>SJYX01011604.1:0-41167 GCA_006410675.1 Oreotragus oreotragus
GAAAAATAAATTTCTAAAATAATATGTAAGAGATATGATTTATGTCATAAAATTATCATATTATTTGACTTTCTTTAAAAAATTACTTCAAACTAATTAGCAAGAAACTCTAAGTTTCTTCCCCTAAGGTCTCCTCCCTGTAATTTTCAGAATGCTAGATATTTACATGTCTTAAAGGAAGTCGTTTTTCTTATAAATGCCTAGCGGAGCGAGAACTAGAGCTTAAGTCTGAGCAGTATTGTTATTGCTTCTCAAGGTACTTTAATTTCAAGGACAGCAGCTAGCTGCTTAAACCCCATATGGTGGTTCTGTAGTACTGCCCCTTCTGTGTCGAATCTTTCTCTTGTCACACTCTTGCCAGCTTTCTTCTGAAATCTCTGCTACTCTGGGCCCTGCTCACTCCCATCCTTTTTACCCATTCTCTTCCTACTACCTTCCATTGGGTACTCTTTAGTTTTCCATATTTGCTTTATACATATCTTTCTTGCTTTACCTGTCACATTTAAATTTCTTTTCATTTTGTGTATGTTTCTGTCTTACCAGAGTTGAGTTCCTTGAGGACAGAACTAGGTTTTATCAACTGTTAGATCCTTAGCACCTAACGTAGTGCGTGATATTACATATTTGACAACTAATGGATGAGATGTTGGGACATTTTTACAGTTTGCTGTCTGTATCCAGACTGTTTCACTATTTCACTTTATANATTTAAATTTCTTTTCATTTTGTGTATGTTTCTGTCTTACCAGAGTTGAGTTCCTTGAGGACAGAACTAGGTTTTGTCAACTGTTAGATCCTTAGCACCTAAAGTAGTGCGTGATATTACATATTTGACAACTAATGGATGAGATGTTGGGACATTTTTACAGTTTGCTGTCTGTATCCAGACTGTTTCACTATTTCACTTTATAAACTTATATTTTTGATGTTATCTCTATGAATTAAGAATGCTTTACAATTGCTTTATAATCCTACATTGGGAACTAAATCATTTTGAATTGATTTTCAGTTCTTATTTTTTTTTCATATCAGTGGTCAAGTTAACTTTCAGATAAATCTCATATTTTACAAGCTTGAAATAATTTTCTACTAGTATGTAAATTTATTCTGAACTATGGTAGCTCATTTCCATGGTAACTAATCACCTTCAGGAGAGAACCTGAAGGTATTTTAGAGAAGACAATGAATATCCAGTGAATTAAATGAAATGTGATGTACAGTTAGAACCTAGATTTATGTGGAATACAGATGTACAATTTTTGACCATGAAAATGTTACAGAATAGAAGAGCCACTGATATGCCTAAAGATTTTGTTTACTTGCTGTTCATGCATTAGTCAAAATACAGCATGAGAAGAACTCAGCTCTTACGTGATTTTATGTTAACAAATGACCCTAATCAGGAGGAAGCTTTGTGGAATTAATAAGCTGGAATCGTGGTATAGAAATGGATCCCTGGTTTCGNCTCTACACATCTGTATCTCTTTTGCTGTCTTGCATACAGGGTCCTCATTACCATCTTTCTAAATTCCATATATATGTGTTAGTATACTGTATTGGTGTTTTTCTTTCTGGCTTACTTCACTCTGTATAATTGGTTCCAGTTTCATCCATCTTATTAGAACTGATTCAAATGTATTCTTTTTAATGGCTGAGTAATACTCCATTGTGTATATATACCACAGCTTTCTTATCCATTCATCCGCTGATGGACATCTAGGTTGTTTCCATGTCCTGGCTATTATAAACAGTGCTGCAGTGAACATTGGGGTACATGTGTCTCTTTCTATTCTGGTTTCCTCGGTGTGTATGCCCAGCAATGGGATTGCTGGGTCATAAGGCACATATCCAGTTCTTTAGGATTTTTTTCTCCTTGCTTTTACTCCCCTAGTTTAAGTTCAGTTAATCTGTTTCCTAGGTCCCCTGGAGAAGGGAATGGCAACCCACTCCAGTATTCTTGCCTGGAGAATCCCTTGGACAGAGGAGCCTCGCGGACTATATCCCATGGGGTCGCAAAGAGTCCGACACTACTGAGCAACTAACAACGGCTACTACTAGAGAACTGCAGTAGTGTAGTAACGTGTCTCTCTTGTTCTAACCTGTTCCCTCTTCAATTCCATTCCTCACAGTGGCTAAAGTGATCAAAATCCTCTCATTAAAAATTTGGAAAAATAATTTCAGCAGATACAAGCGGCAGTTTAAATCAACAGGAACCAGGTGAATGTGTGTAATCATTCAGCCTGTCTGACTCTTTGTGACCCCCATGTACTATAGCCCACCAGGCTCCCCTGACCCTGGAATTTTCCAGACAAGAATACTAGAGCAGGTTGCCATTTCCTACTCCAGGGGATCTTCCTGACCCAGGGATCGAACCCCCATCTCTTGTGTTTCCAGCACTGGCAGGCAGATTCTTTAGCACTGCTACCTGGAGAAAGGAGATAGATAAAATTCACCCTTGATAGTAGTAGAGTAAATGCAGTCTAGTGTAGCCCCTTTTTGGGCAAAATTACGGTGAAATGGGGATTCTCATACATTGCTGATAAGTGTGAAAGTTTCTGAAAGTGTTAGTTGCCCAGTCGTCTCCGACTCTGCAACCCCATGGACTGTAGCCCTCCAGGCTCCTCTGACCGTGGAATTTTGGGAGATATTCCAGACCCAGGGATTGAACCCAGATCTCCTGCATTGCAGGCAGATTCTTTACCATCAGAGTCAGCAGGGAACCCCACATAGCTGGTAGTAGCAGTGCAAATTTCACCTTTCTTGGAGGGCAGTTTGATGATATAATCAACACCCTTAAAACTTAGACCTACTTTGACAAGCAATTTTTCCTCTAAAAATTTGCTTTAATGAAATAATCCTTGATGTGTATAACGATTTAGGCATAGAAGTTGTGATAATATATATTTATTGGAATTAAAGAAAAATTCTAAACTACCTAAAGGGCCAGTACTACATGATTGATTAAATAAATAATGATCTACTCACGTATCGCTTCCCAGGTGACTCAGTGGTAAAGAATAGGCCTGAAATGCAAGAAATGTGGGGTCAATCCCTGGATTGGGAAGATCTCTTGGAGAAGGAAAGGACAACCCACTCCAGTATTCTTTCCTGGGAAATCCCATGGACAGAGGAGCCTGGCAGGCTGCAATTTATGGAGTTGCAAAAGAGTCGGACACAACTTAGCAACTAAAATAAATGTGTCAGAATACTATGCATCCAGCAAAAATCATATTTTAGAAGAACTATTAAATGACAAGATGCTTTGACTATTAAGGAAAAATAAATTTCTAAAATAATATGTAAGAGATATGATTTATGTCATAAAATTATCATATTATTTGACTTTCTTTAAAAAATTACTTCAAACTAATTAGCAAGAAACTTTTAAGTTTCTTCCCCTAAGGTCTCCTCCCTGTAATTTTCAGAATGCTAGATATTTACATGTCTTAAAGGAAGTCGTTTTTCTTATAAATGCCTAGCGGAGCGAGAACTAGAGCTTAAGTCTGAGCAGTATTGTTATTGCTTCTCAAGGTACTTTAATTTCAAGGACAGCAGCTAGCTGCTTAAACCCCATATGGTGGTTCTGTAGTACTGCCCCTTCTGTGTCGAATCTTTCTCTTGTCACACTCTTGCCAGCTTTCTTCTGAAATCTCTGCTACTCTGGGCCCTGCTCACTCCCATCCTTTTTACCCATTCTCTTCCTACTACCTTCCATTGGGTACTCTTTAGTTTTCCATATTTGCTTTATACATATCTTTCTTGCTTTACCTGTCACATTTAAATTTCTTTTCATTTTGTGTATGTTTCTGTCTTACCAGAGTTGAGTTCCTTGAGGACAGAACTAGGTTTTATCAACTGTTAGATCCTTAGCACCTAACGTAGTGCGTGATATTACATATTTGACAACTAATGGATGAGATGTTGGGACATTTTTACAGTTTGCTGTCTGTATCCAGACTGTTTCACTATTTCACTTTATAAACTTATATTTTTGATGTTATCTCTATGAATTAAGAATGCTTTACAATTGTTTTATAATCCTACATTGGGAACTAAATCATTTTGAATTGATTTTCAGTTCTTTTTTTTTTTTCATATCAGTGGTCAAGTTAACTTTCAGATAAATCTCATATTTTACAAGCTTGAAATAATTTTCTACTAGTTATGTAAATTTATTCTGAACTATGGTAGCTCATTTCCATGGTAACTAATCACCTTCAGGAGAGAACCTGAAGGTATTTTAGAGAAGACAATGAATATCCAGTGAATTAAATGAAATGTGATGTACAGTTAGAACCTAGATTTATGTGGAATACAGATGTACAATTTTTGACCATGAAAATGTTACAGAATAGAAGAGCCACTGATATGCCTAAAGATTTTGTTTACTTGCTGTTCATGCATTAGTCAAAATACAGCATGAGAAGAACTCAGCTCTTATGTGATTTTATGTTAACAAATGACCCTAATCAGGAGGAAGCTTTGTGGAATTAATAAGCTGGAATCGTGGTATAGAAATGGATCCCTGGTTTCAATAAAGCCACTAAGAGCACCTCATGGAAGGAATATGGTATGATGAAAAGAGAGGTGTTTGTCCGTGTGATCTTGGCAAATTAATCAGTTTACTTCATCTTCATTTTTCTTACTTGTAAAATGAGAACAGACTTCTTTGTTGTGATGGTGTAAAGAAGATGCCTAATACAGCACCTGACTCATTACAGGAATTTAATAAATGTGCCTCAGCTAATGTCCTTGGGATTCAAAGAGTCTTTCCTTTCTATTTGAGCTCTCTTCCCTTGATCCTACTTTCTTTGGTTGTTTTTTGCCTATTTACCTAGATCCTGCTTCTTCCCTGGGACATTGAGATTGACATCTCAGCTGACTTTCTGTTTTAGTGTTGTCCCATGCCACCAACTGTCACATGACCTTGGCACCACGTGTCGTGGTCTGTGAGCCAGGCCAGTCATACTCACTCTTGGGCCCAGTCTAGCTATGTGTGCCAGACTTTGCTTGTCTAGATGAGAAGATTGAACAAAATATGAGTAAGTATTCTTCAGTCTTTACTTAAAGAACATAAGAATTGCAATATTAGGGTAAATTCATGTGCCTTCCAGCATAGAAATAAGTGAAGAGGTTTGACTGTCATCTTTGGCCTTACTTTCTCTTAGGTTGGTGCATAAGTAATTGTGATTTTGCATTGTTGAACTTTGCCTTTTGATATTGGACTAAATTCCTAAATAAATGTGGTTATGTTGTACATCATTTTAATGTGCATTTCTGTCTGTTTTTTTGATAGTGACTTATTCAGTTCAGTCTCTCAGGCATTTCCAACTCTTTGCGACCCCATGAACCACAGCACGCCAGGCCTCCCTGTCCACCAGCTCCCAGAGTCCACCCAAACCCATGTCCATTGAGTTGGTGATGCCATCCAACCATCTCATCCTCTGTCATCCCCTTCTCCTCCTGCGCTCAATCTTTCCCAGCATCAGGGTCTTTTCAAATAAGTCAGTTCTTCGCATGAGGTGGCCAAAGTATTGGAGTTTCAGCTTCAACATCGGTCCTTCCAATGAACACCCAAGACTGATCTCCTTTAGGATGGACTGGTTGGATCTCGAGTCTTCTCCAACACCACAGTTCAAAAGCATCATTCTTTGGCGCTCAGCCTTCTTCATAGTCCAACTCTCACATCCATACATGACCACTGGAAAAACCATAGCCTTGACTAGTCAGATCTTTGTTGACTAATATCTCTGCTTTTTAACACGCTGTCTAGGTTGGTCATAACTTTCCTTCCAAGGAGTAAGCGTCTTTCAATTTCATGGCTGCAGTCACCATCCACAGTGATTTTGGAGCCCCCCAAAATAAAGACTGACAGTTTCCCCGTCTGTTTCCCATGAAGTGAGGGGACCAGATGCCATGATCTTAGTTTTCAGAATCTTGAACTTAAGCCAACTTTTTCACTCTCCTCTTTCACTTTCATCAAGAGGCTCTTTAGTTCTTCTTCACTTTCTGCCATAAGGGTGGTGCCATCTGCATATCTGGGGTTATTGATATTTCTCCCGGCAATCTTGACTCCAGCTTGTGCTTCCTCCACCCCAGCGTTTTTCATGAGGTACTCTGCATAGAAGTTAAATAAGCAGGGTAACAATGTACAGCCTTGACATACTCCTTTTCCTATTTGGAACCAGTTTGTTGTTCCATGTCCAGTTCTAACTGTTGCTTCCTGACCTGCATACAGGTTTCTCAAGAGGCAGGTCAGGTGGTCTGGTATTCCCATCTCTTTCAGAATTTTCCACAGTTTATTGTGACTTATTACTTGCTGTTATTTTATATTTATCTTAGACTAGGAAAATGATGTTAAAAAGCAAATTCAAACGATTTTCTTATTCGAGTTCAAAATGGGTTGTAAAGCAGTGGAGACCACTCGCAAGATCAACAACACATTTGGACTAATGAATGTACAATGCAGTGGTGGTTCAAAAAGTTTTGCAAAGAAGATGAGAGGATGAGAGCCTTGAAGATGAGAAGTGGGGTGGACGACCATTGGAAGTTGACAGTGACCAATTAAAAGCTTATCTAAGCTGATCCTCATACAACTAGAAGTTGCCGAAGAACTCAACGTTGACCATTCTCCAGTCATTCAGCATTTGACGTGAATTGGAAAGGTGAAAGAGCTCCATAAGTGGGTGCCTCATGAGTTGACCGAAAATAAAATCACTTGTCATTTTGAAGTGTCAGCTTTTCTTTTTCTATGCAACAACACAAACCATTTCTCCATCAGGTTGTGATATACAACACAAAATGGATTTTATACAACAGCTGATGACAACCAGCTCAGTGGCTGGACCAAGAAGAAGCTCCAAAACACTTCCGAAAGCCAAACTTGGACCAAAAAGAGGTCATGGTCCCTGTTTGGTGGTATGCTGCCCATCTGATTCATTCCAGCTTTCTGAATCCCGGTGAAACCATTACATCTGAGAAGTATGCTCAGCAGATAGATGAGATGCACTGAAAACGGCAACAGGATGAGCCCAGTTCTTCTGCATGATAATACCTGACTGCACCTCACACAGCCACCACTTCCAAAGTTGAACGAACTGATCCATGAAGTTTTGCCTCATCCACCATATTCACCGCATCTCTTGCCAACCACTTCTTCAAGCATCTCAACAACGTTTTGCANCACTGAAAACGGCAACAGGATGAGCCCAGTTCTTCTGCATGATAATACCTGACTGCACCTCACACAGCCACCACTTCCAAAGTTGAACGAACTGATCCATGAAGTTTTGCCTCATCCACCATATTCACCGCATCTCTTGCCAACCACTTCTTCAAGCATCTCAACAACGTTTTGCAGGGAAAATGCTTCCAAGAGTTCTTTGAACCCTGAAGCACGGATTTTTACGCTACAGTAATAAACTTATGTCTTATGGGCAAAAATGTGTTGATTGTAATGGTTCCTGTTTTGATTAAAAAGATGTGTCTGAGCCTAGTTATAATGATTTAAAATTCACCGTCTGAAACCGAAATTATGTTTGCACCAACCTAATAAATTGTGTGTCTTGACCTCAGAATTTTAAGCTTAACCCAGTCTGGGTCTCTTATTCATTGATTTTAACTATCTTGTCTTGAATCTGATATATATTCCATCTTCCTGAGGGAATGTGTTCTATATAGCATTTACTATCTTTTATTGAACAATATTTCTTTTACTTTAAGGGGTGCCATCAAATTTACCAAATTTGTTGAAGAGATCCGTGCTAGGAAGAGTGTTAGTAATTTTAATCATATTGTCANCTATCTTGTCTTGAATCTGATATATATTCCATCTTCCTGAGGGAATGTGTTCTATATAGCATTTACTATCTTTTATTGAACAATATTTCTTTTACTTTAAGGGGTGCCATCAAATTTACCAAATTTGTTGAAGAGATCCGTGCTAGGAAGAGTGTTAGTAATTTTAATCATATTGTCAGCAAGTTTCTCATATTAAATATATTACATATTGTAAACTTTCCATTCTCTTATTTAATTTCAGTTATATTCCACTTTCTTCATAAAAGAAATGATAGCCAGAATTGAGAACAGCAGAAAAAGTTGAGCAGTTTTATAATTATCTTACTAAAAATTGAACTAAGAAGCTCCATAATGGGAAGAAAAAAAACAGATCTCCTAGTGAGAATGTCTAGAAAATATTCAATATTTCTTCTTCATTGCAGATTTCTTCCCTATTTACACAGTCCCACACTCTGCTATCAAGTGTTTATTGATGACACTTTCAGGTAAACCCAGTTTATACACAGGAATGAGATTTTGCCCCAACAGGAACATCTTATCACAGTTCTGCTGCTGCTGCTGCTAAGTCACTTCAGTCGTGTCCGACTCTGTGTGACCGCATAGATGGCAGCCCACCAGGTTCCCCCCGTCCTGGGATTCTCAAGGAAGAACACTGGAGTGGGGTGCCATTTCCTTCTCCAGTGCGTGAAAGTGAAAAGTCAAAGTGAAGTCGCTCAGTCGTGTCCAACTCTTAGCAACCCCATGGACTGTAGCCCACCAGGCTCCTCCATCCATGGGATTTTCCAGGCAAGAGTACTGGAGTGGGGTGCCAATTGCCTTCTCCTTATCACACTACAGTAACCCTCAACTTATCTGAACTATAACTGCTTTGAATAGTGATCTACATTGTAGAATAACTGTTGAAGAGCTAAATGAATCTAAATCTATTCTGCTTTTCCCCAATCTTCACTGTAATGATAATCAACATTTTATTGGTCCTTTTGGTCCAGAAAGATTTCTTAGATTGAGATCACATCAGAGATTTTCAAACTTCTTTGGAGGTTGGGGCAAGGAACTAAAGTAAAATCTCACTTTGAAAGCCAGACATTTAAAACAGGTAAACGTGGAACTGCTCTGCTGTAGGGCTTCCCAGCTGGTGCTAGTGGTAAAGAATCCGCCTGCCAGTGCAAGTAGATGGAAGAGACACGGGTTTGGTCCCTGGGTCAGGAAGCGCCCCTGCAGGAGGGCATGGCAAGAGTACTGAAGTATTCTTGCCTGAGAATCCCATGGACAGAGGAGTCTGGCAGGCTGCAGTCCATGGGGTTGCGAAGAGTTGTACATGAATAAAGTGACAGCATGCATGCACTCTACTGTAAGTTGGGCAGGGTGGGGGTAGAGTTTCCTCACCCCACCCCTCCACTGCTTTTCAGATTTTCTGTCTTGTCTGTGATTACAAATACAGAATTTCAGTTACTATATTAAAAATAGTATAAAAGATATTTTTCAAGCAATATTTATTCAGAATCTACTGTAAACTAGGCAGTAGGCAGAATCCAGTATCACTGGAGGCAGAATCAAATAGAGTGAAGTCCTCTTCAAGGATACAGTAGGCAACACAGAAGTAATTAAGCATTTCTCCTCCACAATGACAAAAGCTGCAGTGTAATGTGTCAGCTGTCTTTGAGATTCATTCTTGTTCAGTTGATCTCAGTGATTCCTATTCAGAAAGTAGAAGGGAAAAAAATGACATGATATTTTTAATAGATAAATTTGTTCCCCAAATTCTTGACATCATACTGTAAGTCAGAAAAGGATGATGGATCCAGGCTCTTTTTTCAGTTGTTCTTTGCCGTTTGCCATAACATGGGTGGACCTCAAGGACATTACACTAAATGAAATGTTAGAGAAGGACAGATGCCATTTGATCTCACTGATAGATGGGATCTTAAAGACAACAGAAAACATTGGTGATCATTGGCAGTGGAGGGTGGGTGAAATGGATGAAGGAGATCAGAAGGTGCAAGCTTTCTGTTACAAGATAAACAAGCCTGGGGAATACAGTATGTGTAGCATGGTGACTGTAGTAAACAGTACTGGGTTACATATTTGAAAGTTGCTCAGAGACTGAATCTTGAAATCTCTCATCATAAGAAAAATATTTGTAGTGACATTTTTTGATGCTAACTAGACTTATTGTGGTGTTCATTTTGCAGTATTACATATATTGAATCATTACATTGTATACCTGAAAATAATATAATGTTACATGTGAATTATTTCTCGGTAAAAGTTTAAGAAAGGAATATTTGTGTGAAAGATAAAATTCAGTAATGATCACAGAACTAAATTATTTTCTTCTGTAGTTTGAAGAAACAAAATGGACCGCACTGGCATGTGAACTTTGGAATACTGAGAAATGACTAGGGTCAGTTAGGTGTTCTGTGTCATTGTCAAAACCAGATCATTTGGGAAGATGCTGATCTTTACCATCCATTTCTGCTTCTGTCTCATATGGTAATATTCTTTTTTCTCAACTATTTTTCAAATGGTAGTACTTCCTTGATTTTAAACCCTTAATCATAGTAATTTTCTAGTAATAAGAATGATGGAGTGCTGAAGAGTTATTTTTTTTTTCCCTAAGGAAAAAAAATCTTTTCTATTTTTTTCAACATTTCTCTGTGTTGGGAAAATCTCATAATAAAATGTTGAAAGATTTTACAGCAAACACCCACCACCTAGAGTCTGCAATTGACATTGTAATTGCTCGTATCACATGTATATCACTATATCTAGTTGTCTCAATTTTTCGATACATTTCAGAGTAAGTGGTAGACATCCCTGAATACTTCAGTGTTCATCTCATTAGCTAGACACAATATTTTGTTTGTGGGATTTTTATTCTTTTCTGGTAAAGATTTATATACAGTGAAATGCACAGATCTTAAGTGCATTGTGAATGTGTTTGTTGGGCTACACCATGCAGGTCTGTAAGGGCTGTATTTGCCCAGCTTCAAGAAACTGAAAAAAGAGCCCAGAGTCAGCAACAGAGATATCAGCGGTTTTATGGATGGGGGGATATTACATGTCTGAAACAAGGCCCTGGAGTGACACACCGCTGTATGCAGCAGATGGTGGGGCAGGATATGGTGGCAGTCTTCATTCCCAGAGATGAGGGCAATAGGAGGACTACCAGTTTTAGAGGAATTCATGGCTCATCAGTTACCAGGGAAATCACAGAGGGATAGAACCTCACCGCCCCTTTGATAAGTAGAGTAGAGAGCTCTGTTCTAAAGCTAGAACATCATTGAACATCATTAGCTGAGGCCTGGGGCATGTCTGTAGGAAGGTCAGTCATGTGAGTAGGGTATAGGTGAAGCAGGCACTGGTCATGCAAGGGGTTGTACAGAGAGGAAGAGAACAACCGTCTTGGGTGGCATGACTATATAATGTTCCAACAGAACGTGTTACTGTACAACCAAAACTGTTATCAAGATACAGACTATTGCCATCACTGCAGAAAGTTCCCTTCCCAGGAAATCCTCTCCTTACTGCCCCAGAGCCATCTACTTTCACAGTGTCTTATTTTTGCTTCTTCTAAAGTGTCATATCGGGGAAGGCAATGGCACCCCACCCCAGTACTCTTGCCTGGAAAATCCAATGGACGGAGTAGCCTGGTGGGCTGCAGTCCATGGGGTCGCTAACAGNTAAGGATACAGTAGGCAACACAGAAGTAATTAAGCATTTCTCCTCCACAATGACAAAAGCTGCAGTGTAATGTGTCAGCTGTCTTTGAGATTCATTCTTGTTCAGTTGATCTCAGTGATTCCTATTCAGAAAGTAGAAGGGAAAAAAATGACATGATATTTTTAATAGATAAATTTGTTCCCCAAATTCTTGACATCATACTGTAAGTCAGAAAAGGATGATGGATCCAGGCTCTTTTTTCAGTTGTTCTTTGCCGTTTGCCATAACATGGGTGGACCTCAAGGACATTACACTAAATGAAATGTTAGAGAAGGACAGATGCCATTTGATCTCACTGATAGATGGGATCTTAAAGACAACAGAAAACATTGGTGATCATTGGCAGTGGAGGGTGGGTGAAATGGATGAAGGAGATCAGAAGGTGCAAGCTTCCTGTTACAAGATAAACAAGCCTGGGGAATACAGTATGTGTAGCATGGTGACTGTAGTAAACAGTACTGGGTTACATATTTGAAAGTTGCTCAGAGACTGAATCTTGAAATCTCTCATCATAAGAAAAATATTTGTAGTGACATTTTTTGATGCTAACTAGACTTATTGTGGTGTTCATTTTGCAGTATTACATATATTGAATCATTACATTGTATACCTGAAAATAATATAATGTTACATGTGAATTATTTCTCGGTAAAAGTTTAAGAAAGGAATATTTGTGTGAAAGATAAAATTCAGTAATGATCACAGAACTAAATTATTTTCTTCTGTAGTTTGAAGAAACAAAATGGACCGCACTGGCATGTGAACTTTGGAATACTGAGAAATGACTAGGGTCAGTTAGGTGTTCTGTGTCATTGTCAAAACCAGATCATTTGGGAAGATGCTGATCTTTACCATCCATTTCTGCTTCTGTCTCATATGGTAATATTCTTTTTTCTCAACTATTTTTCAAATGGTAGTACTTCCTTGATTTTAAACCCTTAATCATAGTAATTTTCTAGTAATAAGAATGATGGAGTGCTGAAGAGTTATTTTTTTTTTCCCTAAGGAAAAAAAATCTTTTCTATTTTTTTCAACATTTCTCTGTGTTGGGAAAATCTCATAATAAAATGTTGAAAGATTTTACAGCGAACACCCACCACCTAGAGTCTGCAATTGACATTGTAATTGCTCGTATCACATGTATATCACTATATCTAGTTGTCTCAATTTTTCGATACATTTCAGAGTAAGTGGTAGACATCCCTGAATACTTCAGTGTTCATCTCATTAGCTAGACACAATATTTTGTTTGTGGGATTTTTATTCTTTTCTGGTAAAGATTTATATACAGTGAAATGCACAGATCTTAAGTGCATTGTGAATGTGTTTGTTGGGCTACACCATGCAGGTCTGTAAGGGCTGTATTTGCCCAGCTTCAAGAAACTGAAAAAAGAGCCCAGAGTCAGCAACAGAGATATCAGCGGTTTTATGGATGGGGGGATATTACATGTCTGAAACAAGGCCCTGGAGTGACACACCGCTGTTTGCAGCAGATGGTGGGGCAGGATATGGTGGCAGTCTTCATTCCCAGAGATGAGGGCAATAGGAGGACTACCAGTTTTAGAGGAATTCATGGCTCATCAGTTACCAGGGAAATCACAGAGGGACAGAACCTCACCGCCCCTTTGATAAGTAGAGTAGAGAGCTCTGTTCTAAAGCTAGAACATCATTGAACATCATTAGCTGAGGCCTGGGGCATGTCTGTAGGAAGGTCAGTCATGTGAGTAGGGTATAGGTGAAGCAGGCACTGGTCATGCAAGGGATTGTACAGAGAGGAAGAGAACAACCGTCTTGGGTGGCATGACTATATAATGTTCCAACAGAACGTGTTACTGTACAACCAAAACTGTTATCAAGATACAGACTATTGCCATCACTGCAGAAAGTTCCCTTCCCAGGAAATCCTCTCCTTACTGCCCCAGAGCCATCTACTTTCACAGTGTCTTATTTTTGCTTCTTCTAAAGTGTCATATCGGGGAAGGCAATGGCACCCCACCCCAGTACTCTTGCCTGGAAAATCCAATGGACGGAGTAGCCTGGTGGGCTGCAGTCCATGGGGTCGCTAACAGACAGACTGAGCGACTTCACTTTCACTTTTCTCTTTCATGCATTGGAGAAGGAAATGGCAACCCACTCCAGTATTCTTGCCTGGAGAATCCCAGGGACGGGGGGAGCCTGGTGGGCTGCCGTCTATGGGGTCACACAGAGTCGGACACGACTGAAGTGACTTAGCAGCAGCAGCAGCAGCAAAGTGTCATATAAACATAATCATGTCATGTGTAGTTGTTATATAAGGATTCTTTCACAAAGTATAACATTTTCAGTTCAGCCATGGTTGCATATATTAGCAGTCTATTCCTTTATATCACTGAGTAGTATTTCTGCGTGTATTATAGTAGATCTCCTAAAGTGGTTGTACCAATTTACCTATCTACCAACAATGTATTTTTGGTACCTCTCTACCAACAATGTAGAAAGTTTGTTGGTACCAATGTAACTTTCTACCAGCTCACGTTTGTCAGTCTCTTTAATTGCAGTCATCCTTGTGAGTATGTAGTAGTATCTCTCCATGGCTTTAATTTGCATTTCCCTGGTGATTAATAATGTTGAATACTTTACGATCTACTTATTGGTCATTCCTGTATCTTTTTGAGGTTATTTTCTAGATTTTCTAAACATAGATTTCCTTATAAAGAGAATGTTAGGCAATTGTCTGTTTATTGGTTCCTGAAAGAAATGGCCAATAGAAAAATTAAAATATTAATATAATTGCAGGCCTTTGGTTTTGATGTCTTTAGAAATAATTGAATCTTAGTTCTCCATCACTTCTACTTTTATTATTTTGGGATTTGAAATTTTTCTCAGGATACCTATTTGAATTTCTCTTGAAGAAGCAAAGGAGTAATGTTAAATGTGCTATGAAATGTCAGTAAGTTACAAATTGATCCCAAATATATTTGCCTCCATATATTGTTCTTTGATAATATCTGTACCTGTAATAAATTAGTCTTCATCTAATTGCAGTACAAGTATTTTTAAAATCTGATTATAAAATCTAGTCATTACATTGGCAGTGGTAAAACACGTTTTTTGCCAAAACCCCTGGGATTTTATTTTGGCATTTTATGCTTGTAGGTAAATTATTTATGATTCATTGGCTGTGGTGTCCAGTCAAAGAGAACTAGAGAATCTAGATCAAATCACTAGTGTGTTAAAATAAGAAAATAATATGTAAGCAAACTGTCACATTGGCCAGAGTTGTCATCCTCAGCCCTTTTTAGTGGGAGCATAATGGCTGATTTTCAGTGACTGTGTAGCAGAATTACAGTTTACATATATATGCTTTACATTTTGAGACTTCAAAGAGATTTAATAAAGTACATGTTACAATACTTAACTCATAGCTGACACTCAATAGATTTTAGTTCCTTTTTCTCTTGTAAAACCCTTAAGAGATGTTGTTACTAATCTACTGATTGATAAAGCTTCTGAAAGCCCCCAAATTATATTTTCCACTTAAACCTTTTTCTCGGTATGCTGAAAATAGTTGACCAATGCATTTTAAAAAATTGAAATAGTGCGGACAGTGGAATTATGAGCCATTCTGATTTGCCAAGACATTTTATTATAGTAGAATATTCTCAGGTAACTTTTATTTTCTTCACAAAGTGTAATCTGTGTACTTTATCACATTTATGTTATATGGATCTACCTGGAAAATTCTTTAAATTATCTTTTGAATTAACAAAGAAGCTGTTTACACATATATATTTCTTATATCCTTATAAGGAAAAATAATTCCCTAAGATCACAAAACACATTTGAAGGCAAAACTCAGAACTTCTGATTCCTAGCCTAGTACTCTTTAATCAGTGTTTACCAGTTCATTAGAGTCTTTATTCTTTCTCAGTGGTTTTAAAACATTTTTAACTACTGTAAATAGTAAGAAATACATTTTAAGCTATAGCCAAATATACATATATAAATCTGTCTCTGAAATAAATTTTACAAAGCAATATATACCCATACTGTGTGAGATAAACATTGTTTTTTAATCTACCCCATCCTGTCTTTTCCTATTCCATGTTTTAAAAAATTGATTTCAAAAAACATTGATAGGTCAGCTGACAAAGGGGTGGGAATAGTCTGCTCTGATAGAGTATCTAATCACTGATATTGTTGAGAATTACTGGTACATACTGATTTTTTTTTCATCAGTGTGTAACTTATTTAGTTATCTTTTTGTGGTAATTTCTAAGACTGCTATTGCTAGAGTTAAAGATATTAATGTTTATATTTTGAAGTTATTATTTTTACCTTCTGTGGACAATGTACTTCATCAGTGCCTGCACCCAAATTGGCTGTGCCCACTGGGCTGCCCTTGGTATACCAGTGGGGGAACAGTTTGGAAAAGAGGTATTCTGCTTTGTACTGAACTGCTCCAGCAACACATTCAGAGACTTATTAAATGTCTACTCAGAGCTAACATGCTCGTTTTCAGCTGTTGTGTGGAATTTTCAAACATACATACTTTAATTTGCATTTGGAAAAAATATATAGAGATTTTTCTCTGCTAGGCCAATTTGGAGAATTTTCATGAGTGGTAAGGAGTGAAAAATAAATATGCCAGTAACAGTTTGATAAATAAAGAACATGTTTAAGTACAAGCTTTTCATCTTTGGAGATGCGGAATTAGTTCAGAAGAAGCATAATGATTATTTAATCATTTTGATTGAATTATAGTTAAGGAAACTATATTCATTCAAGGTTTTCATAATGAAATTACAAAATTATTTCTCCAGATTGTAGATTGATACTGCATAAATAATTTTATTGCTTTTTTACATTATAAGAATAATGGATATTTTATATTCCCTCCACAAAAGCAAAAGGAATCTGGAAAGAAGAAAAATTAAAGTCACCTCTAATCTCATCACCCATAAATATCACAGCTGTTAACCTTTTAGTTTATATATTTCAAGCTATTTCATGAACAAATTCATGAGTTTTTCAAATGAAGTAATGCCATTTATTCTAGTTTTGTTTCTGTGGCTTCACTGGGTATCGTGCTCATATCTTGTTATCCCTCCTACCTGCCCGTCACACTCCTTATCTCCAAGTAGCCACAGATGTGCATTCTGTCACTGTAGGTTAATTTGTATTTTTTGGAGTTTTATATACATGCAGTTACACAAGGGTTACATGTGTTCTTTTTTTTTTTTTGTCTTCATTCAACCTATGTGAGGCTTAGCCACACTATTGTATGTAGTTCCTTTTTTTTTTTTNATTTTTTTTTCATCAGTGTGTAACTTATTTAGTTATCTTTTTGTGGTAATTTCTAAGACTGCTATTGCTAGAGTTAAAGATATTAATGTTTATATTTTGAAGTTATTATTTTTACCTTCTGTGGACAATGTACTTCATCAGTGCCTGCACCCAAATTGGCTGTGCCCACTGGGCTGCCCTTGGTATACCAGTGGGGGAACAGTTTGGAAAAGAGGTATTCTGCTTTGTACTGAACTGCTCCAGCAACACATTCAGAGACTTATTAAATGTCTACTCAGAGCTAACATGCTCGTTTTCAGCTGTTGTGTGGAATTTTCAAACATACATACTTTAATTTGCATTTGGAAAAAATATATAGAGATTTTTCTCTGCTAGGCCAATTTGGAGAATTTTCATGAGTGGTAAGGAGTGAAAAATAAATATGCCAGTAACAGTTTGATAAATAAAGAACATGTTTAAGTACAAGCTTTTCATCTTTGGAGATGCGGAATTAGTTCAGAAGAAGCATAATGATTATTTAATCATTTTGATTGAATTATAGTTAAGGAAACTATATTCATTCAAGGTTTTCATAATGAAATTACAAAATTATTTCTCCAGATTGTAGATTGATACTGCATAAATAATTTTATTGCTTTTTTACATTATAAGAATAATGGATATTTTATATTCCCTCCACAAAAGCAAAAGGAATCTGGAAAGAAGAAAAATTAAAGTCACCTCTAATCTCATCACCCATAAATATCACAGCTGTTAACCTTTTAGTTTATATATTTCAAGCTATTTCATGAACAAATTCATGAGTTTTTCAAATGAAGTAATGCCATTTATTCTAGTTTTGTTTCTGTGGCTTCACTGGGTATCGTGCTCATATCTTGTTATCCCTCCTACCTGCCCGTCACACTCCTTATCTCCAAGTAGCCACAGATGTGCATTCTGTCACTGTAGGTTAATTTGTATTTTTTGGAGTTTTATATACATGCAGTTACACAAGGGTTACATGTGTTCTTTTTTTTTTTTTTGTCTTCATTCAACCTATGTGAGGCTTAGCCACACTATTGTATGTAGTTCCTTTTTTTTTTTTGCTGAGTAGTATTCTAGTGTATAAATGTACCACAGTTGTTCATTTATCTTTGATGGACATTTTAGTTGTTTCCAAATTTTATCTACTTAAAGCTACTATGAACATTCTTGTAATTTATCATTTAATTTTAAGGTGTATTTAATTTTCATTTTTCAGTCAGTCAGTCAGTTCAGTCGCTCAGTCGTGTCCGACTCATTGCGACCCCATGAATCGCAGCACGCCAGGCCTCCCTGTTGAGATTTTTTCTCTTGGAATTAGAGCTTGCTTAGGCTGCAGGTTTCCCCCTCTCCTCAATGGAAGATATTCTTTCCCGTGTTCTTCTAATACTTTTGTAGTTTATTTTTACTTTTTAATCTTTGGTTCATCTAGAGTTTTTTAAATATATAGTAACAAGTAGAGATCAGACTCCCTATTTTCCTAAATGGATTGTTGCACCAACACTGTTCTTGCCCTGCAGTTGTTTGAAATATCATCACTGGGACTTCCCTGGTGGTTTAGCGGTTAAGACTCCATGCTTCCACTACAGAGGGAAGCTTCAATCCCTTTTCAGGGAACTAAGATCTACATGCAGTGTGGTATGGCCAAAATAAATAAATAACAAATTTTTAAAAAAGAAATATCACCCCTATATAATCTCAGTTTCTAAAGTTATATGGTCTTATTTCTAGACTCCATTTTGTCAGTCAATTTGTCTGTTCCTACATCAATACTGTACTGAGTCAGTCTTGATATTTTGTAAGAATTCCTCATTGTTTTTAATAAAAAATTTGGTCAGAAAATTTTTGAATTGAAATATAGTTGATTTATGTTAGTTTCAGGGTATACAACAAGGTGATTCAGATATTTTTTTTCAGATTATTTTCCATTATAAGTTACAAGATATTGAAAATAGTCCCCTGTGCTATCCAGTGAATCCTTGTTGTTTATCTTTTTTGCATGCAGCAGTTTCTGTCTGTTAATCCCAAGCTTTAATTTATCCCTCCCCCTCCCTTTCCCCTTTGGTAACTGTAAGTTTGTTTTCTGTGTCTGTGAGTCTGTTTCTGTTTTATATATATAGCTTCCCACATTTTAAAAAATAGACTGGGAAATCAGCATGTCAAGTTCTCTTTAAAATTTTCTTGGAATAGTAAATGACGTTTCATTGAATTTATAGATTAACTTCAAAAAATTTTTACAAAATCAAATCTGGCCAGCCAGGTATATATATGTCTCTCCACTTTTATTATTTTTAGCCAAATGTTTTAAATAGGTGACATATGCACAAGAAAAAATATATATATAATGAAATACAACTCTGTGTCCCAACCCCCTCCACAGACGCAACCACTGTCATTAATTTCTTTTATATCTTTCTAGAGATGTTCTGCTGTCCATGGGGTCGCAAAGAGTTGGACACGGCTGAGTGGCTGAACTGACTGACTGTGAGATAGTCTTTGCCTAGTCAAGCAAAACTTTTATGTGTGAAAATCACGTTAGGTATAATCAGCAGTCAGAAATTATTGTCATTACAAGCAGATTCAGCTTTTGTGGGGCTTGGAGTGAAAATTATTTTGGAAGCCTTGTGTAAGAACATGAATAGTTATTTACAATGAGAAGATTAAACAGACCAAATTATAGTTGTTTTTTTTTTTTAAGAAATAAATGCTGTAAACCACAGAAAATTCTAGAAAAATAGCAGTACTTTTTGACTATCCCACTTATGTCATATTTATTTTGGCTGCATTTTATTTGATTGTCTCCTCTTAGGACAGTGATTTTTCTTTTAAGGTCATTTTCTATGAGAATAGAAAGTTAGGTAGGGGTTTTTTTGCTCTTTAGGATGTGTAACATGAATATGACTCTGAACCTTTGTGTCTTTGTTGGATCATGTTAGTATACTGGGCAGAAGGAATATTCTGGAATCCATTCTGTACTGAGACAACTTATGTTTACATGGATGTTTTGGCAAATCACATAAATACATCATCCCACTAAACCAGCCAAAAGTGTATGTAGTTCAGTTTCCTCTTGGCTTCCCTTGAGTTCAGAGGTACCATCAGCCACTCCACCATTACCCAACATGTTTAGTCGTGGTGTTCAGTTGCTTAGTTGTATTCAACTCTTTGCAACCCCATGGACTACAGCACGCCAGTCTTCCCCATCCTTCACTGTCTCCCAGAGCTTGCTCAAACTCATGTCCATTGAGTCAGGATGCCATCCAGACATCTCATCCTCTGTCATCCCCTTCTCCTTCCGCTTTCAATCTTTCCCAACATCAAGGGCTTTTCCAGGGAGTCAGCTCTTTGCATCACGTAGCCAAAGTATTAGAGCTTCAGCATCAGCATCAGTCCTTCCAATGAATGTTTAAGAGGGTTGATTTCTTTTAGAATTAACTGGTTTGATCTCCTTGCTGTCCAAGGGACTCTCAAGAGTCTTCTCCAATACCACAGTTCAAAAGCATCAATTCTTCAGCACTCAGCCTTCTTTGTGGTCCAGCTCTCACATCCATACATGACTACTGGAAAAACCATAGCCTTTACTAGATGGACCTTTGTTGGCAAAGTAGTGCCTCTGCTTTTTAACATGCTGTCTAGGTTGGTCATGGCTTTTCTTCCAAGGAGCAAGTGTCTTTTAATTTCATGGCTGCAGTTACCATCTGCAGTGACTTGGGAGCCCAAGAAAATAAAGTATCTCACTGTTTCCACTGTTTCCCCCATCTATTTCCCATGAAGTGATGGGACCGGATGCCATGATCTTAAGTTTTATGAATGTTGAGTTTTAAGCCAGCTTTTTCACTCCCCTTTTTTACCTTCATTTGCCATAAGGGTGGTGTCATCTGCATATCTGAGGTTATTGGTATTTCTCTTGGCAATCTTGTTTCCAGATTGTGCTACATCCAGCCCAGTGTTTCTCATGATGTACTCTGCATATAACTTAAATAAGCAAGGTGACAATATACAGCCTTGGTACTCCTTTCCCAATTTGGAATCAGTCTGTTTTTCCACGTCCAGTTCTAATTGTTACTTCTTGACCTGCATACAGGTGTCTCAGGAGGTAGGTGAGATGGCCTGGTATTCCCATCTCTCTAGGAATTTTCCACAGTTTGTTGTGATCCATACAGTCAAAGGCTTTGATGTAGTCACAGATGTAGAAGTAGATGTTTCTCTGGAATTCTTTTGCTTTTTTATGATCCATTGGATGTTGGCAATTTGAGCTCTGGTTCTAAATCCAGTTTGAACATCTCGAAGTTCTCAGTTCATGTACTGTTGAAGCCTGGCTTGGAGAATTTTGAGCATTAGTTTGCTAGCATGTGAAATGTCTGCATTTGTGCTGTAGTTTAAACATTCTTTGGCATTGCTGTTCTTTGGGACTGGACTGAAAACTGATCTTTTCCAGTCCTGTGGTGACTACTGAGTTTTCCAAATTTGCTGGCATATTGAATGCAGCACTTTCACAGCATCATCATTTAGGATTTGAAATATGTCAGCTGTAATTCCATTGCCTCCACTAACTTTGTTCGTAGTGATGCTTCCTAAGGCCCACTTGACTTGCACTCGAAGATGTTTGACTCTAGGTAAATGATCACACCATTGTGGTTATCTGGGTCATGAAGACCTTTTCTGTCTAGTTCTTCTCTGTATTCTTGCTACCTCTTTCTAGTATCTTCTCCTTCTGTTAGGTCCATACCATTTCAGTAGTGTCTTAATGGTTTGTAGTTAAAATAGCTTACTAGTTAATGGTTCCAATCTTTTACTGCTAAAAACAGCAAGCAGAGAATACCCTCATGTCTATGTAAATATGTGTCTGTCTGTTAGATGTATCTCCCAAGGTGAAATGCTGGATTTTAAAGAGTATAACCAGCTTAAATTTTGCTTTACTATGCTTTCTCTCTATGCTTTGTATCAGTTTGTATTAATTCCAAGATATATGAGAATGTCCATTTCTTCTACTCTTATCAACCTAAGAGTTAAAAAGTAGTATCTTGACATTTTTATTTGCTTATTTTTATACAAATGAGGTTTAACGTCTTTTCATATATTTAGAAATTGTGTATTTCTTTATTGTACACTGCCCATTCGTATCCTTTTCTGATTTTTTCACAAGACTGAGAGCTCTTTACTTTAATTTATTAGTACTTTTATATATTAAAGAAATTAGACCTTTGTGTGCCCTCTCCCCCATCTTTTAATTTATGATAGTTATTAATGATGCATATTGAAAAGCAGAGACATTACTTTGCCAACAAAGGTCCATCTAGTCAAGGCTATGGTTTTTCCAGTGGTCATGTATGGATGTGAGAGTTGGACTGTGAAGAAAGCTGAGCGCCGAAGAATTGATGCTTTTGAACTGTGATGTTGGTGAATACTCTTGAGAGTCCCTTGGACTGCAAGGAGATTCAACCAGTCCATTCTAAAGGAGATCAGCCCTGGGTGTTCTTTGGAAGGACTGATGCTAAAGCTGAAACTCCAATACTTTGGCCACCTCATGCGAAGAGTTGACTCATTGGAAAAGACTCTAATGCTGGGAGGGATTGGGGGCAGGAGGAGAACGGGACGACGGAGGATGAGATGGCTGGATGGCATCACTGACTCGATGGACGTGAGTTTGAGTGAACTCCGGTAGTTGGTGATGGACAGGGAGGCCTGGTGTGCTGCGATTCATGGGGTCACAAAGAGTCGGACAAGACTGAGCAACTGAACTGAACTAAATGATGCACAGTTTTATGTAGCACAGTATGTTTACCTTTTGTGGTTTCTTGGTTTGTGTCATACTTAGTCCTCCTTCCAAGATTATTTTTAAAAATCTCATGTTTTCTTTCTAGTCTGTTTATGGGTCTGTTTGTTTTTAACCATTAAATCTTAGATATGGGCTTTATTTTGGTATAAGGAATAAGACCTGAACCCAGCATTATTCTTTTCTGAATAGCTGCATCATTTCTAGGGTTATTTACTGAGTTAGGCATCTTTTCCTCCTGATTTAATGTGTTACTTTTATCATGAGAATTTCATATATGCCTGGGTGTTTATTGGTGGCTCCATTCATTTGCACTTTCTTTTATGTCCTTTAGTAAAATTTTACAGTTATCTTCTTAAAGGTTTTTTACTTTCCTCATTAGGTGCACGGGGAAGGCAATGGCACCCCACACCAGTACTCTTGCCTGGAAAATCCAATGGACGGAGTAGCCTGGTGGGCTGCAGTCCGTGGGGTCACTAACAGTCGGACAGACTGAGCGACTTCACTTTCACTTTTCTCTTTCATGCATTGGAGAAGGAAATGGCAACCCACTCCAATGTTCTTGCCTGGAGAATCCCAGGGATGGGGGAGCCTGGTGGGCTGCCGTCTATGGGGTCACACAGAGTCGGACACGACTGAAGTGACTTAGCAGCATTAGGTGCATACCTATTTAATTGTTTTTGTCATTATTGTGAATTACATTTTTAAATTTATACATATATCTTATTGTATATGAGTGACATGGAAAAGGATGTTAAGCATTTATACTAATAGGTTAAATTTTTACATTTAGTTCTAATAGCTTTTCAGTTTACTGTTTTGGCTTTAATTTTTCCTTTTTAAATTTTATAAGAAATACAGTACCACTGTTAAAGAGTCAAACTGTGTTAACAACATAAATCTTCAGTGTCCCATCCTCATTCCCACCCCCTTNCTTCTACTCTTATCAACCTAAGAGTTAAAAAGTAGTATCTTGACATTTTTATTTGCTTATTTTTATACAAATGAGGTTTAACGTCTTTTCATATATTTAGAAATTGTGTATTTCTTTATTGTACACTGCCCATTCGTATCCTTTTCTGATTTTTTCACAAGACTGAGAGCTCTTTACTTTAATTTATTAGTACTTTTATATATTAAAGAAATTAGACCTTTGTGTGCCCTCTCCCCCATCTTTTAATTTATGATAGTTATTAATGATGCATATTGAAAAGCAGAGACATTACTTTGCCAACAAAGGTCCATCTAGTCAAGGCTATGGTTTTTCCAGTGGTCATGTATGGATGTGAGAGTTGGACTGTGAAGAAAGCTGAGCGCCGAAGAATTGATGCTTTTGAACTGTGATGTTGGTGAATACTCTTGAGAGTCCCTTGGACTGCAAGGAGATTCAACCAGTCCATTCTAAAGGAGATCAGCCCTGGGTGTTCTTTGGAAGGACTGATGCTAAAGCTGAAACTCCAATACTTTGGCCACCTCATGCGAAGAGTTGACTCATTGGAAAAGACTCTAATGCTGGGAGGGATTGGGGGCAGGAGGAGAACGGGACGACGGAGGATGAGATGGCTGGATGGCATCACTGACTCGATGGACGTGAGTTTGAGTGAACTCCGGTAGTTGGTGATGGACAGGGAGGCCTGGTGTGCTGCGATTCATGGGGTCACAAAGAGTCGGACAAGACTGAGCAACTGAACTGAACTAAATGATGCACAGTTTTATGTAGCACAGTATGTTTACCTTTTGTGGTTTCTTGGTTTGTGTCATACTTAGTCCTCCTTCCAAGATTATTTTTAAAAATCTCATGTTTTCTTTCTAGTCTGTTTATGGGTCTGTTTGTTTTTAACCATTAAATCTTAGATATGGGCTTTATTTTGGTATAAGGAATAAGACCTGAACCCAGCATTATTCTTTTCTGAATAGCTGCATCATTTCTAGGGTTATTTACTGAGTTAGGCATCTTTTCCTCCTGATTTAATGTGTTACTTTTATCATGAGAATTTCATATATGCCTGGGTGTTTATTGGTGGCTCCATTCATTTGCACTTTCTTTTATGTCCTTTAGTAAAATTTTACAGTTATCTTCTTAAAGGTTTTTTACTTTCCTCATTAGGTGCACGGGGAAGGCAATGGCACCCCACACCAGTACTCTTGCCTGGAAAATCCAATGGACGGAGTAGCCTGGTGGGCTGCAGTCCGTGGGGTCACTAACAGTCGGACAGACTGAGCGACTTCACTTTCACTTTTCTCTTTCATGCATTGGAGAAGGAAATGGCAACCCACTCCAATGTTCTTGCCTGGAGAATCCCAGGGATGGGGGAGCCTGGTGGGCTGCCGTCTATGGGGTCACACAGAGTCGGACACGACTGAAGTGACTTAGCAGCATTAGGTGCATACCTATTTAATTGTTTTTGTCATTATTGTGAATTACATTTTTAAATTTATACATATATCTTATTGTATATGAGTGACATGGAAAAGGATGTTAAGCATTTATACTAATAGGTTAAATTTTTACATTTAGTTCTAATAGCTTTTCAGTTTACTGTTTTGGCTTTAATTTTTCCTTTTTAAATTTTATAAGAAATACAGTACCACTGTTAAAGAGTCAAACTGTGTTAACAACATAAATCTTCAGTGTCCCATCCTCATTCCCACCCCCTTCCTCAGAAGTAACCTTCATTATCAGTATAGTGTATATACCTCTAAACTGTCTTTAAACACTTACAAATGTGTACATCTAGAAATATATAGTTTTTGTTAATAAATAGGACCATCCCATCCATCTGTGTTGCTCTGCAAACTGCTTTTTGACATTGCTTTTGACAGTCTTTAGATTATTCCATGTTTGTACATGTCAGACTGCTCAGTGTTTAAATGCTCAAAGCAGTGCTTATTTAAACTCTTAACATACAGTTAAAATGTTAGAGATTTTGTAAAAATGCTGATAGTGAATCAGAGGGTTTAGGGTGGAGGACACAAATCCTGTGTTGCTAACAAGCTCCCAGAGGATGCCAATGCTGTTGTTGGTCCCACATTTTGAATGGGAAGGCTATAACATATCCTTCAGCTAGGTGCACCATAGTTTAGTTATTATCCAGTTGATTAAATCATTGAAGTTTCGCCTTGACTACAAATAGTATAACAGTACACACTGGCATTTTTCCATGAAAGGTTACTTGAATGTTCTGGTAGTCATTGCCATGGTGTACTTGTTTGGGGCAACAGATTTCTCCAACCTCACCCCCATATCTATATTTTTCTTTTTTTTTAATTGTACTAACTAGGCCCTCTAGTAGAATGTTAATTAGTCTTACTGATAATGGTTCTTTGATGGGAACATAAAACTTGTATAGCCTGTGGTAATATTTATAAAATTTTTAAATATGAAATCACCTTGACTAGCTATTCCTGCTGAGATTCTGTTCTCCTGAAGATCTTACACATGTGCACAAAGATCTGTATACAGAGACGCATATTATCTGTAATGACAAATGCCACAAAACAGGCAAATACCATATGAATCCATTTATATGAGGTACTTAGAGCCATCAAATCATAGGGATGGAAATTAGGATGGTGGTTGCCAGGGTCTTGTGGGAGGCCGCAGAGTGGGGTGTTACTGTTTAATAGGTATAGAGTTTTCAGTCTTACAAAATGGAGAGTTCTGGAGATGGATTGTGGTAATGGTTGCCCCAGCTTACGAATGTACTTAATACCACTGAGTTGTGCACTTAAAAATGATTAGGATAGTAAATTTCATATTTTGCTTATTTTACCTTTTTTTTTTTTAATTTGAGGGGGAAAGTATGTGGTAACAAGTCACTCTGCTTCTTTCCCAAGTTTCCCAGTTATCCTCCTATGAGATAACCACTGGGCCAGTTTTCTGTGTATCCTTCTATGGATCACTGGTAGTTACATCTCTTCCCTTTGAATTCACGTCTGTAAAACACTTGGTCGTCTTCTCTTAAAATGTCATACCTTTTTCTTAACAGTTTGTTAAACACATCTTTATTATCCCACTCACAGCATGCAGTGAAATGTCTTTGTAGCTTAGTAGTTGCTCCTTTAAATACCTGTTTAATAATTGAGCAAACAAATTAATTTTGTGGTCCTGGAAGGCACAAGACTTGGGGAGTTCTCTGTGTATATAGAAAGGTGGTGATGTGGACAGTGTTCTCCTTTAGTGACCTCTCATGCAAGGTTCTCATACCTTAGCATGGTCGAGTAATCTGGGAAAACTTGTTCAGATGATGATTCTGTGGCTGTTTGAAATTCTCAAGCATGTGTGGCGGCGAAACCCAACAACCAACATTTTTCTAAGAATCTTTGCATTTCTCTGCACGTAGTCTATGATTCTCTCTTGGAGAAACATTGTCCTGAGTCATTTGTACACTTATACAGTCCTGAAAGGAGAGAGCTTACAGATTGAGTTTAGCTATTTTGGGAGCATGTCTAATGTATGTATAATACGAAGTGAAAATAATCAACCTTGAGGCCTCCATGCCTTCTCTGTGTAAACATGGCACACAGTTGATGTTCCTCATAATAATAGAGGACTATCGTTCAAAGACTACCTGTTCAGTCTTGTCAGGGAAGAGGAACCTATATTTAATAAAGATTTTTGTGAATTCTTCACACATGAAAAATCATGTTTCTAGACATTCATCCAATTTAAGAGCTTTAAGAACCCTAAGACCCCAAGTTTGAGAAACATTGCACTAGGAATAAATTCTACAATCACATAAGCCAGCTTATAAACATAAATGTGAGCACTGAAGTTATATGATTATTAAGATTTTATTTTATCATAAACATTTAAAAGCACATTTTAAAACATATGCAGAAAATTCACAGCAAAGAATAGATTTATTAATTTCTATTGGAGAAGCAGTGGTATAAAACATTAAATCCTTGAGAAGCTTGAGAATGCTTGAAAAATTCTTATTCTCAACATGAAATTTTCTGATAGTGCTGACTAATGGAATTTTTACAATTCAGGTAACCATTGATGTCAACAACTATTGAACAACAGCATTGAACACCCGTTATGGCTTAGGCCACTGAGGTTTCAGTAGTAAATAGGGCAGTGATGGCCTAGGAATGGGGAAGAAAGGGCAGGGGTGGGATGCTGTGGATCAAGAAAAGCTTCTTTAAGGGATTGTTTTTAAAAATCTGAAGGATGAGTACCTGTTAGCTAAGTTGAGAAGTAGGGTTAAGGAAATCCAGTGCACTTGGACATGGAGGTGCAGGGAGAGGATAGAAATGTAATTTCAAGGTGTGTGGCAACTTTGTCTTAATGTTGCTTCATAACTGGTTTCACCTGTTTCACCTGGCGATTAAGGGAAACATTTACCTTCCTTGGAACAAGAAGCTTTCTCAAGAAGTATTAAGGGTTCTAATGTATTTTTGTTCCATTAGTTGAGCCAATACTTACAGCATATTTACGATTAGACTGTCAGACAACATCCATGAAAGGATTTCAGGCTGTTAAAAATGCTTGGGCTTTATTTGTTGGGTTTTCTTTAAGGACTTACATGTAATTTTGTGAATTATAGAAAAGAAACTTAAAAACAGCAAGTGTGCGGTTTAACATAAAATGGGCAAAATTGCTTTGTTTCTCTATTTAAAGTACTTTTTTAAGAATTTCAGTGCTTAATCATTTAAAATCAAACAATAGAAACTCCAACACTTCAGAGCTAATGTAAATGAAAACTGGTACATCTTCTAAATAATCAAGTAACCTTGAAACATTGGTGTTGGCCCTGTATTGTTTTGTTTGAATTGAGTGGCAATTTCCAGCATTATATAACACTGATGTGATTCACTGATGTGATTCACTGAAGTATCCAGTAAGGGAATTTTGCAAGTATAATATGTTTTAGTATTAGGTTCTACTTGTGCATTTAGCAATTAAAATTATTTGTGTAATGATGATGGCATTAGAAGGGACAGGGAACTGTCAAAGAGAATTTGAAGGTTAATTATCTCGTTGGTAACGAAATGCATAATCTTCCATTACAATGCTTATTTTCTTATGGTAAATGACTCATTTGCTCTCTGGTTATCAATTTAACTTCCCAGCCACAAACATCTGCTCTTACATTGTGTTTAATTGGGGTGAATTCGATCTACAGAGAAGTTAAGATCCAGAGAACATTTTAAAGGCAATATTTTATGATTCACGAAAGGGAAAAGTAAATGATGAATGGAACATTGTTTGTGATGATTTTTTCTAATAGTCTTTGAAAGTCTGCTTACTAAAAATGCATACTAAAATTATATTAATTGGATTTTCTTTTGACGAGAATGTTGCTATTTTCCAGAATTATGTACTCTGCCTTAAGGGGAGTCTCAGTCCTTTAGACTTAAGGAATATGTCAATTCCTCAGAAACAGGGTACCATAGGGGTTAAAGATTGAAGGCTTCAAACAGAAAAGATCATTTCTTGTGTAATTATTTAATCCAAAGAAGAGGGATGGGTACAAATTGTATGTGACTACTTGCTTATACTTTTTTAAGTGGAAGGGTAAATCATTTTCTAAAAATGTTCATGGCTACCTATAGGTGAAGAGAGGGAAAAAGGTAGAGAAAACAGGGTAGAGGCGAGACCTGTCGGAATATATCTTTTTTTTTTTTTTTTTTAATTGCCAGAAAGGAGAAGCAAAATGAAACAAATGACTCTAAATGTGTAACTACTTNGCTACCTATAGGTGAAGAGAGGGAAAAAGGTAGAGAAAACAGGGTAGAGGCGAGACCTGTCAGAATATATCTTTTTTTTTTTTTTTTTAATTGCCAGAAAGAAGCAAAATGAAACAAATGACTCTAAATGTGTAACTACTTGGTAGTATAGCCACACAGAGAGTTAAAATTCCAAGTGAAAGTAACTATTTCAAATAAATGTAACATAGTAAGTGGACAATAAACACCTAGCAGAATATGTACAAGGAGAAAACTCCCAAAATCCTCAACTTTTTTCTCTTGATGGAAATGTTGGTACTGTTATTCTGAGTCTGCTGGGTGTAAGATAAAGCATATAAGGAATTAAGTTGGCATCACTGAGAACAGAAATTTTTTGCATGAGAGAAAGGAAATAGAGATGTAAAATGAATAGGTTCCAGTTAAAACCTATAGTCCCAAGCTTAATTGGAGATACTAAAATGAAATCATAATTTTATATTTAAGAAGTACAGATTTCCTGGCTTTATCTGCAAATAGGGCCTAAAATCAGTGACCAGAAGATACAAAAGACCACTCAGGTCATGTCAAAAAGGACTCAGGAAATTCCAGTGGATCTTCTTTTGGTCAAAGATGGGATAGTATGAAAATAAAAAGAGGGTTAACTTTAGTGGATTGAAACAAACCAAATATATTTTAATTCACAAACTCATAATAATACTTTTAAAAAGCCTTCACTAATCACATTTGGGATGTGGATTAGAGAACCAGATCATTGTTTTGAAAATTGGTAAGCACAGGAAAAGAATCAAGCATTATCCTGTTCTTTCAATAAGCGTTATGCTTAAGGGTAACCAAAAATTGATGAGGAGAATCATAGAAAGGAAGATTCAGCACTGTAAGGTGTTAAGTTGCTGCAAATTCAGCCCAGTCTCTTTGTAGAAGGAACGCTAGAATGAGTAGTACTGTTTTGCAACTCCTTTTGTGATTATCAAAGTCTTCTAACATCACGAGAGACAAAGTCACGCATTATGAACCCTCCTGATGGAAGGACAGGGCACTGCCTGTGAAGTGGTCTCTTACAAAGAAGAATGGATTTGGAGCTGAGAGACCATGAATTGATAACTGGCATAATGTGAAAAGCTCTTATGAACAGATAAGAAAATTGTGAATACTCTAACTGAAAAAATAGCAGAGTACGTGTGTAGATAATTCACAGAAGGATAAATACAGGTGACTAACCAATGTTTAGAGGTCAACCCTAAGTATTCACTGAAAGGACTGATGCTGAAGCTGAATTTTGGTCATCTGATGCGAACACTTGGTCATCTGATGTGAAAAGTTGGCTTAAAACTCAACATTCAAAAAACTAAGATCATGGCATCCAGTCCCGTTACTTCATGGCCAAAATAGATGGGGAAACAATGGAAACAGTGAGAGACTTTAGTCTGGGGCTCCCAAATCATTGCAGATGGTGACTACAGCCATGAAATTAAAAGATACTTGCTCCTTAGAAGAAAAGCTATGACCAGCCTAGACAGCATATTAAAAAGCAGAGACATTACTTTGCCAACAAAGGTCTGTCTAGTCAAAGCTGTGGTTTTTCCAGCAGTCACGTATGGATGTGAGAGTTGGACTATAAAGAAAGCTGAGTGCCAAAGAATTGATGCTTTTGAACTGTGGTGTTGGAGAAGACTCTTCAGAGTCCCTTGAACTGAAAGGAGATCAAATCAGTCAATTGTAAAGGAAATCATTCCTGAATATTCATTGGAAGTACTGATGCTGAAGCTGAAACTCCAATACTTTGGTCACCTGATATGAAGAACTGACTCCTTGGAAAAGACTTTGATGCTGGGAACGATTGAAGGCAGGAGGAGAAGGGGACAACAGAGGATGAGATGGTTGGATGGCATCACCCACTCGATAGACATGAGTTTGAGCAAGCTCCAGGAGTTGGTGATGGACAGGTAAGCCTGGCGTGCTGCCGTCCATGGGGTTGTAAAGTGTCGGACATGACTGAGCAACTGAACTGAACGGATGCAAACAGATGACTGACTGGAAAAGTCCCTGATGCTGGGAATTATTGAGGGCAGAAGGAGAAGAGGGTGTCTGAGGACGAGATGGCTGGACAGTATCACTGATGCCATGAAAATGAACTTGGGCAAACTCCGGGAGGTGGTGAGGGACAGGGAGGCCTGGCGTGCTGCCGTCCATGGGGTCGCAAACAGTCAGACACAACTGGACTACCGAACAACAAAACCCAATTTTTGAAGAGTTAAATTCACTATTGATAGGTTTCCCTGACTTCATCTAGTTGTGCAGACTTTATTTTCTTGATTGTGTTATTATGTCATGTCTTAATATTATATACATTCTTATCCTCCTTGGCTTCTCTGCTTACTTGGGACTCTCCCTGCCCTCTATATTCTTACTCTTCATTTACTCAAATTATAAAGCTAGTCTGGACTTCTTCCCAGGACCTGAACCTATCTAGTCAGTGCAGTAGATTAAAAAAATGACAAAAGAGAAAAGAAGATCCGAAAGAAAGAAATAAAACTGTCTCTATTCACAGGCAACATGGCCTATATAGATAATCCCAGAATTATCTATAAAAAGCTGCTGAAACTAATGAATATGTTAGGCATAACCATAGGATAAAAGGTCAATATGCATAAATCAATTTCGTCTCTCAATACTAAGTGAACAATTAGAAATTTTTTTAAAAAGTACGTGCCACTTACAGTAGCAGCAAAGTTTTTGAAATACTTAGGGATACACATAACCAAGTGTGAACAAAATTTGTATATTGAAATATATAAAATATTGATGAGAGAAACCAAAGATCTAAATAATGGAGTGAGAAACCATGTTCATAGAAAGGAACACTCAGCGTTATTAAGGTGTTAAATTGCTGCAAATTCACCCCAATCACAATCAGAATTCCAGCAGGCTGAGCACATTTTAGCCCAGCTGTATTTTTTTTTTTTTAATGATGCTGTTGTCATTATTTGATATAGGGAATTCCTTGTCACTTGGAACTTCAAAAGTTTGTAAGTTCCACTTGTCATGTATGTTGTAGGAATAGGAAATTACGGCATTATGTAGGAAGCTGGACTAGATCTACTTTTACCCTTTAAATTAAAAATCTTACTTGAATCTTGTTATTTTTAAGCCAATAATTTACAACTTTGGGTTAAGGGAAAAGGGAGATACTGGAATTATCAACTTTTCCAGATATATCTAACTCGTCCCCAAAGATTTTGTCTCTACCTCCCACCCTTAAAAACCATTTCATGTAATGAAGAGTGTTACTAATGGAAGTGTGTGTGTTGCAGTGAGTGAACTATTTAAGGCCTCTAATGTGACATTAGAGAAAAACATCTACTTCTGCTTTATTGACTACACCAAAGCCTTTGACTGTGTGGATCACAACAAACTGTGGAAAATTCTTAAAGAGATGGGAATACCAGACCACCTTACCTGCCTCCTGAGAAGTCTGTATGCAGGTCAAGAAGCAACAGTTAGAACCAGACATGGAATAGCAGACTGGTTCCAAATTGGGAAATGAGTACGTCAAGGCTGTATATTGTTACCCTGCTTATTTAACTTATATGCAGAGTACTTCATGCGAAGTGCCAGGCTGGATGAAGCACAAACTGGAATCAGGATTGCTGGGAGAAATATCAATAACCTCAGATACGCAGATGCCACCACTCTTATGGCAGAAAGTGAAGAAGAACTAAGGAGCCTCTTGATGAAAGTGAAAGAGGAGAGTGAAAACTCTGGGTTAAAACTCAGCATTCAGAAACTAAGATCATGGCATCTGGTCCCATCACTTCATGGCAAATAGATGAGGAAACAATGGAAACAGTGAGAGACTTTATTTTGGGGGCTCTAAAATCACTGCAGATGGTGACTTCAGCCATGAAATTAAAAGATACTTGCTTCTTGGAAGAAAAGTTTTGACCAACCGAGACAGCATATTAAAAAGCAGAGACATTACTTTGCCAACACAGGTCCATCTAGTCAAAGCTGTGGTTTTTTCCAGCAGTCATATATGGATGTGAGAGTTGGACTGTAAAGAAAGCTGAGTGCTGAAGAATTGATGCTTTTGAACTGTGGTGTTGAATAAGACTCTTGAGAGTCCCTTGGACAGCAAGGAGATCAAACCAGTCAATCGTAAAGGAAATCATTCCTGAATATTCATTGGAAGGACTGATGCTGAAGCTGAAACTCCAATACTTTGGCCACCTGATGTGAAGAACTGACTCCTCGGAAAAGACCCTGACTCTGGGAAAGATTGAAAGCAGGAGGATAAGGGAACAACAGAGGATGAGATGGTGGATGGCATCACCAACTCGATGGAAATGTAAGCTCTGGGAGCTGGTGATGGACGGAGAGGCCTGGCATACTGCAGTCCATGGGGTTGCAAAGAGTTGGACACAACTGAGCAACTGAACTGAATGTGACATTTGTATTTCTTTGGAGGGTGGGTTACTCATCAATCTGACTGAAAAGGAAGATAATGTCAGTTTTATCAACTCTTTTTGAATGGTAATCGTGGCTCTTCCAAAATGGTTTAAATCTTAAGGAAATAGACTTTCATATTCATTTTTAAAGACAGCTTATAACTTTCCAGTTTTTCAGTACAGTCAACTTAATAAATATTTCTCAACAGAGAAACTCAAAATTATCATTATAATTATTCTGCCAGTTAAGTAGACAAGAATATCGAATTTTAAACATATGTTCCTAACATATGTCTAAAAATATATTTTTCTAAAAAATGTGAAAGTTTCAAATAATTAAAAACTTTATGAATTCTGTGACTTTTTAATTGCTTGAAATACAAATAACTATTTTTACTTTTATTAATATCTTAATTTCCTTTCTATTTTAAAGCCCAACCTGAATTCCTGAAGCAGCCTACTAATATATATGCTCATGAATCTATGGATATCGTGTTTGAATGTGAAGTCACTGGAAAGCCAACTCCAACTGTGAAGTGGGTCAAGAATGGGGATATGGTTATCCCAAGTGATTACTTTAAGATTGTAGTAAGTATCTTTCAGAGAAACTTAGCTCTGAAACCTTTAAGTCTCTTTAAATGTAGTCACCAAGAGATCTGTTATCCATAGTATATGAACTGGTGTATTATGATGAACATAGAAAAATTTACTTAGAATATAATCTTTTAATTGGCTGATGAGAAGGCTAGCCCAGAAATGTTTTGGTAGCTCACATACGATCACAGAGGAAACCAGTGTTCGAACTCAGCCTGAAATGCATGTTCCCTGATCAACAGTCTAGTCCTCCTACTCAGACATACTAGCATTTTTACATACAGCCTGCACCACCTTCTGGGTAATGATTATCCTGTGTGTGTATTCACATGTCCCAGTTGTCTTCATAGCTCTGTAGTCAAGGAGCAGAAATCTGTCCTTGTTATACTGATGCTCAGGCCCTTCAAAATAAGTATACCTAGTGTTGGGCAGTTGTGAAAATAGACATAAAGATTCTTTTAAAAAGTAAAGCAAAAGTAATTAATTAGCCTTAATCTATTAAGACTCAGCCATTTCTTCTTTTTACTTCATAGATATATAGTAAATGCTGGTAAAGAATCCACTTGCAATTCGGGAGACCTGGGTTCAATCCCTGGGTTGGGAAGATCCCCTGGAGAAGGGACCGGCTACCCACTCCAGTATTCTGTCCTGGAGAANCATTGGAAGGACTGATGCTGAAGCTGAAACTCCAATACTTTGGCCACCTGATGTGAAGAACTGACTCCTCGGAAAAGACCCTGACTCTGGGAAAGATTGAAAGCAGGAGGATAAGGGAACAACAGAGGATGAGATGGTGGATGGCATCACCAACTCGATGGAAATGTAAGCTCTGGGAGCTGGTGATGGACGGAGAGGCCTGGCATACTGCAGTCCATGGGGTTGCAAAGAGTTGGACACAACTGAGCAACTGAACTGAATGTGACATTTGTATTTCTTTGGAGGGTGGGTTACTCATCAATCTGACTGAAAAGGAAGATAATGTCAGTTTTATCAACTCTTTTTGAATGGTAATCGTGGCTCTTCCAAAATGGTTTAAATCTTAAGGAAATAGACTTTCATATTCATTTTTAAAGACAGCTTAGAACTTTCCAGTTTTTCAGTACAGTCAACTTAATAAATATTTCTCAACAGAGAAACTCAAAATTATCATTATAATTATTCTGCCAGTTAAGTAGACAAGAATATCGAATTTTAAACATATGTTCCTAACATATGTCTAAAAATATATTTTTCTAAAAAATGTGAAAGTTTCAAATAATTAAAAACTTTATGAATTCTGTGACTTTTTAATTGCTTGAAATACAAATAACTATTTTTACTTTTATTAATATCTTAATTTCCTTTCTATTTTAAAGCCCAACCTGAATTCCTGAAGCAGCCTACTAATATATATGCTCATGAATCTATGGATATCGTGTTTGAATGTGAAGTCACTGGAAAGCCAACTCCAACTGTGAAGTGGGTCAAGAATGGGGATATGGTTATCCCAAGTGATTACTTTAAGATTGTAGTAAGTATCTTTCAGAGAAACTTAGCTCTGAAACCTTTAAGTCTCTTTAAATGTAGTCACCAAGAGATCTGTTATCCATAGTATATGAACTGGTGTATTATGATGAACATAGAAAAATTTACTTAGAATATAATCTTTTAATTGGCTGATGAGAAGGCTAGCCCAGAAATGTTTTGGTAGCTCACATACGATCACAGAGGAAACCAGTGTTCGAACTCAGCCTGAAATGCATGTTCCCTGATCAACAGTCTAGTCCTCCTACTCAGACATACTAGCATTTTTACATACAGCCTGCACCACCTTCTGGGTAATGATTATCCTGTGTGTGTATTCACATGTCCCAGTTGTCTTCATAGCTCTGTAGTCAAGGAGCATGGTAGCTCACATACGATCACAGAGGAAACCAGTGTTCGAACTCAGCCTGAAATGCATGTTCCCTGATCAACAGTCTAGTCCTCCTACTCAGACATACTAGCATTTTTACATACAGCCTGCACCACCTTCTGGGTAATGATTATCCTGTGTGTGTATTCACATGTCCCAGTTGTCTTCATAGCTCTGTAGTCAAGGAGCAGAAATCTGTCCTTGTTATACTGATGCTCAGGCCCTTCAAAATAAGTATACCTAGTGTTGGGCAGTTGTGAAAATAGACATAAAGATTCTTTTAAAAAGTAAAGCAAAAGTAATTAATTAGCCTTAATCTATTAAGACTCAGCCATTTCTTCTTTTTACTTCATAGATATATAGTAAATGCTGGTAAAGAATCCACTTGCAATTCGGGAGACCTGGGTTCAATCCCTGGGTTGGGAAGATCCCCTGGAGAAGGGACCGGCTACCCACTCCAGTATTCTGTCCTGGAGAATTCCATGGATTGTATAGTCCTGGGATCACAAAAAGTCAGACACAACTGAGTGACTTTAACTTTCACTCTAGTAAATATTATCCACTGTTACTATTATCATTATCTAATATCCTTATAATAATAGCATTATCTAGGCATTAAAAAAGTGATATATCTTAAGATGCATAAATGACATTCATAGACATAATCAGAAGTAATTATAGTTGTTAAAGACTTAATGTCTAATTACAAATTTTTCACATAAGTAATTCATTCTTCACAGGAATACAGTTTTTATTTTTAAAATGCATAATGTTACAAAAAAGTAATTCACAAGTATTTAATCCTAATCAAAAAGCAGTATGTTACGGTTAACTTAGCATTTTACTCTTTATCATTATTTGCATCCTATTATAAAAAATCTTAAACTTATGTTGTATTATATCAATAGCAATAATGATAGTTGACATTCATATGGTACTTGATAGTTTAAGAAAAACCTTTATATCAGTTCAGTTCAGTCGCTTAGGCGTGTCCGACTCTTTGCGACCCCATGGCCACAGGACTGGAAAAGGTCAGTTTTCATTCCAATCCCAAAGAAAGGCAATGCCAAAGAATGCTCAAACTACCACACAGTTGGACTCATCTCACACGCTAGTAAAGTAAAACTTTTATATAGGGGGGTTCTAATCTGTTATAACGATAGATATTAGAAATAATTTTAAGAAAGTGCCTTGAATTCACAAATTCAGACTTTCACTATGGTGACATAGTATTGCATGCCAGATATTCCACCAAGCAAAGGTATAATTTTCTATAAGGATTGAATTCTTAATTGTTGATGATAGTGCTTCCTGTTCTAGCCAGTTAAGTCAGTACCTTGTCATTAAAACTGAGTCAACATGTTCATAGGTAAATAATATTCAGTATATGAATCATATATGAATCATATAATTGTCCTTGTTTTTTTTTCTCTCCAGAAAGAGCATATCCTTGAGATTTGAACTAATGTTCATCAGTTGAATCTTAAAATTTTATTTTTTCTTCCTCAGAAGGAACATAATCTTCAAGTTTTGGGTCTGGTGAAATCAGATGAAGGGTTCTATCAATGCATTGCTGAAAATGATGTTGGAAACGCACAAGCTGGAGCCCAGCTGATAATCCTTGAACATGGTAAGGGGCTGAATTAGTAAGATGAGAGAGAGAGACTGTGTGTGAAGAGTTCATACCGATCACAGGACCTATCACTCCAGGATACCTAGTGATTAATAAACTGTTTATAAAGGCTAATATATGACATAACTAAGAGAGAAAAAATAGCCATCTAAATTATCTGGTTTTTTAAGTGAGAAACACAGTTTTGGATAATGTTGCCAAGAAATTGGTGTTAAGAAAAGAAAAACTGAACATTTATAGTCTTACACAATAAATGAATACTCTTCAGATTTAATCTTATTTAATCTTACAAATGTATTTCTAATCTATTAAAGTAGAAAAACTTTAATGTTTATTTTGCAGTGAATTTTTCTTTAATTTTTCCAAAGTAAAAATTTACTTGCCTTTTCTGATTTTCACACACCCAAAAAAATACTTACTAAAAATTCAGACAACATTGAGAAGTAAAAAGGGGAGAAAAAACTCATTTTGTATCAGTCAGGGTCAGTTCTAGGGAAACCACAAAATAATTTCACTTAGAACCAAATTAAAAAATTGAGTATTGTTTAGTAAAAATCTATTAACTATAACCGGGGATTGAAGTACCAAGGAATTGGCTAGTAAGAAGTAAAAAGAATTCTAATGAATATAAAAGAATGGTAGACATGGGAGCAGCCACAACCCGTAGGTCTGAGAATGTTCAGGAAGAGGCCTCTCTCCGGACTGATCCAGACCATGTTGGAGAGGATGTGGCCGTGGTTTAATGGGTGATGAAGAATGTGGCCATGTTCCCATCCCACAGAAGCGTGCTAAAAGCCTGCTGTCTAGTGTGCTGAGGAAAAGTTGTTCACAAGATGTCTCAGTGAAGGCATTCTGCTTAAAAAAAAAAAGAATACACCAGCAGAGTTGGGGTACTGAAGGAAGCTACTCACCAGCACTCGGTACTGATAAGGTTTTAACACATGTCAGCTGGCAAAAGGAGAAATAATGTAAAGGGCTCAGATTCATTTTTGCAGAGCAGGCAATAAAGTATGAATGTGTAGCTTAAATAGTAAATTGATTACAGGCACATGCTTTAATCCCTGCCATCTAGGAGTACTGGGTATAAGCATGCATAGATGTGTATATGGTTTTATAACCTGTTTTCTTGCAACAGCATGCTTTGAACATGTTTCCATATCATTGAATATAGATCTGCATAAACATTTTTCATTGTTGAATAATATGTATGCACTTTGTTTTATATAAACGATTCCCTATTGGTTAATATTTAAATTGTTTCCTGGTTTTTTACTATGATGAACAAGGCTATGCTGAACTTCCTTATATTATTATTTAACTTCCGTAAATTATTAGAAGTTGAATTGTTGGATGACACTTTTATGTGAAATTGATAAGGGTAACTGTTAGGTATACGATTTGTTTTAGCAGGAAAAGTATTTTTCATCTTGTGCATTTCTCAAGGATGCATAAGGAAGAGCTGCTTTAGACATCTGATTTGATATCTGAGTCAAATTTAAGTCCAGGTTCCATTGTGGTCAGGAAAGCTCGTTGGCAAAGATGGCATCTACTCTGACTTTTCACTCAAATAGCATATAGGATTTTTATATACTGTTTTGAGATGGGGATGACAGAGGATGAGATGGTTGGATGGCATCACCAACTCAATAGACATGAGTCTGAGCAAGCTCCAGGAGTTGGTGATGAACAGGGAAGCCTGGCGTGCTGCAGCCCATGGAGTCACAAAGAGTCAGACATGACTGAGCAGCTGAACTGAACTGACCTGTGTTTTATCCTTTTTGAAACAAGCTTTCAAAAACAGACATTTTGTGAGCTACTGAAAATTTTTAGCGACCTTGTCAGGATGCATGGATTCCAAGAAGGAAAGTAAATGTCTTGTTATTGTTTTTGGTATTTCAATTTGTGAGATAAATATTTCTGTGGAAAACAAAAAGAGATTATAACAATTTATAAAATATTATCTCTGCCTTTCTGAAGTTTTTGATACTTTAAGGGATGTGAGAGATGGGCATGACTTGAATACCCAGTCCATAATAATTCAAATAAGGCAGCATACAGTTTAGGAGAGAGGAATTCTGTGTGAACAGGGAAGTTTTTCATGTAACATGTTCCCTTTGTAATAGACTTCAGATGATAGGACCAGATGTTAAAAAGAGGACCTGGCTCAGTATGGAAACAGAATAATTAGAGTATCTGTTCCTATAGAAAGGTGGCGTGTTGAGGCAGAACAGGATCAGATTAATTATGGCGTTAGTTATAAACAATCAAAGCAGTTCTGTAGTAAAGGAGTCTAATGACAAAGTCAGATTTAATTAGAAGACAGTGGCCAACGAAATATTGTTACAAGACCATGAGGAAATAATAAGTACTTGTACTAGAGAAATAGAATCCTAATAAAGAGATGGTAGTATCTAATTCAGACTTTATCAACGGATTGGCTGTAAAACATTATTATAGAGGAATCAAATATACTTCTAAGGTTTTATTTGGGTGACTGAAAAAATGATGATGCGTTTACAAAAATAGAAGAAGAAATTTAATCGAAGTGGAAGGAAACTTCTACTCAAACTGTAAAGAATGTACTTAGAACATACTACCCTCACCTATGATCAAAAGCTGGATCATCTACAAAACCATAATTTCTGTGAGCCCATCAGAGAGCTGAACTTGTGAAAAAACCAAGTAACCTAAATTGTAAAGAATTAGACAACCTTCCTCTCCCAAAGAATGGGTCATGAATTGTTTCACCTTTGGGAGAACATGAGAGAAAGAGATGGCTGCCATAGAAATGCATAAGAAGAAATTAACTAAAAGTGTAACAGAATTTTGAAGACTAAGTATGGCCTAGTTTGGAATCACTGGGGGCCTCAGATAAAAGGGGTATTCATACTTGCCTGCAAATATATTTCCCTGAGGCTTCAGAGGATGTTCAGTGTTAAGACTGGGGACAAGGTAGAGAACTCGAAAAAAGTCGTTTTGGTGAGGTAAAGGTGAAGGAGGTGGTCTGTGGATGCTGGGAGACAGGTACAAAGCCCCTCCCATTTACTCAGACTCCCTTAAGCCTCCAACAAGTAGGGCAGGGACAGAAAAACTTATTTCATAAATTACTGGAAGGACATTAGAAGGAAAGCTACTCTGCTTCTTGGGGGAGGAACATCTGGTCCGTAGGACACAGGCAAAGACCCACTGCTGCTGTGGAAGGGTAGAAGAGAAAACCCTTAACCTCGAAAGAAGTGCATAAAACTGCTTTGGGCCCTATGATCCTACACCAGTAGCTAGGAGAGGTCTTTTCTACTGAA
>SJYX01011604.1:42297-67929 GCA_006410675.1 Oreotragus oreotragus
GTAGAGTCTGACCCACTTGGAACTTTTCCCTTTGTGTTCATAGCATTGTGAATCTCCATAAGCATATATGCTGCTGCTAAGTCACTTCAGTCGTGTCCGACTGTGTGACAGCCAACCAGGCTCCCCCGTCCCTGGGATTCTCAAGGCAAGAACACTGGAGTGGGTTGCCATTTCCTTCTCCAGTACAGATTCAGTTCATATATATAGTATTTCCCAAATCTATTTGGCCATGAATTTTTTTTAAGTAGACCCATTAATATCTTAAAAGGTGCATGAATCATCATTGTAGAGGTATTCAAAGGAGGATAGACGAGACTAAAGTTGGCAAATAGTGGCCCACAGGCCGTATCCAGCCAGCCTCCTGGTTTTGTATATAAAGTTTTATTGGACACAGCCACAGACATTTGTTCACAGATTCTCTGTCCAGTCTGTAAAAAATTTTGACTCTATAATGGCAGAAGTGAGTAGTTTAGACTGAGACCATATGTCCCACAAAACCTAAAACATTAACTCTCTGGCCCTTAAAAAAAAAAAAAAAATTGCCAGGCATTCTACTCTGTACATATCTTTTAGCCCTGATAGTTTATGAGGGTCAGTGAAAGTCTGTGTCACTTAAAATTTTTTAAATTTGAAGAAATTTGGGTAGGTGGGGAAAAGCAGAAGAGGGGCAGGAGGTTGAGGATAAAAGGACAAGAGAAAAAAGTCAGACTTGGTATATAGATAACTAGAAGATGCACAATGGTGACTAACTGCAAGGAGGACCTGTNAGGTGGGGAAGAGCAGAAGAGGGGCAGGAGGTTGAGGATAAAAGGACAAGAGAAAAAAGTCAGACTTGGTATATAGATAACCAGAAGATGCACAGTGGTGACTAACTGCAAGGAGGACCTGTGATGGAGAGCTACGAACTAGAGTCTGCTAGCACATCTTCACTGCTACCTCTGAGACACTTCGGCACTAGAAACACCACGGAGTAAATTATGGAAAGTGGAAAGAAACTTGTTGTGATGGTGCTTATCTTCCCATACCTTGTTTAAAAGTAACGCGACCAACCTAGATAGCATATTGAAAAGCAAAGACATTACTTTGCCAACAAAGGTCCGTCTAGCCAAGGCTATGGTTTTTCCAGTGGTCATGTATGGATGTGAGAATTGGACGGTGAAGAAAGCTGAGCACCAAAGAATTGATGCTTTTGAACTGTGGTGTTGGAGAAGACTCTTGAGAGTCCCTTGGACTGCAAGGAGATCCAACCAGTCCATTCTGAAGGAGATCAGCCCTGGGTGTTCTTTGGAAGGACTGATGCTAAAGCAGAAACTCCAGTACTTTGGCCACCTCATGCGAAGAGTTGACTCATTGGAAAAGACTCCGATGCTGGGAGGGATTGGGGGCAGGAGGAAAAGGGGACGACCGAGGATGAGATGGCTGGATGGCATCACCGACTCGATGGATGTGAGTCTGAGTGAACTCCAGTAGCTGGTGATGGACAGGGAGGCCTGGCGTGCTGCAGTTCTTGGGGTCGCAAAGAGTTGGATACAACTGAGTGACTGAACTGAACTGAAAGTATTTGAGTGTCTTTGACACAAAGTCTTATTTTTGTAAAAGGAACTTCCCATTCTCCTTGAAAGTGTATAGCTGTAAATCCTGACCATCAAGCTGTTCGCTAGTGCTTGGATGCAGGAAGGTACTTTGAAGTACCCACAATTGGGCTGTGATATAATTGGATAGCATGATTTTTAAGTAAATTATCACCTATGAACATTAAATGAAATTTTATAATTATAGTTAAAATATATGAAACATCTGTGCAACAACACTAGGAAACAGTTTCTAATCAAATTGGGAAGTATTATTTGAGAATCCATATGTCTCAAACATACTTCCTTTCCACCTCTGCAGCTTTATTGAGACATAATTAACATATAAAACATTGTGTAAGTTTAAGGTGAACACTGAGTGTACAATGTGATGATTTGATGCATATATATATATATATATTGCAAAATGTTTACCACCAATAAGGTTAGTTGACACATCCTTTTGTTGTAATCCTATTGTTTAAGGTTGTGCGAACCTTAAAGTTCAATATTCATAGCAACTTTCAAGTATCCACTACAGAATTGTTAACTATAGCCAACATGTTGTACATTACATCCCTAGAATTTACAACTCTTAAACTAGAAGTTTATACTATGTTTCAGGATATAAAAATTTAAATGTTTTATGTGTAAAGTGGCTCAGACGGTAAAGCGTCTGCCTGCAATGCAGCAGACCCGGGTTCGATCTCTGGGGTGGGAAGATCCCCTGGAGAAGGAAGTGGCAACCCACTCCAGTACTCTTGCCGAGAAAATTCCATGGATGGAGGAGCCTGGTGGGCTACAGTCCATGGGGTCACAAAGAGTCGGACGCAACTGAGCGACTTCACTTTAAGAAATGTGAAGTGCACATAAAACTGTAAGCTACATGTAAAGTATGAGAAATACTTTAACTAACTAAAGAGGACAAGCTAGGGAAGAATATAAGAATTACAGAAATTTGGTTGGATGGTATCACCGACTCAATGGACATGAGTTTGGGTAAACTCCAAGAGTTGGTGATGGACAGGGAGGCCTGGCGTGCTGCGGTTCATGGGGTTGCAAAGAGTCAGACACGACTGAGCGACTGAACTGAACTGAGTGTTGTGAATGTAACAGGAATGCACACAAATGGATATGATAAACTGACTAGCATAAGCGTATAATTCACAATATGGCAAAGAAAGATAGTTTCTAAACATGACAAATGTTTCACCTCACTTGAAAATATTAAATCACTTTTGGTGATATGCCATTTTNGTGTTGTGATTGTAACAGGAATGCACACAAATGGATATGATAAAGTGACTAGCATAAGCATATAATTCACAATATGGCAAAGAAAGATAGTTTCTAAACATGACAAATGTTTCACCTCACTTGAAAATATTAAATCACTTTTGGTGATATGCCATTTTTACCTAATAAAGATTTTATATATTTTAATGAACATTCACTATAATGTTCATTTATTATGACTGGTTATGGTGATTATGTTTATGTCTTTCACCCTCAGTGAAAATGTAAATTGCTACCTCATTTACTAAATCCATTTGGACAATTATCTTTAAAATTACTGATTCAACCCTTTAATTGTTGTTTTAGGATTTTTTCCCTAAGGAAGGAATCAGAGATTAGGACAAAAACTATTAATATCAGCACTGGTAATTAAAAGAGAAAAAGGTAGGGGTACAGAGAGAAGAGTTAGGAAATGACTTGCATGTCCCAAAATAGAGGAAATAATTAAAATAAATATAGTATACAAACTTATGATAGAAAAGTTATTTGGCCATTAAAAACCATGTCTTTGAACAGTCTTTACTGATACCAGGAAAATCTTGGTCAAATGGTAAAGTACAAAATAATATAAAATAATCCAAATTTAGTTGAAAAGATTAATTTGTTATACATTTAGACATTCCCACACCAAAATGTTAACAGTGGTTATCTTTGGGTAGTGATATTTTCTCAGTCTTCTAAAATAGCTCTATATTACTTTTATAATTAGTAAGTTTTTTTTAATTAATAGCAAAGCCATCTTTCAGTCAGTGCTGCAGTTTAGAAAAGACACCAAATACATAATTTTGAGAACTTTACCAAAAACATCATGGATAGCAGTTAAGAGTTGCAAATAGTGCCCTTCACAAGAGAGCTGGGCTGTGTGGCAGGAAGTAAATAGCAAATTCTGATAAACCTCATTGATATCCTTTGATTTAGTGGAACAAGGACCAGAGACTCAAGTAGCCTGCGGGAGAAGGGTAGAGTCTGACCCACTTGGAACTTTTCCCTTTGTGTTCATAGCATTGTGAATCTCCATAAGCATATATGCTGCTGCTAAGTCACTTCAGTCGTGTCCGACTGTGTGACAGCCAACCAGGCTCCCCCGTCCCTGGGATTCTCAAGGCAAGAACACTGGAGTGGGTTGCCATTTCCTTCTCCAGTACAGATTCAGTTCATATATATAGTATTTCCCAAATCTATTTGGCCATGAATTTTTTTTAAGTAGACCCATTAATATCTTAAAAGGTGCATGAATCATCATTGTAGAGGTATTCAAAGGAGGATAGACGAGACTAAAGTTGGCAAATAGTGGCCCACAGGCCGTATCCAGCCAGCCTCCTGGTTTTGTATATAAAGTTTTATTGGACACAGCCACAGACATTTGTTCACAGATTCTCTGTCCAGTCTGTAAAAAATTTTGACTCTATAATGGCAGAAGTGAGTAGTTTAGACTGAGACCATATGTCCCACAAAACCTAAAACATTAACTCTCTGGCCCTTAAAAAAAAAAAAAAAAATTGCCAGGCATTCTACTCTGGTACATATCTTTTAGCCCTGATAGTTTGTGAGGGTCAGTGAAAGTCTGTGTCACTTAAAATTTTTTAAATTTGAAGAAATTTGGGTAGGTGGGGAAGAGCAGAAGAGGGGCAGGAGGTTGAGGATAAAAGGACAAGAGAAAAAAGTCAGACTTGGTATATAGATAACCAGAAGATGCACAGTGGTGACTAACTGCAAGGAGGACCTGTGATGGAGAGCTACGAACTAGAGTCTGCTAGCACATCTTCACTGCTACCTCTGAGACACTTCGGCACTAGAAACACCACGGAGTAAATTATGGAAAGTGGAAAGAAACTTGTTGTGATGGTGCTTATCTTCCCATACCTTGTTTAAAAGTAACGCGACCAACCTAGATAGCATATTGAAAAGCAAAGACATTACTTTGCCAACAAAGGTCCGTCTAGCCAAGGCTATGGTTTTTCCAGTGGTCATGTATGGATGTGAGAATTGGACGGTGAAGAAAGCTGAGCACCAAAGAATTGATGCTTTTGAACTGTGGTGTTGGAGAAGACTCTTGAGAGTCCCTTGGACTGCAAGGAGATCCAACCAGTCCATTCTGAAGGAGATCAGCCCTTGGTGTTCTTTGGAAGGACTGATGCTAAAGCAGAAACTCCAGTACTTTGGCCACCTCATGCGAAGAGTTGACTCATTGGAAAAGACTCTGATGCTGGGAGGGATTGGGGGCAGGAGGAAAAGGGGACGACCGAGGATGAGATGGCTGGATGGCATCACCGACTCGATGGATGTGAGTCTGAGTGAACTCCAGTAGCTGGTGATGGACAGGGAGGCCTGGCGTGCTGCAGTTCTTGGGGTCGCAAAGAGTTGGATACAACTGAGTGACTGAACTGAACTGAAAGTATTTGAGTGTCTTTGACACAAAGTCTTATTTTTGTAAAAGGAACTTCCCATTCTCCTTGAAAGTGTATAGCTGTAAATCCTGACCATCAAGCTGTTCGCTAGTGCTTGGATGCAGGAAGGTACTTTGAAGTACCCACAATTGGGCTGTGATATAATTGGATAGCATGATTTTTAAGTAAATTATCACCTATGAACATTAAATGAAATTTTATAATTATAGTTAAAATATATGAAACATCTGTGCAACAACACTAGGAAACAGTTTCTAATCAAATTGGGAAGTATTATTTGAGAATCCATATGTCTCAAACATACTTCCTTTCCACCTCTGCAGCTTTATTGAGACATAATTAACATATAAAACATTGTGTAAGTTTAAGGTGAACACTGAGTGTACAATGTGATGATTTGATGCATATATATATATATATATATATATTGCAAAATGTTTACCACCAATAAGGTTAGTTGACACATCCTTTTGTTGTAATCCTATTGTTTAAGGTTGTGCGAACCTTAAAGTTCAATATTCATAGCAACTTTCAAGTATCCACTACAGAATTGTTAACTATAGCCAACATGTTGTACATTACATCCCTAGAATTTACAACTCTTAAACTAGAAGTTTATACTTTTGGACTTCTCCCCATTTCCCCATCTCCCAGCATCTCCCAATTTCTTCCATCCCTCAAACCCTGGCAACCACCATACTATTCTCTTGTTTCTCTGAGTTTCATGTCAAACATACTTCCTTAATATTAAACATTTAAAATGTAATTTTTAGTGTTTACACATGAATTTTTGGGACAGTATTTCTTGATTTTAGAAGATTGTGGCTTTAAAACTAACACAGCAGTACTATTTGCTGCTAGTTCAAATTATTGCATTTTATGCTAATATACTTTATGTTTTATAATCATGTTTGAATTATTTTTTAAATATTAGCATATAAATTATTGCAAGTATGAGTAGTAAGAAATAAGGTAAAATGTGTTTTTGTCTGTTAACTTTTTATTACCCTTTCTTCCTGTCAATTGGAATTTAAAAATAGATTCCAAAACTATCATGTAAGGCTAAAATGTAAAAACACAAATGTAATTTTTCTCTGTACATTCATTCATGTCAAGTCTGATAATTGGCAGTTTTTTAGTTCCAGTAAGGGAAGGTGGATTGATGAAAAGGGAGTAGTGTGAACTTGTTTTTAGTAAAGGAAATTCATACTTTACCAACTCATTAAATGACTTCTAGGATATGGCCATGGGAGATAAGGATACATACTGAATTTTACTTTTTTTTTTTAACAGAAGCATTTGTAAAAAAAATTCCATTTTATATCTGAGGTAAATATTGAATAGTAGAAGTTCTGGAATAAGTGACTAATGACCTGGCATGATTAAAAGTTGGCTAGATAGCAGGAAGTTGTTAGTCATTAGTGGAATATTTTAAATCTGATGCACTAGAATGTATAATAGTTTGGTGTTGATTTTAACTAAAAGATAAATTCCAGTTAGTTTTTTGCTTTTTTGTACAAGTAATTATGGGCTTCCCTAGTGGCTCAGTGGTTAAGATTCTGCCTGCCAGTGTCGGAGACATGGGTTTGATCCATGGTTCAGGAAAATCCCCTAGAGAAGGAAATGGCAACCCACTCCAGTATTAGTGGCCTGGAAAATCCCTCAGGCTCCTCTGTCCATGGGATCCCAAAAGAGTTGCACACAACTTAGTCACTAAACAACAGCAACAACTAGTAATTATAACTTTAAGAAGACTCTCAACTCAGGATAGCTGTGTTGAAATTTGACTTCTTAACATGAATTCCATGTCTGGGAGCTTTCTAATATTGAAAATGCATCTAATGTCAGTCCCTGGGTTCTGGTTCTTATCTGGCATTAACTTGCTAAGTGATTGGATCAGGTACTGAAATTCTGTGATTTTTAAATTTTATATATAATTAAGGAATTAAATGATCTGAGGTCCTGCATCACTCAGTCTATTAAATGCATTTTAGAAACAGATGTGTTAAATATAACGTGCTTTTCAAGACACCTTTTCTGTCTGCTGCTTCTGCTGCTGAGTCGCTGCAGTCGTGTCCGACCCTGCATGACCCCATAGATGGCAGCCCACCAGGCTCCCCCATCCCTGGGATAAACTTCTCTGCTGCTAAGTCACTTCAGTCGTGTCCGACTCTGCGCGACCCCATAGACGGCAGCCCACCAGGCTCCCCCGTCCCTGGGATAAACTTCTCTGCTGCTAAGTCACTTCAGTCGTGTCCGACTCTGTGTGACCCCATAGACAGCAGCCCACCAAGCTCCCCCGTCCCTGGGATTCTCCAGGCAAGAACACTGGAGTGGGTTTCCATTTCCTTCTCCAATGTATGAAAGAGAAAAATGAAAGTGAAGTCGCTCAGTTGTGTCCGACCCTCAGCAACCCCATGGACTGTAGCCTTCCAGGGTCCTCTGTCCATGGGATTTTCCAGGCAAGAATACTGGAGTGGGGTGCCTTTGCCTTCTCCAGTAAGTACTCTAAGGTAGTAGTAATTTGAAAGAGCATGCAAAGGCAAAACTACTGACTGGGAATTCAGTTGTCATTAAAGCAAATCAAAGTGATACAGAAGGCTAACTTCATGAAGCAAATTTTGAGGATTCTTTTTTAAGAGACAACAAAAATCCATTCAATATTTAGTTATATCATTAAAATTTATAAAATAAGAGAAAAGATCTGTGTGACCAGATTGCAAGATATTTGAAATAAAACTAAGCTTGGCGTGAAAGTAGATGAACATAATACATGTTCATGGTCACAACTTAGAATGCATAATTGACTGAAATAAAAGCAAATGGACTTTTCTTTTCATCCTTCCCCAGTCTCACTTTCTAGAGATAGCCCTTGTTAACAGACATGGTATATGTGTTTATTCATTCAGTAAATATTTGTTGAACAGAATTCTGTATATGATATAAAATTTTATATGCATTGCTCTACATGGTGGGGATTAAATAATCAACAAGCAGATATGATTTTTTGCCCTCATAGTGCTTCTGGTGTATTAACGGAGACAGACCTTAAGCAAATAAATAAACGAAATTAATTCAGCCTTGTGTGTACTTAAAGGAAAATAAAAAGAATGCTCTGATTAAGAGTTATTGAGGGTATATTGAGAGTTACTTTAAATAGGATAGACAGAGAGGCCTTTCTGATGGGCTATGCAAGTTGGGACCTGAGCATTACAGTAATCTTGTCTATATATATGTATATATGTGTGTGTGTGTGTATGTATATAGATACACACTTTCATGTAGAAGCTTTATATCTTTTTATTTGCAGATATAAATCATTTTTTGTGACTTTACCAAATAGTATTTTATGTACATGTTAGTACTTAAAGGTTTACCTTTTTTTGTTTTAACTTCTCTATTCTCATCAGACTTGAGTATGAGGAGGCTAGTGTTTTGCATTCTTGATGACAATATACATTTTTTGAAATGCAATTTAATAATAATTTAGAATTGAGATACCCTTTCATCATATAATCCTCTTTATAATTTGTCTTTGGGAAATAGTTACTAAATATTTAAAAATATTTGTGTTCAGTTCAGTCGCCCAGTAGTGTCCAACTCTTTGAGACCCCATGCACACCACGCCTCCCTGTCCATCACCAACTCCTGGAGTTTACCCAAACTCATGTCCATCGAGTCGGTGATGCCATCAAGCCATCTCATCCTCTGTCGTCCCCTTCTCCTCCTGCCCCCCGTCCTTCCCAGCATCAAAGTCTTTTCCAATGAGTCAGCTCTTCGCATGAGGTGACCAAAGTACTGGAGTTTCAGGTTTAGCATCAGTCCTTCCAAAGAACACCCAGGACCCATCTCCTTTAGAATGGACTGGTTGGATCTCCTTGCAGTCCAAGGGACTCTCAAGAGTCTTCTCCAACACCACAGTTCAAAAGTATCAATTCTTCAGCGCTCAGCTTTCTTCATAGTCCAACTCCTACATCCATGCATGACCACTGGAAAAACCATAGCCTTGGCTAGACGGACCTTTGACTAGACGGACCTTTGTTGGCAAAGTAATGTCTCTGCTTTTGAATACGCTATCTATATATGTATTTGTGTTAGACTAGCATAAATCTTGGGCTTCCCTGGTAGCTCAGAGGTTGAAGTGTCCCCCTGCAATGTGGGAGACCTGGGTTCAATCCCTGGGTTGGGAAGATTCCCTGGAGAAGGAAATGGCAACCCACTCCAGTATTCTTGCCTGGAGAATCCCATGGACGGAGGAGCCTGATGGGCTATATAGTCCATGGGGTTGCAAAGAGTTGGAAACGACTGAGCGACAAACAATCCCATCCAATCGTGGAGCCAGTAAGGAGGCTGATTATTAATAACTACATGAATATAATATAATCCCAGATACCTGTTAATAATGTAGATCTGTATGAGGTAAATCAGGTAGATATGGGGAAATACTCAAGTTATGTTACCAAAAGCAAGTTGCAGAAGAAATTTGTGGAAGTGGTAGGAGAGCAGGCTTTGGGTTTATGTATACATGTGTGTGTGGTGATGGTGGTTTAGTTGCTAAGTCACGTGTGACTCTTACAGCCCTGTGGGCAGTAGCCTGCCAGACTCCTCCGTCCATGGGATTCTCCAGGCAAGAATACTGCAGTGGGTTGCCATTTGCTTCTCCAGGGGATCTTCCCGACCCAGGAGTTGAACCCACACCTCCTGCATGCAGCGGGATTCTTTACTGCTGAGCCACCAGGGAAGCCCAGTAGACAGGTAATGGTGGTGGTGTAAGAAAGCTTTAAAATCTGCACAAGAGTCTGTTACCTGTGATTGTATATGAGGAGTAGGACTGGAAAATCTAAAGAGGCAAGAGCAAACAATGTACTGTTGGAAGTTTTTGAAAAGCCGAGTAAAAACTGTTAGAAATTAAGTTTGGAATATTGCAATCAGGTCTATACATAGTGATTTTGACTCTTTTTTAAGTCAAAAAAAGTGCTTAGTGTTCAGGGTAGCTTAAAAATTTCTGAGTTTTTATTTCTTGAAGGAAAATGCTGTGTAAGAAAAACAGGTTTTTACCAGTTATTTGGCAACTGCCTCCAAGTAGCTTATCTTATCTTCAAATATAACATCTTCTATTACAGCATGTTTCCCTTGGAAGGTGAATCATGTCATATAAATACTAAGACAGTCAGTGTAATTCATTAAAATATTGAAAGCAATTTTGGTAAGCGAGGTACTTTATTGAATACACATATTGTGTAAATGAAAATTCATAGTTACTAACCCTACTATGTAGTCCATCAGAAAAAGAACGTATACTCGTGGAGAGTTGAGCTGAGATGGACCTTGGAGACCTGAGTATCTAGTCTAGGTGAGCTGGAGTCTCAGTTAAGTGACTCATCTTGTATCACAGAGCTAGCTGGCATCAAAGTTAGGACTGATAACTAGGTTTTCAGTTTCAAAATTCACTTTTATCTCTTAAGAAAACTTAATGTTTTAAGACATGGATCATTTGCATTCTTTTAATTTCAAGTTTGTCTTTGAAATCTTCAGTCTGTTGCGGTTACACTTATTGACAAGGTTGGTCAGGTTTGTCATTTTGCAAGGATGACCATGAATCTAGTTTGCCAGAGACATTCTAGTTTATGACTGTTGTCCCAGCATAATTATCAAAAGTGCCTTTTGTTCACTCTCAAAGTTATCTGAGTATGGATGATATATTCTATAATCATTCCAATATTTCTAGTGTATTGAATCTAAAAGGTTCTGAACAGTTACTAGGGTAGAGGTTTTTTATTATGAATGTAAAGAATTACAGTACAGAATGCCAAAGAATTACAGTACAGAATGCCAAAGTGCTGCTTTAATTCTGAATGGGAATAAGTGCTATCTGCTGGATTTGACAAACAAGGAAGGCTTCTTGGAGAATATGGCATTTAGAGAGATGATAATCAGGTGGGAGGTAGGAGGGGGGTCAGGATTGGGAACTCATGTACACCTGTGGTGGATTCGTGTCAATGTATGGCAAAACCAATACAGTATTGTAAAGTAAAATAAAGTAAAAAAAAAAAAGAATAAAAAAAAAGAACTAATGCCTAAAATAAATAAATAAATAAACTTAGCATAGAAGGATGAATGGAATGTTAAATTGGTCACATTACACAAAGTGGAAAAAAGGGATGGCATTTCAGGTGTATAAGTAAGAAGGCTCAAACTGCATTTGAACAGTAGAAAGCAGCGTAGTTTGGCATTCTCAGAAATACAAGATTGTACATCGTGGAAAATGTGTATAAGCCAGATTATTTAATACTAAGTTAAAAGGTTGGAATCTTTTGATTAGCTGTTATACCCTAGCAATTTTCAGAAGTACATGATGAAACAATAGCACTTTAGGAGGATTTGGATATTAGAAATACATTGAGTGAGTTTAGAGAAGAAAATAATGGTATCTGTGATACTGATTAGGAGAATTTTCTGCCAAATCAGATATCATGTTTGAGACCTAGGTGCTGACAGTGGAAAAAGAAATTCCTCTTATCCTTCAATGGCTCATATGTGGGAAATGTTTATTAAATGGCAGGTAGGTATTTCTACAAGGAAAATAGGACATGATTTGTGATTTTTTTTTCATATGTAAGATAAGGGAGCTGAAAAGATTGAAGTTTTGCACAGAATACAGGTAGAGAGATTCTCTGTATAAATCCAAGGTTATGAGCTTAGTTTACTTAGGTTAGGAAGTTTGTCAGCATTTCTGTTGAGTTGTTCTAGACTCTTTGCTACCCTATGGACTGTAGCCCGCCAGGGTCCTCTGTCTATGGGATTCTCCAGGCAAGAATACTGGAGTGGATTGGGTTGCCATGCCCTCCTTCAAGGGAGCTTCCTAACCTGGGGATCCAGCCAGTATCTCCTGCTTCTCCTGCATTGCAGATGGATTCTTTACCCACTGAGCCACCTCAGAAGCCCTTAGATAGCTCTGGGAGGTAGAAATAGAATTAAAGTATGATTAGTTTGTTTAACATTTAAATAAACATGACATTTCATCTGTGTCAAAAATCATGAATTTAAGACCAGGACTTGTGAGGTCCAGGTAATAACTTAGTGCCTTAATTATAATTTTTGGCATTTAACAGTTAAATAGAAGTTTTGCAGGTGATCTTCCTGGACACAAAAATGGATTTAGAGATTATCAGAGAGTAGATTTGAATTTCAATTGATGCTATTATTTTGTTATAAAGAAAGAATCCATTATGCAGTGCTAAAACACCAGAAGGAAGATAGTATGTTTGAATATCTTTTAATTGGTAGCTATATTTAAAAGATGCTAAATTATACAATAATGTCATAGTTGGCAGAATATCATTTGGGTCTAAAAGACATCACTGACAATCTGGCTGCTTGATTTCATATAATTTCAGTGCTGGATCAGAGTGTATTTCATTTCAGATTTTAGTGTTGTGGAGAATATCTCCCTGTTGATGCATCCTTAAGAGAGAATCAGACATAAAAAGTATAGTCTAATTTGATATGCATTTTGAGAAATGCTTTTCTATAGTGTTAGCATTTTAAATGTTACTACTGCCTCATAACTACTATAATGTCCTAATATTTTAGCTGTATGCATATTTTTAAGAAACCGTCTTTGTTCACCACCAGCATTACTCTCTGAGATTCCTCTTAACAGTTATAGAAAGGAAGAATGTGAAAGACACTTTAGCTGGCTTCTAGTTTGATGACAGTTTTCTCCTAATATTTAGAGCTCCTCTTCAGTTTACACTCCTTTCCAGATTTTAGTAGTTGTAGTTTCTCGACAGTTTATTGTAGTTTCTTGTTAAAGATTCGGGTTAGGTACTTCTTGCACTCTGTTAACATTTCATACAATCTGAGGAAATAAAAACTGTCAAGAGTTTGGACTTACGAATCTTTAAAAATGCCATGCTGTCTTGGGAAATTGTGATTCGACGTTAATGTAAATCATTAAGCACACTGGAACAAAGTCAGGTTTCCCATTTTGTTTAGTCTAAATGGGTGATGAGCAGAAATACCTTACACGGTTTGTCTTCCCTTTCCTCTTGGCTTTTGGAACCTTATTTAGGAAACAGCATTTTGATTTAGGATGAAAGGAGAGAATGCTATCTTTTTTCTGGGCTCACTGCTGTGATTGGTGCGTCATTAGCGACTGGCACACCTTTTTTAATGAGTGCTTTTGATGGCAGGACAATGTCAGATGATTTCCTTAAAATTGAAAAATCTCTCCCACACACAAAAATGGGAGGAGTGTTTAGTGTTCATTTTGTTTTATAACTTCCTTCAATTGTTTATATATAAGTCATTTGTTTAAAGCAGCAGTTCACTGCCAGGGCTGCTTAACAGAACATACACCTACTAAAACTTCCAGTAGCATGCCTTCCTCTGGTATCAGGTCAGTTCTGCTCTGCCTTTGGGACTTAATTCCTCAGGGCTTTGAAGTCTGTGGAAGCATTCACATGCAGCTCTATTCCCTTTCTTTGAAACTGAACACTCAAAATAAGTAGCCTTAGCCAACCATTTTTTTGAGCGTGTGTTCACATTTACATTGTGCCCCTAACCAGTCTCTCAGCTATTCAGCAGCTGTGCCAGTGGATATTTCAGGTATTTGGGTAATTTTTAATTGTTTCCTTTTGGAGCGTGTTATTCTTCTCTCACAACCAGGAAGACCAGTACTGAACTAATACAACTTCATCTGGGCTTCAGACTGTTGGGAACTCCTGTCAGGGTTTTCTATTCTGCTCCCTTCACCTAGTGTGTTCACATTTACATTGTGCCCCTAACCAGTCTCTCAGCTGTTCAGCAGCTGTGCCAGTGGATATTTCAGGTATTTGGGTAGTTTTTAATTGTTTCCTTTTGGAGCGTGTTATTCTTCTCTCACAACCAGGAAGACCAGTACTGAACTCATACAACTTCATCTGGGCTTCAGACTGTTGGGAACTCCTGTCAGGGTTTTCTATTCTGCTCCCTTCACCTTCCCTGTATAGCAATTATATTACATCTACTGTTCCCTTACTGTTAGCAGATGACTGCATTTCTCAATTCACTGGAATTTGAGATTCATTTTATGATATAATTCATGGTTGGTTTTTTGGTGACAGTTCTATGGGTGTTAGGTTTACTGGATGTTATGGTTTATAAATATTAGATTAAATCTATTAAGTATGCTTGTAAAGTTCTTTAGAGCCACACCTAATTTTTGTCTATTAAATCTGCCAATTTCTAAGAAAGGTGTGATTATGGATTTAACTCTAGTGTTTCTATTGCATTATATATTTAGGAACTATGTTGTTAATACATTAGGAATCATGGCCTAGCTTCCTGGTGGATTACTATGTTTCATGCAGTGTAAGACACCATGGGTTATAAGATGCCTCCAGACTTCAGAGACATTAAAATGTAAAAAAAAAAACTTAGAATTTAGAAAGCATCTTAGAATTTAAAAAGCAGGGTATTTATTTTATCAGCAGGAAACATTCATTTTGCCCTATTTCTTATTCCCTTCAAGTATGTTTTGTCCACTGTTGACTTTACTGTGCCTGCTTTCTTTTTAACAGCATTGCCTGATAGGTATATTTTCTAATTTTTCATTTTCATACTTTTGTTCTTATTTATCTTATAGTGAAGTGAAGTGAAATTTGCTCAGTTGTATCCAGTTCTTTGCAACCCCATGGAATTCCCTAGGTCAGAATACTGGAGTCTGTAGCCTTTCCCTTCTCCAGGGGATCTTCCCCACCCAGGGATCAAACCCACGTCTCCTGCATTGCAGGTGGATTCTTTACCAGCTGAGCCCCAAGGGAAGCCCCCGCTTTTTTTTAATTTTATGGTTATTGACTGTAGACCTAGCTTTACACTTTTGTCTTTATGTCCTTATAAGTCCTGCCAATCCATCTTAATTTGTTTCTATTTATCAAATAGTTATCCTTGAAATTTGACATACGTATCCACCCATGTTTTCTCCCCGCAGCACTTAGAGTTAATCATGATCTCTTTCCCCTCACCAGATAATTACAAGACTTCACCATGCTTTCACTGCTTTCTTGGTCACACATTGTACCTTCTCCCCAAATACATTCTTTGTATTACAATTTCTGCTTTCTTGGAATTGTTGTTTTTAAGTTATTATGCTATGTCATTATACATTTTTTTAGAAAGGATGTGTGAGAAATAAATTTTCAAGACTACATATTTGAAAATACATTATTTGCTCTCTTTTAAGGTTTCATTGTCTTTTGGCATACTGTTGAAAATCTTTTTCATCTTTAGATTATAGTCACTCTTTTATTTTCTATAAGCTTCTGGAATTTTTATCTTTATCCTTTGAGTTCTGCAGTTGTAAGATGTGGATTTCTTTCTCCACTCCCAATTTATACTATCCAGTGTTGAGTGATCCCTTTAAAACAGACATCTGTTTAGGTTCAGAACATTTTTATGACTTTATGTATTTGACATTTATTGCTTTTCCTGCGTATTCTGTTAAGTCCTCTTAAACTTTCGCTTTACATGCCACTTCTTGTCCTTAAAAGTTTTTTTTTTGGTTTGTTTGTTTTTTCTGGAAAAATCCTTAGAATTATTTTCCAGCCCACTAATTTTATCTTTGAGTCCAGTTTGGTTTTCTGCCTACTTAGTAAGCTTTTTATTTTAGATATTAGTTTTAGATTTACAGAAAAGTTATGAAGATAATACAAGGAGCTGCCCTATATCCCATGCAGTTTCCCCTATTGTTAATGTCTTACATTAGTAAGATTCAGTTGCTGCAAGTAATTAAACAACACTGATACTGCTTCTTATTAACAAAAGATGATACTTTATTCGTAGTTGATTAATTTTTATCTAATGTCCTTTTTCTGTTCCAGTGTCTCTCTAGAATACCACATTACATTTAGTCAGCATATCTCATTAGACTTCTCTGGGCTGTGACAGTTTCTCAGCTTTACTTGTTTTTTGATAACAAGTTTTGAGGAGCACTGGTCGAGTATTTTGTAGAATGTCCTTCAATTAGGATTTGTCTGTTATTTTTCTTGTGATTATCCTGGGAATGTGTGTTTCTGGGAGGAGGATCGAAGAAGTCCATTTGCATTCTCATCACATCCTGTCAAGGTGCATACTATCGGCGTGGCTGATGACTGGGCGTTGACGCTGGTGCGTGGCTGATGACTGGGCGTTGACGCTGGTCACCTGCTGAGGTGGCGTTTGTCAGGCCTGTCACTGTGAAGGGACACCTTTTTCCCTTTCCCATACTGTACCTTTTGGAAGGAAGCCACAGTGCCAGCCTGCACTCAAGGAGTGGTGAGCTATGCTGCGTCTCCTCGTAGGCAGAGTACGTAAACTATTTGCCCTTCTTCTGCACAGAAGATTTGTCTGTTCTCCCCTACTTATTTATTTAACTTGCTAATATTTTTTTCAAGGAATTTTGCATCTGTATTCATGAGGTATACTGGCCTAGAGTTTTCTGGCAGTATCTGTGTGGTGTTGATATTAGAATAATGCTTACTCTATAGAATGGCTTAGAAGTTTTCTGTTTCTATTTTCTCAAAGAAACTGTAGAGAATTAGTATTGTTTAATCCTTTGACTGGCTGGTAAAATTCACCAGTGAAATCATCTGGGGCTTGTGCTTTCTTTATAGAAGGTTTTTAATTATTGACTTAGTTTCTTTAATAGACACAGGGCTTTTGATGTTACACATTTCTTATTGTGTATGTCGAGGATGAGACGGCTGGATGGCATCACTGACTCAATGGACGCGAGTCTGAGTGAACTCTGGGAGTTGGTGATGGACAGGGAGGCCTGGCGTGCTGTGATTCATGGGGTCGCAAAGAGTCAAACACGACTGAGCAACTGAACTGAACTGATGTCTTCATAATTTATATTTTTCAAGAAATGTATTTCATTACGTTATCAAATTATCTGGGCGTAGAGTTTGAAGTACAGACAACCTTTACAGTGGAGCAAAAGCAATGCCCATTCAGTAGTAACTGTACTTCAAATTGTGAGTGTTGGTATGTCACACGACGTCTTTATGGTACTGGGCAGCAGCAAGCCAGAGCTCCCAGTCAATCGTGTAGTCTTAAGGGTAAACAACCAATAACGTTACAAGCATTCTGCTGTCCATATAGCCATTCTGGTTTTCAGTTTTATTGTTGTTGTCATTGTCATTGCTGTTCAGCTGCTAAGTCCTGTCTGACCCTTTACGACCCCAAGATGCATGTAATTTCTTCCCTACTAAACTGAAAGGTCACTATGAAAAGGATTTGTGCCTTCTATTGTTTTTTCATTTATCTTTATGATTCCCAGCATTGCCTAACATGTACCATTTTGGTAAGTATTACTAATAAATAATTTATATTTATTCTGCTTCATTTGTGTCTTTAATTTATAAGTGGGCCCTTCTGAATCAACTTCTGCATCATGTTGACTTATAAATATTTGTGTGGATTTTATTTAAATATGAGTAGAGGTCTTGAGCATATCTGTTTTAATCCTGCTGTTGGGATTAATATTTATGAATAGTTGGGAAATAATAAATAGTTTTAGAATTAATTAGAGGGTCTTCATTATACTGGTATGGATAAAGATATCTGAATTTGCATAAATATTTCAAGGAGATTCAAGATATTTGGAAGTTATTTGCATGTGAAATAAGCATTTTGATTTCTGCTTCTAGAAGTTAAATAACATGAATCATAATATGGAAGATGATTCATAGATCAAAAATAGGCATCAAATAAATCATTGTTCTGTCACAGTAAACCTAGAAGGAGAATAGTAGGTGTCTGTCAAGTCTTAAAATCCATGTCACAATTTGACAAAGCAGTTTGATTGTATAAAGTATCTTTTTAATCGTATGTAACAGATTTGTACCATTTCAAACAAGTGATATGTTTAGCATAGAATCCTTGAGATTTATTGGAAAGACCTTTTTTTTTTCCTATTTCAGAAAATTATAGAATTTTAGAGTTACAAATTTTAACCTATACAGTTATTGTCTTTACAGTCAGTCACCCTTAGTATTTTCCAGTGATAAGGCATTCTTTCTCATAAGACATCTATCCCATTCTACTGTTGAGTAGAACTTTATGGTTTAAGAAGTTCTTCCTTGCTTTAACTAAAATCTGCTTCTGTTTTCTAACGCTTCTATGTTACCTGTACTTTGAACCTATGTTACCTGTAACTTCTGGCATTCTGGCCAATGCAGGAGTTAAGCAGTTATAAAAATAACTTTTAACAGTAACTCCCATGTCGGGCATCCAGCAGAATGGGATAGGGCATAGGTGGTAGGGCTACAGCTGTTCTTTATACAAAGTCTCCTGAAAGCAGATGTTTATAAATCAGACTGTGACATTGCCAAGCCTAAGCCATCACCACTGTGTAGCACTGCTGCTGCTGCTGCTGCTAAGTCGCTTCAGTTATGTCCGACTCTGTGCGACCCCTAGATGGCCTCTTACCAGGCTCCTCTGTCCCTGGGATTCTCCAAGCCAGAACACTGGAGTGGGTTGCCATGTCCTTCTCCAATGCATGAAAGTGAAAAGTGAAAGTGAAGTCGCTCAGTCGTGTCCGACTCTGTGCGACCCCATGGACTGCAGCCCACCAGGCTCCTCCGTCCATGGGATTTTCCAGGCAAGAGTACTGGAGTGGGGTGCCATTGTCTTCTCCGTACTCCTCCACTTTAGTTTTCTTTAATTCAGTAGCATTCCGTTTTAAATTTGGAAATAGTGATGAATCCTCTTAGTTTGAGAAGGCAAAAAGACATCTTTTTCTTATGCGTTTCTCTAATGAGCTTCCGTGAAATATGCCTACTCTGTTGAGAGATACCATTGGGAAAACAACCAGTGTACAGCCTTGAACTCATTGCAACTGCCACGTGTTTTTCATTGGCTCCTTTATATGACAGAGTACTCTCAAGAGCAAATAATTTGCAGCTCTTTTCTCATTGTGTGTTTTTATTTTTAATGAAATGTTGTGATTAATAGCCTTAGTGTAATTGCTGTTTCCCCATTGAGTGTAAATGTCTCATATGAATGTCTTTAATCTGAAGGAACAGTTGTTTTATTGGACTCTTGTTGTTTTTCTCTGCTTCTCAAGATTTTTTGATTGCTTTGTTTGAGGTATCTACAGTGAGGGTAAATGAACCTCTCTATTTGAATTGTGAAGTAGGACCCAGTAGAGAAATTTTAAGAGTGAACACTGAGATACTTGAACATTCATATATACATTTTTATGGTAATTTCAGAATGGGACAAGCACTTATGGCAATTTTGATTGGCTTTCCAACAGCAGTTATAAAAATAACTTATCTCTTTGGCCCACTGGTTTTTATGGTGACATTACCTTATAGATAGTATCTGAAATGCCGGGATAATTTCACTAAGTCATTTTATTTTATTTCTTTTGGCAAACCAGACTTAAAGTTTTTATTTATTCAATCACTGAACAAATATTTATTGAATGTGTAATAGATATTAGTTCCTGCAAAGGAAACAAATGAATACAAAAATTAATGTAAAAGTACATAAATGTTTCTTATAATTATAAGAGCTTAGAAATATTTTTAATACAATGTTTTTTTATTATAGCATAGTTCTTTGGAAGAGATATTTATTGTAAAAACTTAAAGTACTTGGAAGTTATACTTCTGGCCATGCCAGAGTAGCTAGTGGCTACTGGCTTTCCTCATGTAAGCACCTAGAAAATTGGACTAATTATATGAAATAAATGTTTCTAGACATGTGAAAATGTGCAGGACAATAATCCCTAAGAGATGACACCCAGCTTTCTTCCTGGAAGCACTTTCCAGACTGCAGTATGGGGTTAGGAAGGGGGAGCAGAGAGCTTAGCAGTCTCAGAGAGCTAAGGAGACAGAGATTGAAGTTTAGAGCTAGAATGATAGTGGACTTTTTGGGGCAGGCTGCTAGAGAGAAGAGAGGTGTGTGAAGAAGCTCAGGAAAGCTGTACAGGGTCCCCCTTGAGTCTTCTACTAAACACTAAGCTGCACAAAACACACCAAATTCTCCATGGTCCAGGCAAAGAACGCCTACTAAGGAAAGAATAGTTACTGCGAATAAAGCTACCATATGACCCCAGCAATCCCACTACTGGGCGCATACCCTGAGAAAACCATAATTGAAAAAGATACATGTACCCTGATGTTCATTGCAGCACTAATTATGGTAGCCAGGATGTGGAAACAAGCTAGATGTCCACTGACAGGTGACAAAGAAAATGTGGTACATATGAACAATGGAATGTTACTCAGCCATAAAAAAGAACACATTTGAAACCGCTGTAGTGAGGTGGATGAACTAGAGCCTGTTATACAGAGTGAAGTAAGTCAGAAAGTGAAAAATATCATATATTAATGCATATATATGGAATCTAGAAAATGGTACTGATGAATCTGTTTGCAGGGCCAGGAGTAGAGACTCAGCCATAGAGAACAGACTTTGGATACAGTGTGGGCAGGAGAGAGTGGGACGAATTGAGAGAGTAGCAATGAAATATATACTTTACCATATGCAAAATAAATAGCTAATGGGAAGTTGCTTTATAACACTAGGAGCTCAACCTGGGGCTCTGTGACAACCTAGAGGGGTGGGATGGGGTAAGAGGTGAAAGGGAGGTTCAAGAGGGAGGGAACATATGTATACCGATGGCTGATTCATCTTGATGTAAGTCAGAAACTAACAAAACTTTGTAAAGCAATTATCCTCCAATTAAAAATAATAATTTTTTTTTAAAAAGAATAGTTACTGGAAAGCTGAAAAATTACTAGAATATACACAGAGGTGAGAAATGTTCACATTCTGTTCAACCAGAGTAGAGAGAGACCTCATAAAACCTTCCAGGCACTCAGCAGATACTATAAAAAGGCTGTATTTTAAGAATAGGGCAAATACAGCTCTAAATTCAAGGCCACTGTAGAACCATACTAAAAGCTTAAGACACACCTTGATAGGAACAGGTTGGGTTAACTGCCTGCCAGAACAAAATTCAACACTCTACTTTAAAAAATGACAGAACTTAAACAAGCAGCAGGTAGCATACACGGTATCTGACATAGTCACAGTTAGTAGACATGCCAAAAAGAAAACGTGAGCCACAATTTGGAGAAAAGTCAACTGGTAGAAAACAAACCCAGAAATGGAAAGCATGGTGAAATTAGCGGACAAGGAGTTTAAAGCAGCTGTTATAAATGTATTCAGATATAAAGGAAAACATGAACATCGTGAGGGAACAAATGGTAGTTCAGTAAAGAAATGGAAATGTATAAAAGAGCTAAATGACAATTCTATGGAAAAATACGACATCTGCACTAACCCTTGGAGGAGCAGAAGTTTGCAAGGATTAAGGAAAAGCAGTGATGCTTACAAGTATAAATTTGTCTTTTCGACTGTCTTGTTGAACTATGCCCAAAGGCGGACATAAGCTAATACCAGTATAATCACTATTAACGTAACTCTACACAGACTTCAACCTGCCAGTTCAGGAGACACAGGTCTGATCCCTAGATTGGGAAGATCCTGTTTTCCAGGAAACTTTTTGTGCAAATATCCTGTTTTTCATTAAACTTTTGAGGGTAAAGTTTTTTAACTGCTGAGCTTTAGTATAGGGTAATTAGGTAGCCAGGTGTTTTGTAACTGCTACTGAGAACTCACCAGGTAGCAGTGTTTGTAAGTGTTCTCTGCTTCAGTTTATCCAGAGAAGGATCAGGATAAATCTTCAGATCTTCACTTCACATCTGCCCTTCAATCTCCTTCAGAGTGATATTAAGCCTGCCTGGTTGCCAACCTACGGGAACTTGTTGAGCCAGGGAGATAGGCAGTTCCAAACTTTTTAGTGTGTGGTCTCAATCCTTCTGATGGTCTCCTGTGAGCCCAGAGCCTCTTTGACTTGGTTTCTCCTGAATGTAAAGCTCCATTTTTATGGGTGAGTTGGAGATTTTATAGCTCCTAAGGCCTCTGCCCCCTACATCACCACTGTCTTCTGAAGTGCCAGTTCCTCAGGGTCAGTTGGTTTGAGTCTTATCAGTCTGTCCCTCTGGAGGCACTTAAATTGACTTTGCTCCGTTAATTAATTTACTTCTCTCTCCGCTTTTGGTTTTGTTTGTTTTTTTTCCCATATAGTTTGGGTTCAGATTGCACATATCTCTGAGTTTTATCCAAAGTGGCGTCTGTGTGTCTATTTCTTGTCCTATTTGTTGTTGTTGTTTTTTAATAAAGTGGTAGACACAAAAATGTATTCAAATCTCTGTCCTGAAACTGAAGCCAAAATAACCATCTTCTGTCAACTTTCAAATTTACAAACCTTTGGCTTGGCAATGCCCCCTACATCACCACTGTCTTCTGAAGTGCCAGTTCCTCAGGGTCAGTTGGTTTGAGTCTTATCAGTCTGTCCCTCTGGAGGCACTTAAATTGACTTTGCTCCGTTAATTAATTTACTTCTCTCTCCGCTTTTGGTTTTGTTTGTTTTTTTTCCCATATAGTTTGGGTTCAGGTTGCACATATCTCTGAGTTTTATCCAAAGTGGCGTCTGTGTGTCTATTTCTTGTCCTATTTGTTGTTGTTGTTTTTTAATAAAGTGGTAGACACAAAAATGTATTCAACTCTCTGTCCTGAAACTGAAGCCAAAATAACCATCTTCTGTCAACTTTCAAATTTACAAACCTTTGGCTTGGCATTTTCACTTTTAGGAATTTATCTTACAGAAATGTTTATACATGTGCACAAAGATATGTGTATAGGAAAGTTTACAGAAACATTATCTATGCTAATGAACACGACTGAGCAACTGAACTGAACTGATGTCTTCATAATTTATATTTTTCAAGAAATGTATTTCATTACGTTATCAAATTATCTGGGCGTAGAGTTTGAAGTACAGACAACCTTTACAGTGGAGCAAAAGCAATGCCCATTCAGTAGTAACTGTACTTCAAATTGTGAGTGTTGGTATGTCACACGACGTCTTTATGGTACTGGGCAGCAGCAAGCCAGAGCTCCCAGTCAATCGTGTAGTCTTAAGGGTAAACAACCAATAACGTTACAAGCATTCTGCTGTCCATATAGCCATTCTGGTTTTCAGTTTTATTGTTGTTGTCATTGTCATTGCTGTTCAGCTGCTAAGTCCTGTCTGACCCTTTACGACCCCAAGATGCATGTAATTTCTTCCCTACTAAACTGAAAGGTCACTATGAAAAGGATTTGTGCCTTCTATTGTTTTTTCATTTATCTTTATGATTCCCAGCATTGCCTAACGTGTACCATTTTGGTAAGTATTACTAATAAATAATTTATATTTATTCTGCTTCATTTGTGTCTTTAATTTATAAGTGGGCCCTTCTGAATCAACTTCTGCATCATGTTGACTTATAAATATTTGTGTGGATTTTATTTAAATATGAGTAGAGGTCTTGAGCATATCTGTTTTAATCCTGCTGTTGGGATTAATATTTATGAATAGTTGGGAAATAATAAATAGTTTTAGAATTAATTAGAGGGTCTTCATTATACTGGTATGGATAAAGGTATCTGAATTTGCATAAATATTTCAAGGAGATTCAAGATATTTGGAAGTTATTTGCATGTGAAATAAGCATTTTGATTTCTGCTTCTAGAAGTTAAATAACATGAATCATAATATGGAAGATGATTCATAGATCAAAAATAGGCATCAAATAAATCATTGTTCTGTCACAGTAAACCTAGAAGGAGAATAGNGGAGATTCAAGATATTTGGAAGTTATTTGCATGTGAAATAAGCATTTTGATTTCTGCTTCTAGAAGTTAAATAACATGAATCATAATATGGAAGATGATTCATAGATCAAAAATAGGCATCAAATAAATCATCGTTCTGTCACAGTAAACCTAGAAGGAGAATAGTAGGTGTCTGTCAAGTCTTAAAGTCCATGTCACAATTTGACAAAGCAGTTTGATTGTATAAAGTATCTTTTTAATAGTATGTAACAGATTTGTGCCATTTCAAACAAGTGATATGTTTAGCATAGAATCCTTGAGATTTATTGGAAAGACCTTTTTTTTTTTCCTATTTCAGAAAATTATAGAATTTTAGAGTTACAAATTTTAACCTAAACAGTTACTGTCTTTACAGTCAGTCACCCTTAGTATTTTCCAGTGATAGGGCATTCTTTCTCACAAGACATCTATCCCATTCTACTGTTGAGTAGAACTTTATGGTTTAAGAAGTTCTTCCTTGCTTTAAACTAAAATCTGCTTCTGTTTTCCAACGCTTCTATGTTACCTGTACTTTGAACCTATGTTACCTGTAACTTCTGGCATTCTGGCCAATGCAGAAGTTAAGCAGTTATAAAAATAACTTTTAACAGTAACTCCCATGTCGGGCATCCAGCAGAATGGGATAGGGCATAGGTGGTAGGGCTACAGCTGTTCTTTATACAAAGTCTCCTGAAAGCAGATGTTTATAAATCAGACTGTGACATTGCTAAGCCTAAGCCATCACCACTGTGTAGCACTGCTGCTGCTGCTGCTGCTAAGTCGCTTCAGTCATGTCCGACTCTGTGCGACCCCTAGATGGCCTCTTACCAGGCTCCTCTGTCCCTGGGATTCTCCAGGCAAGAACACTAGAGTGGGTTGCCATGTCCTTCTCCAATGCATGAAAGTGAAAAGTGAAAGTGAAGTCGCTCAGTCGTGTCCGACTCTTAGCGACCCCATGGACTGCAGCCCACCAGGCTCCTCCATCCATGGGATTTTCCAGGCAAGAGTACTGGAATGGGGTGCCATTGTCTTCTCCGTACTCCTCCACTTTAGATTTCTTTATTTCAGTAGCATTCCAGCAATAAATGCTGGAGAGGGTGTGGAGAAAAAGGAACCCTTTTACACTGTTGGTGGGAATGCAAACTAGTACAGCCACTATGGAGAACAGTGTGGAGATTCCTTAAGAAATTGCAAATAGAACTGCCTTATGACCCAGCAATCCCATTGCTGGGCATACACACCGAGGAAACCAGAATAGAAAGAGACACATGTACCCCAATGTTCATCGCAGCACTGTTTATAATAGCCAGGACATGGAAACAACCTAGATGTCCATCAGCGGATGAATGGATAAGAAAGCTGTGGTATATATACACAATGGAGTATTACTCAGCCATTAAAAAGAATACATTTGAATCAGTTCTAATAAGATGGATGAAACTGGAACCAATTATACAGAGTGAAGTAAGCCAGAAAGAAAAACACCAATACAGTATACTAACATATATATATGGAATTTAGAAAGATGGTAATGAGGACCCTGCATGCAAGACAGCAAAAGAGATACAGATGTGTAGAGCGGACTTATGGACTCTGAGGGAGAAGGAGAGGGAGAGGGA
>SJYX01011604.1:72348-137267 GCA_006410675.1 Oreotragus oreotragus
CATGTCCAACCCTCAGCAACCCCATGGACTGCAGCCTACCAGGGTCCTCCGTCCATGGGATTTTCCAGGCAAGTACTGGAGTGGGGTGCCATTGCCTTCTCTGACATTATCTGTAGGAGCCTTAAATAATTAACCACCATAAATGCCAACCCGGGTTTGATCCCTGGGTCGGGAAGATCTCCTGGAGAAGGAAATGGCAACCCACTCCAGTACTCTTGCCTGGAGAATCCCATGGAGGGAGAAGCCTGGTAGGCTACAGTCCATGGGGTCGCAAAGAGTCGGACACGACTGAGTGACTTCACACACACCATAAATGCAAACAATATAAAGAAATGAATAAAATTGTGATATATTTGTATTATGGAGTAATATGCAGCAATTGAGAATAATAAGGCCTCTTTATTATACTGATGGGAAGCTCTTAAAGACATAACAGAACAGATTGGAAAGCAACATGGTTGGTATAATTTCATTCTCATACTTATGTGTACATGTAAGTTCATTATGAAAAGGGAAATTTTTGGAAGAACATGGACCGAAATAAGGGTGGTATTTTGGAGATAATGTAAAGCGAAACTTTGATTCTTAAGATACTTTGTATATTTATGTATTATATACATAACTTTTACAACAAGCTTATTCATTTTTGGTTTTAAATAAAAAATGTGAAATCGATTATCTACTGAAGTAATTGAACCATGACTGGAGGTTTTCAGACAGGGACTCTTGTAAAGGCGCTCTCTGCTCAATAGTGTCTCAGGTATCACTTGGGTATCATTTACTTCAGGATTGCCCAAACGAGATCACTGTTGCGGAAAAACAGATTTCATGATCAAATAAGAAATGCTAGGTTAACAAACTGAACAGGTTTCTTCCCTACAAAATTGCTGAGTCTTTGACATGTGATAAGCATGACTAATCTCCACAATCTTTCAAATATGATGATTTTCTTTTTCTGTGGCATACTTGTTAACACTCCCCCAAAGAAATGCTCTGGAACTGTACTTTCATTCACATTGCTGTTCTGTTTGGAGCAATAAGCACCATGTAAATCTGACTCAGTTCTGCTCAGTGTTCACTGAATTCTGAATAATGCTGCTATGAATGTTCCTGGGAAATACAAATTAAGTTATTCCTTTACATATGGAAATGCAGGGCTGGCAAAAAAGACATTTTCCCCAATACTTTCTTAACTTTGGAAGGAGGTTCAGAAGATTTTTAAGAAGTTCTAAACCTAATCTATTTTCAGAGAAAGATTATGAAAAAGGAACAAAATTTTAAAACAAATTTTTAAAATTACAAAATGAAATTTCCAAAGAAAACTTAAACATGCCTGCTGCAGATAGTTTGCTTGGCTGGTATAAGTGGGTGTCAGATTAGAATAACTGCATCCACTTAACTGAGAACAACATGCCCAGTACTGAATTTAATGATCTCTACCTAGAAACAGTTAAGTGCATAGATCTATATGTAAAGCTCATAATTATAATCTACTAAAAGTGATACTTTGTCAAGGTCTAGTGTATCATTAAACTGGAGCCAACAACCGTAGTGGAACTAGATTTTCTTCCTCTTACTATGGTGTATTACATTGATTTCTGGATACCAAACTAGTCTTCAGTTCCTGTGATAAATTCTACTTGATCATGATTTATAAACTTCTTATTTCAGTTCAGTCACTCAGTCATGTCCGACTCTTTGCGACCCCATAAATTGCAGCATGCCAGGCCTCCCTGTCCATCACCAACTCCCAGAGTTCACCCAAACTCATGTCCATCGAGTCAGTGATGCCATCCAGCCATCTCATCCTCTGTCGTCCCCTTCTCCTCCTGCCCCCAATCCCTCCCAGCATCAGGGTCTTTTCCAGTGAGTCAACGCTTCACATGAGGTGGCCAAAGTACTGGAGTTTCTTTAGCATCAGTCCTTCCAAAGAACACCCAAGACTGATCTCCTTTAGAATGGGCTGGTTGGATCTCCTTGCAGTCCAAGGGACTCTAAAGAGCCTTCTCCAACACCATAGTTCAAAAGCATCAATTCTTCGGCGCTTAGCTTTCTTCACAGTCCAACTCTCACATCCATATATGACCACTGGGAAAACCATAGCCTTGACTAGACTGACCTTTGTTAGCAAAGTAATGTCTGTGCTTTTGAATATGCTGTCTATGTTGGTCATAGCTTTCCTTCCAAGGAGTGAGCGTCTTTTAATTTCATGGCTGCAATCACCTTCTGCAGTGATTTTGGAGCCCAGAAAAAACATCTTGCCATGTTCCCAAAAATGGGTTGCTAATATTTTGTATCTGTGATGATGAGGGATGTTGCTGTATAGTTTTCTTTTCATGTGGTATCTTTGTCTGGCTTTTATATCAGAGTAATACTAACTTCACAGAATGAGTTGAAAGTGCTTCTATTTCTGAAAGAGTGGTGAAGGATTAGTACCAAATCTTCTTTTAAATATTTGATAGCATTCACCAGCAAAATCATCTGGACTTGGGCTTTTCTCTGTGGGAAGATTATTATTTACTAACTAAATTTCTCTATTTGTTACATAACTATCCAGATTTTGTGTTTCCCCTTGAGTAGCTTTGATAATTACTGTCTTTCTGGGAACTTTTTTACTTCCTTTAAGTTGTCTAATTTATTGACATAAATTTGTTCACAATCTCTCTAGTCCCTCAGTCGTGTCTGACACTGTGACCCTATGGACTGTAGCCTACCAGGCACCTCTGCCTATAGAATTCTCCAGGCAAGAATACAGGAGTGGGGAGCCGTTCCCTTCTCCACGGGATCTTCCCGACCCAGGAATTGAACCCGGGTCTCTTGCATTGCAGGCAGATTCTTTACTATCTGAGCCACCAGGGAAGCCACATATTCCCTTGCGATTTTTAGTACGTGAATGATTGGTAGCATTATTCCCTCTTAATATTTTATTTTGGTAACTTACATCACCGAAGAAAGATGGGTCATGGTGAAGAATTCTGACAAAACATGGTCCACTAGAAAAGAGAATGGCAAACTGCTTCAGCATTCTTGCCTTGAGAACCTCATCAACAGTACAAAGGGGCAAAAAGATATGACACTGAAAGATAAACCCCACCCCAGGTTGGTAGCTGTCCAATATGCTACTAGAGAAGAGCAGAGAAATAGCTCCAGAAGGAATGAAGAGGCTGGGCATCCACAGCGCTGCCCAGTTGTGGATGTGTCTGGTGGTAAAATTAAAGTACAATGCTGTAAAGAATAATATTACATAGGAACCTGGAAAGTTAGGTCCATTAATCAGTGTAAATCGGAAGTGGTGAAACAGGAGAGGGCAAGAGTGAAAATTGACATTTTAGGAATCAGTGAACAGGAATAGGCGAATTTAATTCAGATGACCACAGTATCTGCTACTGTGGGCAAGAATCCCTTAGAAGAAATGGAGTAGACCTCAAACTAACAAGACAGTCCGAAATGCAGTCTCAAAAACGACAGAATGATCTCTGTTCGTTTCCAAGGCAAACTATTCAATATCACAGTAATCCAAGTCTATGGCCCAACCACTGATGCCAAAGAAGCTCAAGTTGAATGGTTCTACAAAGACCTACAAGATCTTCTAAACTAACAGCAAAAAAAGATGTCCTTTTCATCATAAGAGACTGGAATGAAAAAATAGGAAGTCAGGAGATAACCTGGAATAACATGCAAGTTTGGCTTGGAGCACAAAATGAAGCAGGACAGAGGCTAACAGAGTTTTGCCAAGAGAACGCACCGGTCATAGCAAACACCCTCTGCCAACAACACAAGAGACGGTTCTACACATGGACGTGACCAGATGATCAACACTGAAATCAGATTGATCATATTCTCTGCAGCCAAAGATGGAGAAGCTCTGTACAGTCAGCAAAAACAAGACCGGGAGCTGACTGTGGCTCAGATCATGAGCTCCTTATTGCAAAATTTAGACTTAAACTAAAAAAGGTAGAAAAAACACGGTTATACAGTGGAAGTGACAAATAGATTTAAGGGATTAGATCTGGTAGACAGAGTGCCTGAAGAACTATGGACAGAGGTTCATAACATTGTACAGGACGCAGTGATCAAAATCATCCCCAAGAAAAAGAAAGGCAAAATGGTTGGCCTTACAAATAGCTGAGAAAAGAAGAGAAGCTAAAGGCAAAGGAGAAAAGGAAAGATATACCCATTTGAATGCAGAGCTCCAAAGAGTAGCAAAGAGAGAGAAAAAAGCCTTCCTCAGTGGTCAATGCAAAGAAATAGATGAAAATAATAGAATGGGAAAGACTAGAGATCTCTTCAAGAAAATTAGAGATATCAAGGGTACATTTCATGTAAAGATGGGTACAATAAAGGACAGAAATGGTATGGACCTAACAGAAGCAGAAGGTACTAAGAAGAGGTGGCAAGAATACACAGAAGAACTATGCAAACCCGGACAACCATGATGGTGTAGTCACTCACCTAGAGCCAAACATCCTGGAATGTAAGGCAAGTGCGTCTTAAGCATTACTACAAAGTTAGCGGAGATCATGGCATTTCAGCTGAGCTGTTTCAAATTCTAAAAGATTATGCTGTTAAAGTGATGCACTCAGAATGCCAACAAATTTGGAAAACTCAGAAGTGGCCACAGGACTGGAAAAGATTAGTCTTCATTACAATCCCAAAGAAGCTCAATGCCAAAGAAAGTTCAAACTATTCAACAGTTGCACTCATTTCACATGCTAGTAAGGCAGTGCTCAGAATCCTTCAAGCTAAGCTTCAACAGTATGTGAATTGAGAACTTCCAGATGTAGAAGCTGGAATTAGAAAAGGCAGAGGAACCAGAGATCAAACTGCCAACATCCATTGTGTTATCATTAAAAAAGCAAGGAAATTCCAGAAAAACATCTGCTTCATTGACTATGCCAAAGCATTTGACTGTGTGGGTCACAACGGAGTGTGGAATTTTCTTAGAGTTGGGAATACCAGACCACCTTACCTGCCTCCCAAGAAATCTGTATGCAGGTCATGAAGCAACAGTTAGAACTGGACATGGAACTAGACTGGTTCCAAATCAGGAAAGGAGTATGTCCAGGCTGTATATTATCACCCTACTTATTTAGCTTATATGCAGAGTATATCATGCGAAATGCTGAGCTGGATGAATCACAAGCTGGTATCAAGATTACTGGGAGAAATATCAATAACCTCAGATATGCAGATGACACCACCCTTATGGCAGAAACTGAAAAGGAACTAAGAGCCTCTTGATGAGGGTGAAAGAGGAGAGTGGAAAAGCTGGCTTAAAACTCAGCATTCAAAAAACTAAGATCATCTGGTCCTATCACTTCATGGCAAATAGATGGGGAAAAAATGGAAACAGTGACAGACTTATTTTCTTGGGCCCCAAAATCACTATGGACAGTGACTAGCAGCCATGAAATTAAAAGATGCTTGCTCTTGGAATAAAAGCTGTGACAAACTTAGACAGTGTATTAAAAAGCAGAGGTATCACTTTGCTGACAAAAGGTCTGTATAGTCAAGTCAAATCTATGGTTTTCCCAGTAGTCATGTACAGATGTGAAACCTGGACCATAAAGAAGGCTGAGCACTGAAGAATTGATGCTTTTGAACTGTGGTGTTGGAGAAGACTCTTGAGAGTCCCTTGGACTGCAAGGAGATCCAACCAGTCCATTCTAAAAGAAATCAGTCCTGAATATTCATTGGAAGAACTGATGCTGTAGCTGAAGCTCCAGTACTTTGGCCACCTGATGGGAAGAGCCAACTCACTGGAAAAGACCTTGGTGCTGGGAAAGATCGAAGGCAGGAGGAGAAGGGAGCGACAGAGGATGACATGGTTGGATGGAATCACTGACTCGACGTGAGTATGAGCAAGCTCCAGGAGTTGGTGATGGACAGGGAAGCCTTGTGTGCTGCAGTCTATGGGGTTGCAAAGAGTCAGACACCACTAAGCAACTGAACGACAATAACAACATCTCCCCTTGATTTATTAACCTTGTGTTTTTTTTAAAATGTGGATAAAATTAAATTTTTCCATTTGTGTTGAGGTATAATTGACAAATTGGCTCCCCTGAGAGCTCAGTTAGTAAAGAATCCGCCTGCAGTGAAGGAAACCCGGTTTGATTCCTGAATCGAGAAGATCTGCTGGAGAAGGGATAGGCTACCCACTCCATTATTCTTGTGCTTCCCTGGTGGTTCAGCTGGTAAAGAGTTGCCTGCAATGTGGGAAACCTGGGTTCAATCCCTGGGTTGGGAAGATCCCCTGGAGAAGGGAAAGGCTACCCACTCCAGTATTCTGGCCTGGAGAATTCCATGAACATTCAGTGGGGTCACAAAGAGTCGGACACAACTGAGTGACTTTCACTTCACTTCAGTTGACAAATAAATGGTAATATATTTGAAGTGTGCAATATAATCATTTGATACATATGCACTGTGAAAACATTCCCACAGTTAGCACATCCTTTACCTCATATGGTTACCTTTTTGTGTGTAAAAATGCTTAAGATCAATACTCTTCAGTAAGGTGAAAGCTTAGATAATTCACATGAGACTTTTCTTCTGATAAAGACATCTTAATTTCCCTCTAAGCACTGCTTTAATTGCATGTCTTCGTTTTTAATATGTTGTATTTTCATTTCATTCAGTTTAAAAGTGTTAAATTTTTTATTTCTTGTGGTTTCTTCTTTGACTCATGGATTGCTTCATTTCGAAATATTTGAGTTTTCCCAGATTTCTTTGGATTCATATATTTTGGGGCTTTGTTGTTGTATGTATATGCATTTGTAGTTGTTATTTTCAAAAAAGAAATATGTAAGTCAGTGATAATAGTGGGCGATTTCAATATCTTGCTCTCAAAAACTGATAACAATTAGAAAAAGTTAAAAAGAATATAGAGGACTTAAATGATCCTCTCAGTCAACTTGGCCTAGCTAACATTATAGACTCTCCACCCAACGACTACAGATACAGATTCTTTTCGACCATATATGGGACAGTTGTCAGGATAATCCATATGTTGGGACACAAAACAAGTTTCAGTATCTTTTTAAAGACTGAAGCCATAAAAAGCACAACAGAATTAAATTAGATATCCACAGCAGGTCTATTCTTTGTCTAGAGCTTGCTTTCCCTTGCTATAAAAGTGGTAAATCTCACAAACTCAATGATTTTTCTCTTGTAACACCTAGTGCATATGCAGGCATTCGTCCTGGCCCTTTGCATTGCCTTCGTGGGATTTGCAGGCAGGGGGCACTGACAGAAAGAAGCAGGAGCCCCTGACCACCGCCATTACCCTGAATGGCATGACCACGGCTAAAAACTCCTATTGACTAAATCCAGAGGTCTCTTAAGCTAAAAACTATGGTTGGTTTTCACACTCCACCACTTCCTATTCCTAGGAACGGTGATTTAGCCCTAAAAAAAGGTAGTCTCCATATATAATACAGAGATACGGTGATAGTACCTATTTCATAGGGTTGTAAAGACTAAATGAGTCCACATAAAGAATCCTGATAGCTTAGACGGTAAAGAATCCACCGGCAACGTAGGAGACCCGGGTTCGATCTCTGGGTCAGGAATATCCTCTGGAGAAGGGAATGGCAGCCCACTCCAGTATTCTTTCCTGGAGAATTCCATGAACATAGGCGCTTGGAGAGATACAGTCCATGGGATGGCAAAGAGTCAGACGTGACTGAGTGACTAACACTTTGATACAAAGAGCCAGAGTGCCGTGAAAAAAGTGCTCAATAAATGGTAGCTACAGGGAGCTTTTACATTGGTCTTCCTCTCTCCTTTCCCCTGGAGTATCTATTCTCTCTGGCATATTCATTTAGACTACCTCAGCTTAAAAGAGTCTCTCATAGTTCACACATTTTCAGGAGGTGGTTTTCCTACTATTTCATTGAAATGAAGTCCAGAATCTTCATATTTTCCTGTCTGCCTCTCTTCTTCTAACTTCCCCGTTAAAGTTAGGACACATTTCTAATGAATTCCTTCATTTGAAATTTGTGAGATTAAATTTAGAATTGTGCGATTAAACGTGTACTGCAAGGTGAAGGATATTTTAGATGACTTCTAAAATCAGAAGTGTCCTGCAACAGAAGGGACATACAGACATTTGATCAGTCCCTGAAGTCTGCTGGCAGTTGTAATCTGTTACCTGGTAGTGAGGACTGTACCAAACAGATGGAACAATGTATTTTGTGTAAGCACAAAACAATATGTATTGTTTGTGTGGCTTTGGAATTTGTGATTCAGGATATTATACTGTTGTAATTAAATGAATTGATAAGATGGCAAATGAACTGTAACTTAGTGAATTGAGGAAGGTTATCAAACTTCCTGGGTATTGCCAACCACAGAGAGCAGACTTTAATGTTAGATTTCACTTGAAGATGTGACTTTTGAACTCCTGCAGAGCTAGAGGCATACACAGCTCTGCAGTGAGGTCACGATAGTCTGGGGCCCGAGGTAAGTGTAACTAGGCTCAGCCATACTACACACATTGTGCAATATTTGACAAAGTGGGAAAAAAATACGGAGGTTTTTTATCACATATAAGACTTACACATGGAAAAATTTGGCAGATGTTGCATGCTGCTTTCAGAACTAGAGAAGATGCCTTGGGCGCTGGCGTGTGCCCCTGTGAGGTGTTCCGTCCTCAGCTGCACCCTCCCTTGCCCTCACCCACAGCCATCACAGTGACCAGAAAGTCTGCTTGCTCTGCAGTGCTGCGTCTTGACTAGTACCCATTAGTTTTCAGTAGTTGCCCTGGCCTGCATGTTAGCCTTCAGTTTAATGGCCTTTTTTATGTTCATTCATTTTATTTTATTTCCCATCGTGGTTTTGTTTATTTCTTTTTTGTTTTTTGTTTTTTCTGTTCTCTTTTTTAAAACCGTCGTGGTTTGCCCTTCATATTCCCCAATATTTGCACATGACAAGATGTTGCCATCCCAACATTACCTCCCACTTCACTGACCAGTGCCACTACTGACCATCTAGCACCAGCCACAACTGGACCACTGCCTTCAGCTCCACGGGATGTCGTGGCCTCCCTGGTCTCTACCCGCTTCATCAAATTGACATGGCGGACACCTGCATCAGATCCTCACGGGGACAACCTTACCTACTCTGTCTTCTACACCAAGGAGGGGATTGCTAGGTAAGTGCCTGTATGTCTGGAGCCAGTTGGTTGCATCTTGTCCTCCCAAGACCAGCTGTGCCCACCCTGACTCTCTGATGTGTAGAATCTGTACCAGCTTTCAGTCCAGAAAATGTGGTCAGAGATACGTTGTTTCTAGTTGTAGGTCGTGAAAAGTAAATCCCTAAACAGATGAAGGTCCTGGTATTCTTTCCTGCCTTTCTGGGGTGACTTGGGGAGAGGATAAATAAAGGTATTTAAGTAGAAATATTAAAATGTAACCAAGAATACCCTTTTTAATATGATTTAGTCAAGTACAACCTATAGGCTATGTCTTACTTATAACTTTCAGATTCTAGAAATTAAGGGAATTATATCTGCCTGCACCCTTAAGCAAGTGTGGGCTGCTGAGCTCAAGGGGTCTGCTTGATGACACAAGATTACTAAGTGACCCATTTTCCTAAAACAGTCTTTTCATACATTCCTCTCCATCGCCTCTTCTTTCAGGAACTCACGTTGCCTCTCCGTTGCTTTTAGAGATTTTCTAGAATCACCAGGCTACTTCACTGCACAGTCTACCTGTATTTTATCCATCCAACCTTATTTTCCAAGCCTAGGTAACTCACTTTCTGATGAAACCAGTCTAATTCCTGTCACTCTGCAGCCTTTTTTTCCCCCGTTTTCTCTTTGGTCACTTCCCCCTGTCCCGTTTCTCAACCACCACTATGCAATTCAGTTAATCTTTCTTGGCTCAGATTAAGCCCAGTGGGGCCCTCATAAATCTCCCTGTACTCTTTCAGCACATGTAGCTTTTCTCGTCTATGTATGTTTGTGCCACTGATACTGGCACTTAGTTATGATAACACATGATCTGATACTGCCATAGTTGTCACTCTTTTGTTATTTTACATTTGTTTATGTTGTTTTCCCAGCCAGTCATCCGCTCTTTAGGAGGTCCCACGCCGCATGCTGACTGTGTATTCTTAACATTGCTGAGTAGACCCCTTCATGGTGCTGTTACTTCACATCAAAATAAGAAAGCCGAAATATTTGTTTGGGTTAGGGCTCTGGCCCATGCAGTTAAGCTTGTATTTCTGCTAGGGTGCTTACATTTGATATATATTGTATTTAATACCAAACTGGCGAGTTCAGAAGGTATAGGTACCTTAGTCAAGTCAATGCCCCTTGGGTTAAGACTCTTGAGACGTCTCAGTGAGTGACATAATTTGAGTCAGAAGGATTGCGCTGCTCACAGGGTAATGGAGTGTTCATCTGAACACTGCAGTGGATGTTTTGCAGTTACTATAAGGAAACATCCTGCTAGTCACAGAAAGGCAAGATAGGACTACCAAACCACACCTGTCTTGAACTGTTTCCAGTAGACTTCCAAATCCCATTGCAAAGTCCATGGGGCTTCACAGAAGGACAGAGCTTTTCATGATTGCCCAGAGCGATCTTACGCACATCACAGGGTCTTGGCTTCTAGTAGAAGGCCTCGTTCCTTCTACCAGGATTGCATCCCCTTCGCCAGCAACTGTCTGGCTCCTTGTCCATCATCCTCGGAAGGTCCCTTCTCCGGTCTTCCATGACCACCCACCCAACACAGCCTCAGTCACTGCCACGCCCTGGGGCACTTGGTGGCTTGTTCCCAAGCCAGTTGTTAGATTTTCAGGAAATTTTGCAAACCCAGTGATGACCCAGTAGCTCTAAGTTGGGCGTGGGGGAGTATTTACAGTGACGAGTGCTACAAACCAGAGCCAGTTGTTAAATATTTTCCGGAACATCACTGTAACATACCACCATGTTTTGTTTTTTAGCTTTTTTTTTTTTTTTCCCAGAACACTTAACACTCAGAAATGTTCTCTTTTTATTAATGCATTCATTGCATTTGTCTTGTTCAGTAGAGTATCACCATCACCTAGAACAGAGCCTGGCTTATCAGTAGCACTTAATAAATATTTGTTGAGTGAGTAATTTCAGACAGTGGAGAAATTATTCAAAATTATTCAAAAAATTATTCAAAAAATAATGTTGATAATTAACCCCCATTTAGTAGAAGGAATAAAAGTTATATCTTTGTCTGTGTATAACAATTTATAAATGTATCAAAACATTTTTTAAAAATTGTTAAGTATATTAGAAAAAAGTATAGAAACCATTTTTATCAATTGGCAGGAGCAGGAGGACAAGGCAATTATCAATATACATAAAGAGGATCCAATTTGTATGTCTATTGTTGAAAAGATGGAAAAGTAAGAAAGCTTTGGCCTACAGTTTTTGGTCAGAATTAGTAAGAGATTATAATAAAGTAGAAGGAAGTTTGGAGCCAAGTGTTAAAATGCAAGTAAGACTCTGGACATGATCAATTAAGAAGGGACCATTTCAGACTCCTGAGCACGTGTGCACGTGGTTTTATTAAACAGCTTTTATTAGCAGTTCTTGGCAGGTTCTACACAAGATTAGAGAAGAAGAGTGGTGGAGTCAGGGAGACAGATCATCAACAATGGTTCAGTTCAGTTCAGTCAACCGAGTCAGAGACTAGATTCCCGTTACTTGTTGTATAAACAAAATTTATTTAATCTTTATAAGTTTACATTTTCTTATCTAAACATTGAAGGTAATGTATTATATTGATAGACTTAACTGTCTTTCGATGTGAGGGTATATGCCCCTGCCTGCATTTACAAATTCCCCTACTTCTTGCATCTGATAATTCAACCACCAGGGGGCACTATGTGCCTTGGTAATGAGCTGTATGAGTCTATTGGGTACTCTAGCTTCCTGAAATTTCAAAAAGGGCACTTCCTCTGCCATTTTAGCTGTGAAATATTCACTTTTGTTTCCAATGCCTTTAACAGCAGTATTTTCTATTAACCACTAAGTGGAAAGTACAGAGTAAGTTATTCCAGAAGTTAACAGCATTTAGAATTGGGCTTCCCTCATGACTCAGCTGGTAAAGAATCCGCCTGCAACATGGAAAACCTAGGTTCGATCCCTGGGTTGGGAAGATCCCCTGGAGAAAGGAAGGGCTACCCACTCCAGTATTCTGGCCTGGAGAATTCCATGGACTGTATAGTCCTTGGGGTTACAAAGAGTTGGACAAGATGGAGCAACTTTCACTTTGAGAATTGGNTGGGAAGATCCCCTGGAGAAAGGAAGGGCTACCCACTCCAGTATTCTGGCCTGGAGAATTCCATGGACTGTATAGTCCTTGGGGTTACAAAGAGTTGGACAAGATGGAGCAACTTTCACTTTGAGAATTGGATAAGGGCTTCCCAGGTGGTGCTAGTGGTAAAGAACCGGCCTGCCAGTGCAGAAGACCTTAAGAGACGCAGGTTCAATCCCTGGGTTGGGAAGATACCCTAGAGGAGGGCAGGGCAACCCACTCCAGTATTCTTGCCTGGAGAATCCCCATGGACAGAGGAGCCTGGTAGGCCACAGTCCGTAGGGTGCATAGAGTCCGACATGACTGAAGCAACTTAGCACAAAGCCTTAGAAATCTGTTAGTCTGCTCCAGGATCATCACAGTATATACCGTGGGCCTAATCAAACTTGTTTTTATGGCCCAAGACCTAAGGATAAATTTTACATTTTTCAAGTGGTTATACTTTAATAGGTTATATAAATCACTACAGTTGACCCTTGAGCAACATGGGTTTGAATTGTATTTGTCCACTTACGTGTGGATTTTTCTCGGTAAATTTGTAGTACAGTACTACAGGATCCACAGTTGGTTGAATCCCCAGATACAGAACTGTGGATAGGGAGGGCCAGCTGTAAAGTTATACTTAGATTTTTAACTATGGAAATGGTGGGTAATAGTTTTCATTTTGTGTCCTGGCCTGTAAATACTTACTATCAAGCCCTTTAAGAAGAAGTTCACCACTCTGGGCTCATTCTTTCATTTAATACATGAAGAAACTGAAACCCAGAAAGAATTAGTGACTTTGCAAGCCAGCAGTGTTGCCAGAACTAGAGTTGGAGCTCCTGAGTTCTGACCCAGCACTGTCTTGGTACAGAATATGCTTTTTTCTTTTGACTCTTAGCTAAGACATTCTAACCTAACTCCCATTGTAACCTCACATATTTATGAAATTGTCCTTCATAACTCACCCCAAATCTTCCCTGAAGTCAGTTTTATTTCCAGACAGACTTGGTTCTGTGACCTCAGATCAGTCTACTGTTAGAAGTTTTTTCGAGTGTTAGATGTTTGATCTTAGGGAATCATATCTACTATTAATTTTTTCTTATCATAATGCTACTGTAGAAATTCGTTCTAGGTTTTTTTCCCCCTTTTACGTTGTTGTTGGTTAGCCGCTAAGTCATTTGTATTCAACTCTTTTGTGATCTCGTGGAACGTAGTCCGTCAAGCTCCTCTGTCCAGGGAACTTCCCAAACAAGAATACTGGAGTGGGTTGCCATTTCCTTCTTCAGAAGATCTTCCCAACCCAGGGATCAAACCCTCATTTACTGCATTGATAGGTGAATTCTTTACCATTGAGCCACCAGGGAAGCCCCCCTTTTATACAGGAACAAACAAAAAGATAAAGATGATATCATTACTGTATAAAATTTATACATTAGAAGGCAAGTTTCCATTCATTCATTCCATATACATTTGTGATGCTGCTTCGGTGTATGAACCTTCTGCTGGTGCTTCTGTAGTATGTGAACGTGAATGAAACACTCTCTCACTTCAAGGTAAAATAGTGCCCCTTTCACTGTCTTTCTCAGAAAGGTCTTGTTTAAACTTTGATGCGCAATGAGCAAAACAAACTAACCTGTGCTCTGGCATTGAGCTTTTAGTTTAGTGAAGTGTCACATACCATACTTTGTTTTAGACAGCAGTCATTTGTGATTGGATTGAATGTCAGAAACCGCACATCATAGGAAACCAATTGATACTCTCCTAAATCTTGTGATTGAGAGGTTTAGCTGAAGAGAAAATATCCATAGATATCTCAAGAGTCTCTGAGAAGTAACTTTTGTTACCATGATATTTTCCAATGGACCTGACTGTAGACAAGCAGCCTCTATAAATATGATGTGGGTGGATACTGTTTGTTTTAATTAAAATAAGGTAAAGAACCATAGAAAACTATTGAAAAACACTTGAATCTCTGAAATGCAGATATTCACATACAATCAGACAAATTGGCATATGGTTATGTAAAACGTAACAAATTTTAATCAGTTTAACCATTTATTAAAACAGATTTCAGGGAAAATTATCGATATTTTAAAGTAAGAATTTCATTCAATAGATTTTTAGGTAATTTCAAATAATTTCTCCCACAAAGTAGTATTGGGCCCTTTTATGACTCTCTCAAGATAGACACAGATCTTTCCTCACATAATCAGTAATTCTTTAAAAAAAAAAACAAAAAACAGCTATTTGTCTAAAACAAAAGCAGATACAGTGAGCACAGTACACTGAGCATAATTATTGTAGACACACAGACCCCAAAAAGAGAGCCTGAAAGCCACCTGTTTTAAAGAACCTGGTGTTCCCTTTATGTTTTCATCTCATAACACCAGACCACTAGCCATTTGCACCATTTGTGATAAGATTTCTTAAAATATTTCAGATCAGTTTGAAAATAATTTTTTAAAAAGTAAGAAATAGATTATAAAAATCAGAGTATTTATTAGCTTATTTTATAGATTAGATTCACTTAAATTTTTAATGTTTTATTCCCAGTTTTAAGTGATAATCTCTAATTTTCCTTTTATTAAAAGTTTATTATCCAAAAGATACACAACATTCTTTGATATTTTCTGTGAAAATTGGATCATACCTATAATCACCTTCTGTTTGTTTCCCTAAACATAGCCCCTTAAAACTCAGTGATTCTTAAAGTGTACAAAATTGGTGACTAGCTACCCTATTTGAGATGGCACTGAGAAGACTCTTGAAAGGAAGTTGTGATTATGACCAACGATATCAGTGATGTTTAAGCAAGAACATAAGCGACTTCTCAGACATGTGACATTGCTCTTAACCAGTGTCCATATTCCATGCACTGTTCTACCCCAAAAACTTTCCTTTTTTTGAGAGTTAATTTGACTTAAATTTATTAAGATTTTGATGTAGTGTGGTGTCTGTAGCTATTGCAATGAAAATGAAACTGCACATTCTAGAAATTTCCATAATCAATGTTATTTCTTTCCAAATCCCTGTTTATCCAAAGGGAACGTGTTGAGAATACCAGTCGCCCAGGAGAAATGCAGGTGACCATTCAAAACCTAATGCCAGCAACAGTGTACATCTTTAGAGTTATGGCTCAAAATAAGCATGGCTCTGGAGAGAGTTCAGCTCCGCTACGGGTAGAAACACAGCCTGAGGGTAAGTCTCCCACCTGTCTTTCAGCCCCACCTGTAGCAAGACCTGCATGAAGGGCTATCTTAGGTATAGCCTGGTGTACCATAGGTGTGCAGGAGATAACAGTGCTTCACTTTTAGGGATCTTAGTGAATTAGTTACAGGAGATCAAGTTAACTGCATCAAACAGCAGCAAATAGTGTACCAAATATAATTCTGCTGGAAGATACCCAAATTTTTCTGATTCTTTGGACCCAGTTCAGATGCCGTTCTAAAATCTTCCTCTGATCTTATCTAATATTTTTTTCTACAGTCCTAAGGTACATTATGTTTTAAAGTTACAAGATGTATTATTGTACATCTTCCTTGAATTATGGTTATGAATATATTTCATTAATTTTATGGCAAAGACATAGTATTTGTTGTCATTTTATTTCCCACCATGTCTAATGCAGTACCTCACACAGGAAATAGGTATTTAATAGTTATTATCAGTGGAATTGCCCTGGTCTTTATACATACCATACTCTCCAAAATCTCTTCAAGGCTTTACCTCGGACCTGTTGTCTTTTGTGCCAAATAATGTTACTTCCAGTTACATTCCTTAAGATTTTTCCAACTGAAATTAGTGTCAAGGTGATTTACTTTATAAATGTCTTCTATGTCTTAAGTTTTGGTTTTTTAAACTATAGGTCAGAAATTCTGAGAAGCAGTCAAATTTAGAATTAATGCTTTTCTCATGAAACTTTCTTCTACACTTGCACCTTCTTTTAACACAAGCCATTGTTTTTCTTGGGAGCCTTCTCCAGTTTTCTTTTGCTATTAACTGCACTAGTGTTTCTGTGTTAACAAATTTGCAGTAACAAGAATTTTACTGTAGCTGAGGGGCATGGGCGATAAATTTGAGGAAGATTCTGACAAGGGTACTAAACAGATTAAATGTATTCACCAACCACTGAAACTATGGAAGTAATTCAAGGACTCTGCCTGATGGGTGGAATAAGTAAAGTCAAGAAGCTGTGGAATTTCACTTTCTAATGCTGCAGTAAACCGTTCACCCATCAAACAGTTACTGAGACTTCCTCTCCCAGCCCTGCACAAGCTATCAGAGATGCAGGGGACAGGACAGGAAGCCTCCCTTTAAAAAATGAGCAGTCAGGATAGGAGGCCATTCATCCTCTCTGTAATAGAGCATTAAAGGTCAGGAATCAAACGCAGGCAACAACAAGAGGACCCACAGAGAGCTGGGTGGGGGGTGGGGGTGCTGATTTAAGGAAAGAATGTGTTCTCACTACGGGGAAAGGATGTTGAGTTTCACAATTACTGTGTTCAGATAAGAGCAGGAACAATATGTTAGATTTCGGACTCAATTTTCCTTCATTAATTCTCACATACAGGTGGCATTCATGAGAGATAATGAAATACAGAACAAGGAACAGTTACTGTAAAGTTAGGTAAATCAAATCTGGTTCCTAGGAAAACATGAAACCCCAGGCTGGCCTTAAAGCATTTGGCTTAGAGCAAACATTCTTGGGGAAGGAAACCGCTTGACCCAATCCCAAAACTAGGATTAGCAGTGTACATGCAGGGTGAGTCATGATGAAAATGAAAGAGACCACTGAATTTGATTCAGCACAAGGGTTCCATCCTGGGGCTGTGAAACTTCTGAAGGTGCATGAAAATATTTGTGTGTCTGTACGTATTCACGTTTGCCTCTGGAAAGAACTTGTGGCTTTTCTTGATCACTTCAGAACCTAAAGTCAGACTACTGAGAATTACAGAACTAAAAGGGGCATTGTCAAGTGAGAGGCGAGAGAAGAGATTTCTTGAGTGCCTGTCAGGTGCCAGGCACTGTGCTAGGCAGCAAGATGTAAAGATGAGTAAGACTTCTGTTCAAAAAATAGTCTGGCACCAGACAAGGACTGACAGGACTGGTAAATGGGCAGTATTGTGATCATTTATTCAAGGGAGTTTGATTAAAAGAAAGTAGCTGAGAATAGAGATATGAGAATGGGACCATGAAGAAAGCTGAGAGCCAAAGAATTGATGCTTTTGAACTATGGTGTTGGAGAAGACTCTTGAGAGTCCCTTGAACTGGGAGGAGATCAAACCAGTCAGAAGTAAAGGAAATCAGTCCTGAATATTCACTGAAAGAACTGATGCTGAAGCTGAAGCTCCAGTACNGAAAGCTGAGAGCCAAAGAATTGATGCTTTTGAACTATGGTGTTGGAGAAGACTCTTGAGAGTCCCTTGAACTGGGAGGAGATCAAACCAGTCAGAAGTAAAGGAAATCAGTCCTGAATATTCACTGAAAGAACTGATGCTGAAGCTGAAGCTCCAGTACTTTGGCCGCCTGATGCAAAAAGCTGACTTCTAAGACCCTAATGCTGAGAAAGATAGAAGGCAGGAGGAGAAGGGGATGACAGAGGATGAGATGGTTGGATGGCAGCACCAACTCGATGGACCTGAGTTTGAGTAAGCTCCGGGAGTTGTTGATGGACAGGGAGGCCTAGCGTGCTGCAGTCCGTGGCATCACAAAGAGTTTACATGACTGAACGACTGAACTGAAGAATATAGATGGAAGGAGCAACAGCTTCTGGGGAGACTGTTTAGGAGATGCAGAGTGACTGTTAACATGTTTTGCAAAAGGGGAGTCAGTGGAAAGAGATTTCATCTGGATGTGTTCAGCCTGGGGCGGGGGGTGGGGGAAGCCAGTGTTAAGAGTCAGCCCTTGGAAAATATTTTACATTGTTAGCTTTTCAAGCCAACTTAAATTTTTTCACATGTTTTAATGCCACTATATAGACAAAAGAATTTGTTAGTGCCTTTTTTAGGATCATATTTGCCTACGTTTAACCAGCAAATATACTGAAAGTGATTTTAAGGGAATTTGTTCTGTTTTCCTTCCCTTTTAAAAAGTTAGAGGAAAGTTTTCCATAGCAGCAGAAGTGTGACAAATCCCACCTGTCAGGCTGTGCAAAATATGCTCTTAACATTAAGTGAATAACATGATTCATGACTAAATAAAGCAAACAACTGTCAGAATAACCATATTCAGGTTTCTCTACTTTGGTAGCTAAACTAATCTTAAGCTGTCATGCTGTTATTTAAGAAAGCCAGTTTGTTTTACATTTTGTTAGTTTTTTTTTTCCCCTTTCCTTAAGTCTAATGGATGTCTGTTACAAAAGTGCTGGCACCAGAGAAATGATTTTCAGAGGCAGAGTGTCCACCAAAGTGTAGGCACAGGCAGCTGCCTAGGATTTGTATATAAATTGGGACTGGAACCTGACAGTCAGACAAAAAGAATATAGTGAAAAAGGATGTAAACTGAGCAGATGATTGGTCAATCACTCATGGGGTCTTCTAGTCACATACATGTAAAGCACTTAATGCTGGACTGATAGCAACATCAATAAATGGTAGCTCTTTTTAAAATGAGTGTTTATCCGGTCTTAGTCCCTTGCTGTCTTTCTTCTGTGCATGCGTTCATATGCTCATTCTAAAGGCAAATCTGGTCATGTCTTGTCATATTCCTGCTCATAATTTTTCAGTAATTATCTAACACCTAGAAGAAATAATCTAGACTCAGAGCAGGGCCTTATCTGGCTCTTGTCATCCTTTATAGCATTCTGTATCCGGTTATCTAATCCCTGTTTCAGCCTGACCCATATAACAGTCTTCTCACCTGTCACCCCCATTGACTAGAGCAGTATCTCCCTTGATGTCTGAGAAAACTGTTCATTCTTTCTGCTCCCTAAAAGTCTCCGTCAGTCCTTCCCTTTCCTAACTACCCTACCCAGAGCAGAATTATGTACTCTCTTCTTTCCATTTTCGTTACAGTTGTTGCGCACTTACGATCTTCTTTGTAACTGAATGTCTGACTTCCCTCTAGACTGGAGTTCTCTGTGGGCGCGGCCTCTGTCCATCATTCATTGTATCCCCATAGGCTGTCAAGAGCAGGCTCCTTTCTGTGATGTCTGCCTTTATGTGCTGCAGTCCTGCTGCAAAATAGGATTTATAAACCACAAGAATTCTTCAGTGTTCACTTTTCTCTTTGAATAAATTTGAGCTATTTCACAGATAATTTTTGGTTTGGGGGTCATAAAGAGGGGAATCATTTAATTATATAGTATCCTGAAACCTCTTGAGTCAAATCACTTGTTTTCTTAGTTGAATTGTTTTTATTGTTTTGAAAACACAGCCAGGGTGCCATTATTCCTGAGAGTGGTCTTGAGAGGTACAATAAATTTCACTGATATCTTGCCACCTTGAAATCTTTCTAGTTCAGCTCCCTGGCCCAGCACCCAACATCCGAGCGCATGCAACTTCACCTACTTCCATCACTGTTGCCTGGGAAACACCGTTGTCTGGAAATGGGGAAATTCAGAATTACAAACTGTACTACATGGAAAAAGGGACTGATAAAGAACAGGTATAATATCAAACCTTTTTCTAATGCACTGATTGGAGTAGTAGATTTGAAATATGTTTCAAAAACTCAATACCTGCTTGTCTAGAAATCTGAGGAAAAAATATGTATAAGAAATGATGAGGTGATAAATTCTGCTTCTTAGTGCCAAGGTTCGTTCTGTAGTTTTTGCCATCAACGGTCACTAAACATTATTAAGAAGTGTTTCTCAGCAAATTGCCAGTGTTTATGATAGATTTGCTTTGACTATTGAAATAACATTCTGTAAGAGGGATAAAAATCTGCATTGTGTCAAATATAGAATTTGTATAGTTAATTATTTGCTTCATTTCTTTTGGCTTGAGTTGTATATATATATATAAAATATGTGTGTATATATATATATGTGTGTGTGTGTATATATATATGTGTGTGTGTTTTATTTTACTTAAGGATGTTGATGTTTCGAGTCACTCCCACACCATTAATGGATTGAAAAAATATACAGAGTATAGTTTCCGAGTGGTGGCGTACAATAAACATGGTCCTGGAGTCTCCACACAAGATGTTGCTGTTCGGACTTTTTCAGATGGTGAGTTTTCTTCCTCTGGAACAGAATACTGAACTTGGGGGCCCTGGTGGCATAGTTACAAGATCATGGGCTTCGATATCAAGATTTGGTTCACATACCAGTTCTGGTAGTGTGACTTCAGTCAAGTCACTTTACATGTCTGAGCATGTTTCCTTACATGTGAAATTTAGATAATACCAGCTTCATTGGGTGGCTATAAAAATCCATTGAGAGGTCATAGAACATGAAGTACCTGGTACTTGAATAGCTTCTTGGTATTTTATTTTTAGTAGATTTTTTTGTATAAGTGAGTATTATTGCTTGTTCATAGACGAGATCATCCAAGGCTATTGGAAGGCTGGCCTTGCTCTACATAGCAATTATATTTCCATGCCAAACAGGCCTTTTAACTCCTTAATATTTTGTGACAGTTTATATCTCACTGTTATTTGCTTAGACCCATGGCCTAAAGCAGTGGTTTTCAAAGTACAGCTTGCCAGTGAAACTGAGTAGGTCAAGACCCACATTTTTTTGAAAGATATTTTTAGAGTAGAACAGAAAATAACAGTTCATTGCACTTAATGTATATATTGTATCCTGAAACTCAGCTAAATGAGAATGTTTCAAAAATGTCTTTTTCCTAAAAATGTGTGTATATGTTATAGCCTTTACACTGAATGTCTAAACAAGTTTTAAGAGCTGTAGTTTGACTCCTTTAAACAAGTAGTGAGACACCACATCACCATTGGAGCAGACTGACATCATGTGATGTGTTGCATCAAGAAAGACATAGCTTCATCTATTTCACCTGTGCTGTATCCCTGCCAAAAATGTTTTAAGTATGATCGTGATGAAACAATGAGACATACATCCAAATTGGTGGACATTCTGCAAAAAAAATAAACTAGCTTGAATTCTTAGAAAATATTAGTCTCATGAAAGAAACTAAAAAGGGGAGTCATTATAGGATTAAAGAAAAGCAAAGACACATAGAATGAAATAAAACATGTATAATCTTTGATTCCTGAATCTGGGAGTAAAAACAGTATAAAGACACTCTTGGTACAGTTACTTAATAATTAGGTTGGCATAGTATCAGTCAGTATTAAAAATTAGATACGTTATTAGGTATATTAGATAATAGTTTTGTGCTGATTAGATTTTAATGTGATCATTGTATTATAATTTTGTTGGAGAATGTTTTCTTAGGAGATACATACTGTAGTATTTAGGGGTGAAGTATCATAATGACTGTAACTGTCTCTCAGCTCTCCAGAAACAATATGTACATAGGTAAATATGTATAAATATAATGAGAGAAATAAAGCATATGTGGCAGAATATTAACAAGTGGTAAATGCAGGAAAAGAGTATATGGTGTTCATTGTATTCTTCTTGCCACTCTTTGCACTTGACATTTTTCAGGATAAAAAGTTGGGGGAAATAAATGCAGACTGTATTTTGGCTAGCCTGTGTTTAACATAGGCTTTTAAATCTACCCATGAGCCACTTCTAACTGCATCAAGTGGGTTGGCATGCTGACTACAGTGCCTGTTGCAGGAACTAAATGTGTCTCAGCGTGGTTGGTTAAGGGCAGCACTTTGGAGGAAGAGAAGTCTTGGTTCTTATACCAGTTGAAACAAATACCTTGAGCAAGTTAACTCCCCTGAGCTGCAGCTGTAGTTTTGTCATCTATAAAGTGAGATAATAAAGAAACTCCTTTGTGGGATTGTTGTAAAGATTAAACTAGCTGCCATGTAGGAACATGAAGCAGATCTTAGCTGTGATGCTGGAGGTGATGATGAAAGAGAACAAGACAGCAACAACAATTATGTTGGTGCCTCTGCAGCTGAGTCAGAAGTTCTTAAAAAGGAGATGACTGAAGCCATCCATGGCCTTTTCTCAGAACACAAATGGAGAAGTCCTTCTCCAGGCCCTCTGAATCTCTGGGTTGAGAGATCTCTATCCTCTCTGTCCTCCAGAAGACTCCACCACAGTGGGCACTGAGTTACGTGTCTGGTCACCGAGTGTCAGAATGGAAGGGAGAAATTGCCATGTGTGGATTAGGAGAGAAAAGCTAAAGTCAGCATTTTGTGGTTGGAGAAGAAACTAATCAGGTTTTCTTAAATTTTTTTTCTTTCTGTAGTTAGTACAAAAGACACTGGAGGGCATATGTACAATAAACTTTGAGATACCCTGTCTTATATTCTGATATGTGAGAAATTAGTTATACAGCTGTTTTGTAACTAATAAATAGTCCCAAACCTCTCACACCTGAATGACTATTTCCTGCTATATAGTTGCCTTCAGAAGCCAAATGGTTACTTAACTGGACTTCCATTGTTTAACAACTCTTTGCTCTCCTTGAAACTGCCTTCAAAACCAGTTTAGGAATCCCACAAGAAAGCCAAGGTCATTGATTTGTGTACATCACACTTTGGACTCGTAATGATACTACCCAGCTGATTCACTTCCCATATTCATTAGGCTCATTTCCAGAAACTGTACCCCAAAATAAAGATAACTATTCCCAAGAATATTCAGAAGAATACATTGAAGGTTCAGAATATAACTGGGCTCTAGAAAAGTTTAGAGTCATCATCATATCCTTGAAATAAGTATCTGACTTCCCAAAGGTATATCCTGACTTGGGTATGGATGTGTATATGTGAATTTCTCATTTTAAATGACTTATATATGGCCACACCTTATCCAAATACTGCCGTCAACATGAGGACACTGGCTCCTGGGTTAGTTAGACTTTCAGGTTGCGTATCAGTGTTTGAGATGCGCATTTCTATAAGGTCTGGCCAAGAATAGTCACATGATGTAATTGAAATTGAAATTCTTTTTCATTTCCTTTGTTTTTTTTTTTTTGGTCTGTGCAGTTCCCAGTGCTGCTCCTCAGAATCTGTCTTTAGAAGTAAGAAATTCAAAGGTAAACCTTTATATTGCTGTTGTTCATTTTTACTGGTAGCCTGTTAGGCCTCAGGAGGGCTTATAAAGAGGGAGATTCTCTATCAAAACAATCACAATCAAGCAGAGAAAGAAAGTGACATAGATACTACACTTGCTAGTTTAAAGCTAGACTTAGACGCCAACTTTGGTTTATTCTGTTTGATTTTACTGCCTTTCTCTAATGCCACAATTACTTTAGCCTTTCTGCAAGTATACTGCTATTATTATGTAAACCATGGCGTTATAGACCTCCAACATCCAGAACCTTGGTGATGCGGTTTATGATACTGGAGCCATTTAGTACTGTGAGGTGAACCCAGAGTGAGTCAAAGGCAGACATCTGTCCTATGGTTGCAATGCTGTAGCCAGCTCTCCTGGGCAAGTTCACTGTGCCCTGAAGACCACGTGTGCCTCTCAGATGCCCAGAGCCCCTCCTGGGCAGCATAGACAACTGAGACAGATAGTCCTTTCAAAAAGTAGTCTGAGACTCCTTTTCTTTTAAGAAACAGCCAGCTGATAATTAACAGTCCCCTCTTTGAGAAGTTTTAGACAGAAATTATCTAATTTCACTCTTCTTAGAGTAGAGGTAGAAGAGAACCTAACACCGATTTTTACATCCTCATCCACGTGCCTCTGGCCTCATGTTTTCCTTTAGAGACTTTGCTGAGACTTTTGCCTGGTAGTGTCATTCTAGCAAAATAGATCAGGTGCCAGAGTGTACTGCCCACAAATACAATCTCCCCATTCCATCTTTGAGGGTTTTAAAATTTTAAACTATCTTTGAGTAATTATCAAATAGCTTAGTAATAAAACTCTGAACACTCTGTTGCCTTTGTATTCCTTCTCTGAGACGGTGAATTCAGGGTAATAATACGTAAAACAGGACCAAGATTTGATATATCGTCTTTCCCTATAATCTTGTGTTTCCTAGAGTATTGTGATTCACTGGCAGCCACCTCCTCCAGCCGCACAAAACGGACAGATTACTGGCTACAAGGTTCGCTACCGAAAGGCTTCCCGAAAGAGTGATGTCACTGAGACCTTGGTGTCTGGGACACAGCTGTCACAGCTGATTGAAGGTAAGCTGCTTTGCATGTAGGCAAAAGCTCAAAGATAGTGTCTCTCTCAAACTTTGAATTAACGCTAGTCTAATGACTGCTCCAGGCTATTGACTTACACAAATCAAAAATGGTTTAAAAGAATTTGTAATAGTTCAGTCAACTTCTGACCTGATAAAAATTGTAAAATACACTCTTATAGGTTTTGCCTGTTCTGTGGTGAAATTATTTTAATGTATTATCCATGTAAACAAAGCTACATAAGCAAAGAATCTTACTCAGTCTGGGTGGTAGCAGAGGCCTACAAAATGATTTCTTCTAACACTGATACCACTTGGGCATCTGTGACCTGAAATATTTGTCAGTGGCCACAGCCATGCAAGGGGAATGTTTGTCTTCAAGGGCACCTTTCAGTTTTCTCATTTCCTCACTTGAACCCCTCAGCTCTAAGCTGCAGCAGATAAATATGACTGCAGGAGTGTTGCTGAGAAATCTCACCAAGCAGCATTACTGCAGAACTGGTCATGGAGGTTTTATAAGTCAGTCTGATTATACTCCAGACCCAGATGAATAACATTTCCCAAAGATGAGGCTTTTATTTTGAATATTTAATAGTAGGTACTTATTATATACCAGGCACGGTTCTTGTTTCTAATAAATAAAAATAGAGACCGTCCTTGCCCCTGAGGAGACTATTCATTTTCTCAATGAAACATTTGATGTGTAAGCAAAATACCGCTTTCTTAATAAAAATAGCCTTTTTTTAATCAATAAAATTCTTGCATTTAAAAATTATATTTGGACTCATTCATTCATTTAATAGACTTTACTGAACTTTGATATAATGATGAGCAAAAGGTGCATGTGCGCTCAGTCTCTCAGTCGTGTCTGATTCTTTGCGGCCCCACAGACTGCAGCCTGTCAGGCGCCTCTGCCCATGGACTTTCTAGGGAAGAGCACTGGAGTAGGGTGCCATTTCCTACTCCAAGGGACCTTCCCAACCCAGAGATCGAACCTGAGAAGGTTGTTATTCTCTTGAGCATTAACTTGAAGCTGATAAGAGGAATAGTATGGGTTCCCAAGATCTTGTATTGAACAACAAATTACAGGATTTTAAGGTTTAGCCAGTAATTGTTGTTTCTTCTTCTTTTTGTACTACTTACAGCACTTAACACATTCTGCCGTATCTTTATAATATGAATCGAGTGCCTTGGTTTAGCCTACGAGCTTTGTAGGTCATCTTGAGGGAGAGGAGTTCAGCCTTTGTACTTACTCTCACTTCACCTACCCGTGTGCACTCTCTTCCACTTGCCCTCACTCTTACATTCCGATTCCTCGAGGAGAAGGAATGATAACCTGATGGGTTGAATTCTTCTAGAGCCTCAGCTGAACCGTGTTTGCTAGTAGTCCAGACTGTTGTCTGTTAACAGTTACCGATGCCTGTGTGGCCCACTCTGGCACTTTCTGTTCAGTGTGTGCAGGGAGGAGAGAGGGGTAAACTGACTAGGGCCCAGCTATTCTGTCTCTCTTCCTGCCTTGCTGCTTGCTTGCTTGTGGACCAACACCAGTCAGGATGGGCATACAGAGATCAGGCCCACCTCTCCTCTCACACCATGTGACAGAATTAGCTGAGGCAGGGCTCGTCCTGCATCCTGGCCAACCTCTCCCTCAGTAGCTCTCTCTCAGGAATTTTTGTACTAGTTTCTGGCCAGTGATCCTGTTATTTGAATAATGGGAGGTGTAGGATAATTTTTTATAACCTTTATAAGACCTTTCACAGTATCTGATATCAAAGTGCTCTAAAAAATGTATGAATGTGAACTGTACACTCAAAAATGGCTTAGATGATAAATTTTATGTTATATGTACTTTAACACAAAAAGAAAAAAATTGTTACCCCACTTTGTAGACTTTTACATGTAGATCTTTGTTATCTTTGATACATTCTTATATCATGTACTTCATTCAGTTCAGTTCAGTTCAGTCGCTCAGTCATGTCCGACTCTTTGCAACCCCATGAATCACAGCACGCCAGGCCTCCCTGTCCATCACCATCTCCTGGAGTTCACTCAGACTCAGGTCCACCGAGTCCGTGATGCCATCCAGCCATCTCATGCTCGGTCTTCCCCTTCTCCCCCTGCCCCCAGTCCCTCCCAGCATCAGAGTCTTTTCCAATGAGTCAACTCTTCGTATGAGGTGGTCAAAGTACTGGAGTTTCAGCTTTAGCATCATTCCTTCCAAAGAAATCCCAGGGTTGATCTCCTTCAAAAGGAATGGTTGGATCTCCTTGCAGTCCAAGGGACTCTCAAGAGTCTTCTCCAACACCACAGTTCAAAAGCATCAGTTCTTCGGTGCTCAGCCTTCTTCACAGTCCAATTCTCACATCCATACATGACCACAGGAAAAACCATAGCCTTGATTAGACGGACCTTAGTCACAAAGTAATGTCTCTGCTTTTGAATATACTATCTAGGTTGGTCATAACTTTTCTTCCAAGGAGTAAGCGTCTTCTAATTTCATGGCTGCAGTCACCATCTGTGGTGATTTTGGAGCCCCAAAAAATAAAGTCTGACTGTTTCCACTGTTTCCCCATCTATTTCCCATGAAGTGATGGGACCAGATGCCATGATCTTCGTTTTCTGAATGTTGAGCTTTAAGCCAACTTTTTCTCCTCTTTCACTTAGCTAATAATAAATATGAAAGATTGCATAGTAAAAAGGCTTTATTCCTCTTTTGCTTATTGTATATACCTATGAGCAAGTAGATTGTTGAGAAAGAGGTTTCTAAGCCATATTTGATGCTTAAAATGTTTCTTTTATGGTTATGAGATGACCCAGAGAACAGAGGTAACGTGGTAGGAGTTACACCTCTGCATTATTTTCTGGTCTTTGATGTCTTCTGAGACCAGCTGACTTTGTTCCTTTGTTGTAACTCTTTCATTCCTTTGGGCTGTTTTTGGTCTTAGCCTCTTTAGTGACAAAGTGAAAAAGTGAAAGTATTAGTCGCTCAGTCATGTGAGACTTTTTGTGACCCCATGGACTATAGCCCGCCAAGCTCCTCTGTCTTTGGAATTCTCCAGGCAAGAAGGGGATCTTCCCTACCTATGGATTAAAGCCAGGTATCCTGGATTGCAGGCAGATTCTTTACCATCTCATCCACCAAGAAGCCCATTTTGCCATGCCCTGCTCCAGGGGATCTTCCCCACCTGGAGATGGAGCTCTCATTGGCTGGAGGGTTGTTGACCACTAGCACCGCCTGGAAAGCCCTCATTTCTAAGGTGCCTTCAAGCTCTTTTAAAAGACCTGAAGTCTCCCGGGAGCTTTATTTATTTTGTTTTGCTCTTGGCTTGTTGGGCTTCCTATCTAGAGATAGGAGCTCCTCTGTGCTATATTTATGTATTGCTTGTTCTGAATTAACTGTGACTGAAATGTTATCAGGAAGTGGTGGTGATGGTGTTGGTAGTTGAGTCACCAAGTCATGTCTGACTCTTGTGACCCCATGGGCTGTAGCCAGCAGGTTCCTCTGTCCCTGGGATTTTCCAGGAAAGAAAACTGGAGTGGGTAGCCCTTCCCTTCTCCAGGGAGTCTTCCTGTCCCAGGGATCGTCCCTGGGTCTCCTGCAGAGCAGGCAGGTTCTTTACCGACTTGAGCCACCCGGGTAGTAGCTTTGCACTAAGATGGTGAGTGAGATACTTGCTTTAATGGGAGGTTTTAATCTTTTGTTTTTCCAAAGCGCTTGTTTCATCCTGTTTTTTAAAATTGTTTGCATCGCAGGTCTTGATCGGGGAACTGAATATAATTTCCGAGTGGCTGCTCTAACAGTCAATGGTACAGGCCCAGCTACTGACTGGCTGTCAGCTGAAACTTTTGAAACTGACTTAGATGGTAAGAGCAACAATCAGCAGGATTGGAACAATCTGGGTACTAACTGAAGTCAAATGAGTCGACCTATAAAGGCATAGATTTTGGGGTGTATGTGGCTAAAACCTGTAAGTTTTAGTGGATTTTACTGCTGTCATTCCTGTAGTACAGCAAGTCTCCTGGAATGTACTTTTTACAGTGGCCTTTTGAGAACTGTTCCTGTAAGCAGAAGCAGAACAAGTAAAAATGTGCAGGTACTTTAAGTCNAAAGGCATAGATTTTGGGGTGTATGTGGCTAAAACCTGTAAGTTTTAGTGGATTTTACTGCTGTCATTCCTGTAGTACAGCAAGTCTCCTGGAATGTACTTTTTACAGTGGCCTTTTGAGAACTGTTCCTGTAAGCAGAAGCAGAACAAGTAAAAATGTGCAGGTACTTTAAGTCTGGCTTTTTTACCAAGGCCATTAAGTAGGTGGATGATCTAAACTTTAAGGCTGCACCCTGTAGACTGGCCTTTGTTGTAGTTTCCCTTTTCTCTTAGTCCTAGAAACCTCGCCCTTTTTCTCACCAGTTTATTCAGTGACTCCATGTGAGTGTGTGTATGTTGCCTTGATCAGAGACAAGTGCTGCACTTAAAAGGCAAAAGACCTGGGTATTTAATGTAATTCTTTGTTTACTGATTTTTAAATAGAGGTAGGAATTTATGCCTTGAGATAATGTGTGTGAACGATACTGCAAATTGCTACCTTTTAAAGCCTCTTAGTCTCCCACCATTTAAATCAATTTGTGGTTCTAAATTTCATATTTTCTGACTTACCACATTAGTTTGGGGAGTAAATAACTGATACCATCACCGTCATGTGAAACGTGATCATCTGTTGACAGCAGGCTTCTATTTAGTGTGCTGTGCCTTTCTCATTCCACCTGGTAGAGTGTGGTGATCAGTTGTGGGACTAAGAGGCGTGGGCAGCAATTGAAAGACAGTTTATTTTTCTCCATTGGGAAGCTCTTGGACCTCGTTGCCTTTCCTTCCAAGTTATAATAATACTGCAGTGTCTCACGTTTCAGGTTGTTTGAGTTAGGCTGCAGTTAAACTGTGGCCATACTTCACTATACATACAGATTCTCTTTGAAAATTCTTGGCCATAATGGAAAAAAAACTTAGCCCCCGGTGATTTGGCAGAAGCCTAAATACCTTGCCCCAAGGACAATGAAATATTACAAAGGAAGGTAGATCTGAATCTCATCTAGTTCTTCTCTCCTTCCCAGAAACTCGTGTTCCAGAAGTGCCTAGTTCTCTCCACGTCCGCCCACTGGTCACTAGCATCGTAGTAAGCTGGACGCCTCCAGAGAATCAAAACATTGTGGTCAGAGGTTACGCCATTGGTTATGGCATTGGCAGCCCTCATGCCCAGACCATAAAAGTAGACTATAAACAACGCTATTACACCATCGAAAATCTGGGTATGTATGCTAAGTAAAGGAAGTAACTGCGTGTGTGATTTGTTTCTAACTTTTTATTGCATATTTTATTTTTATAGAAAGCTTTCAAAAACAGTACAATTTTTATTCTTCACCCAGGTTCCCCAAGGGTTAACATTTTATCATACATCCTTTATCTGCTGTTTGTACCCCATGTGTGTGCTCAGTCGTGTCTGCATCTTTGCAACCCCATGGACTGTAGCCCACTGTAGCTCCTCTGTCCGTGGGGTTTTCCAGGAAAGAATGCTGGAGTGGGTTGCCATTTCCTTCTCCAGGGGATCTTCCTGACCCTGGAATTGAACCCGTGTCTCCTGCCTTGCAGGCATACTCTTTACCACTGAGCCACTGGGGAAATGCGTTTTGTCTGCTATATGTACCTGGTTTTGTTTTTTTTTTCTCTGGGAACCATTTGAGAGTAATGATGCCCCTCCACCCACTAATGCTTTAATGTCCCTTTCCTTAAAATGAGGGCATTTTCTAATATAATCACAGGGCAGTTATCAAAATCAGCATTAACTGTGAGATAGTATCTGTAGACTTCATTTATATTTTGCTAGTTGTTCCATCAATGTCCTTTGTAATGAAAGAAAAACGCTGTTTTCTGGTGCAGGATCACATGTATTTAGTTAGTGTATTTCATTAGTTTTCTTTCATATGGAACAGTTCCTTCCTTTTCTCTTTTATGACTATGACATTTTTGAAAAGCACATTTATGCTTTATAGAATGACCCTTAATTTAGACCTGTGTGCTATTTCATCGTTATATTCAGCGTACACAGTTTTGGAAGGAATAGCGCAGATGGGTGTCTTCTTGTCAGTGCACCATATCAGGAGGCAGATGAGAGCCTAATGCTAGTGGCATTAACTTTAACCACCTGGTTAAAATGATACCTTCAACAGTTCTCCTCTATAAAGTTATTATTTTTTTTCCTTCATAGCTAAAAAGTACCTTGTAGGGAAATTCCTTGAGTCTTTGTAAATACCTGGTTTCTTGTCAAATTTTTTTCAGTAGTTTTATCATCTTCAGTATCATTATTTTGGTGTTTCTCAAGTGGTGATTTTCTAATTCCATTATTTCTTCTGTATTTATTAGCATTCTTTGATAAAGAAGAGCTTTGCTTCTCTTCCATATTGAAGGAATGGCCAATAGGCCATTGGCCTTCTTTGAGCACTTTCTTCCTTTTTGATTCAGTAAGATGTTTCAGGCTTATCTGGTATTTTCCTAGCTTTTGCCCTTGAATCAGCCATTGCTCCTCTTTTGGGAGTTCGTGTAAAAAAATAAATAAATACAAAAAAACAAAACAAAAAAAAAATGATAGTTGGAAACCAGTATTTGAGCACTATTCATGCTCATTGTTACTGGGGTAGAAATACTGAGAAATCTATTAAAAATGCTACTAAAACTATAACTAAGTTTAAAAGGGCACAAGGTATAAAGTCGATATGCAGAAACAGTTGTATTTCTACATACTAACAGTAAGCTATTTATATGTGTGTGTGTGTGAGTGTATAGAAAATCTGTACACTGAAGAGTGAAAAATGATTGCTGAGAAAAATTAAGACTTAAATGGAGATACCATGGCTATGGATTAGAGGACAGTATATTATAACGACAGTCCTCTCTAATGTAATCTCAAGTAAAATCCTGGTAGACTTTTTTCCTGGGCATTCATAAACGTATTCTAAAGTTTACATGAAAAAAGTGAAGGAGCAGACATTTTTTAAAAAAGAATATAGTTTAGAAGACCCATACTTCGTGATTTCAGGACATATTATAAAGCTGCAGTAACTGAGACACTGTGGTAGTGTTGGTGTAAAGGTTAGGTGTTACAGATCAATGGAACAGAATAGAGTTCAGAAATAGATATATGCTCAATTGATCTTTGACAAAAACACTGAGATAATTCAGTGGAAAAGAAGATGGTCTTTTCAACAAAAGGTGAGTGAATAATTGGATAACTCTGTGAGAAGGAAAAGGAACCTTCATTGACCCTTATACCATACACAAAAACAGACCTAAATAAATAACTAAAACTATAAAACTTCTAGCTGTTGTTATTCAGTCGCTTGGTTGTGTCTGACTCTTTGCGACCCCGTGGACCGCAGCACACCAGGCTTCCCTGTCCTTCACCATCTCCCAGAGCTTAATCAAACTCATGTGCATTGAGTTGGTATGCTGTCCAACCATCTTGTCATCTGTTGTCCCCTTCTTCTCCTGCCCTCAATCTTTCCCAGCATTAGGGTCTTTTCAAATGAGTCGGTTCTTTGCATCAGGTGGCCAACATATTGGAGCTTCAGCTTCAGCATCAGTCATTCCAATGAATATTGAGGATTGATTTCCTTTAGGATTGGCTGATTTGATCTCCTTGCTGTCCAAGGGACTCTCAAGAGTCTTCTCCAGACCACAGTTCGAAACCATCAATTCTTCAGCACCCTGCCTTCTTTATGGTCCAACTCTCACATCCACACATGACAACTGGAAAACCCATAGCTTTGACTAGACGGACCTTTGTCAGCAAAGTTATATCTCTGTTTTTTAATATGCTGTCTAGTAGAATACAGAAAAAAAATCTATGTGACTTTGGGGTACACAGGGATCTCTTAGGATGCAAAGAGGTATAAATTAAAAAAATGAAAAATGAATAAAATGGGCTTCATCAAAATTTAAAACTTCTACTTGGAAAGATACCAGTGAGATGAAAAGGTAAACCACAGACCAGGAGAAAACACTCATCATTCAAGTATCTGACAAAGAATTTGAGTCTGGAATATGTTCTAAAAAAATATTTTTTAAACTCAGAAGATAACAGTCCAATAAAAAAGTAGGAAAAAGATTTGGATGGACAGTATACCAAAGAATATGATATATAAGTGGAAGTAAGCACATGAAAAGATTCTCAACTTCATTAATTATCAGAGAAATGCAGATAAAGCCACAGTGAAATATCACTACACAACCTCTAAAATTGCTAAAATTTAATAGACTGATAATAACAGATATCAGCAAGGATGCAGAACTGGAACTCATACTTGCTGGTGGGCACGTCTGATGGTACAACTGCTCTAGAAAACAGATTGGAGGTTTCTGAAAAAGTTCACTATACAACCCAGCATTCCCACTCACAGTTACTTAACCGAGAGAAAGAAAGAGATGCGTATCTTCCCAAAGATTTCTACACAGATGTTCATAATTGATTTATAATAATCTAAAGGGGGTAAACAAGTGATGAATTATACTATATCCATACAACGGAATACTAGTCAGCAATTAAAAGAAATAGGTTACAGGTACACTCAACGACATAACAAATCTCACAAACATTATGCAGAGCAAAAGAAGCAAAACACAAGCGAATACCTACTGTGTTAGAACATTTTTATGAAATTACAGAGTGTGTGGCCCTTATCTGTAGTGACACAGCAAGATGAGTGGTTGACTAGAGAGCGAGGAGGTAGGATTGACTGCACTTGACTGGCAGTAGGAGAACTCTTCAGAGTGCTGGGAATATGTGCTGTGGTCACGATTTGTTTCTGTTGTTTAGTGCTAAGTAGTAGACACTTACACAGGTATATGTATTTGTCAAAGCTAAAAAGGTACATCTAAATGGGTGTATTGTAGTATGTATAAATCATTACCTCAAAGGTGAGTTACAAAGCCAACATTTTGAGAAGCAGTAATAGTTTATAACAGAAAATGAATTGATTTAGATAGGCTTATTTTTCCAAATTAGATATCATTATTGAGGTCTTTCTTTGAAAGGCTTGCCTTTTAATTTAGAATCTTCCCTGACCAACCTTTTTTATTCAAATGTATTTGTAAATGTCTTTCCTAAAGACAGTCTTAAGTGTCTAATAAATTACTTAGGGCTTCCCTTGTGACTTAGACAGTAAAGAATCCACTTGCAGTGTGGGAGACCTGAACTGATCCCTAGGTTGGGAAGAGCCTCTGGAGAAGGAAATGGCTACCCACTCCAGTATTCCTGCTGGGAGAATCCCCATGAACAGAGGAGTCTGGTGGGCTACAGTCCATGGGGCCACAAAGAGTTGGGCACAGCTGAGTGACTTAAGCACAAGAACAAGCAATAACTTCCTTAGGACCATCTTTTCTGGTAGAAGATAAGCAGCAATTTAATGCTTTAGTCAAAAACGGAGCAGCCCTTCTCTTTTTCCTTTCAAGAAGAAACAGCACAGCTAACCTGGGAAGTGCTCCCCACGTGAACAGTCTTATAAGGCAGCTGTAGGAGAGCGAAGGAACAGGCTAGGATAAAAATCCTTCTGTGGTCAGCCACTCCTGCTGTTCCCTTTACAAAACTACTGAAATGAAAGTCCTCTTTCAGTCCAACAGGAGAAGAAAAGTAAAACACAGGAGACAGTGAGAAGCGTTGAGTGAAGAGTGTTCAGAGAAGGAGGAGGTGGAAGGCACAGTGGAGCAGTCAGGGAAGAAGCGTGACTTGTACTTGAAAGACTGAGTGGGAACAGTGATTGGAAACGAGCTGAGAGGAGCACTGCGTGTGCTGAAGGCAGTAGACGTATTTAGTAGCGAAGAAAGCGCACACTGAGAAGCAGCAAACAGAATGGATTAGGCGTAAAGTTTGGAAGGAATGATGCTGAAGCTGAAACTCCAGTACTTTGGCCACCTCATGAGAAGAGCTGACTCATTGGAAAAGACTCTGATGCTGGGAGGGATTGGGGGCAGGAGGAGAAGGGGACGACTGAGGATGAGATGGCTGGATGGCATCACGGACTCAATGGACATGAGTCTGAGTGAACTCCGGGAGTTGGTGATGGACAGGGAGGCCTGGCGTGCTGCGATTCATGGGGTCGCAAAGAGTCAGACATGACTGAGTGACTGAACTGAACTGAAAATAAGCTTGCTATATTTATCAGATAGATTTAAGATACGTATAATGTTGAACAAAAGAAAAGTCAGTGGAGTGGAGAAATACACATAGGAATTCCTTTATTAATCAAACTAGAGCTCTCTCCTCAGCTTCAAATCTATATAAACATCTGCTTGCTGAGTATCTGTACTGGAATATCATAAATCATGATAGAATATCTTATAGTCTGTCATAATTTAATCAAAATTAAAGTTAGTATCTTCTGCAAACTTTTATTCAATCAGCAAATACCCCAGACACTGTGCTAGAAATAGAGCACAATAGAAATAGAGAATGGAGCAGATGTGATCCCAGTGATTAGAGATAATATAATTTTTAAATAATTTAAATTGTTTAGAATGCTGAGGAGGAGAAATGAGGTGCTACAGGCTATATATTTAGAGAGGTAATCCAGTGTGGGACGGCCCCTTTCAGATGCATGGGCAGTGTCTGAGTGGGTAAGAGTGTTGTGTGTCTGCAGCGTAGGGGACAGCTGCACAGGTTACAGCCTCGTAGTAGGAGAGCACACACCGCTCGGTGAACTGAGAGCTGGCCAGGAAAGAGCGAGCACAGGGAATGAGGCAGAGTGGTGGGCGGCAACAAGGCTGGATCCCTTACGTAGGGAAGTAGGGGAGAGAGGTTTCTGACTTGAACAGCAGTGTGCATAGTCCTGCCATTTATGAACTCTAGGGAAAACTGGAGCAGATCTGAAGGGGCGGAGGAAGGGGAGAGAAAGAGAGATTTGAGACATCCAAGAGATGGAGATGCCCAGCAGACAGTTGAACGGGTCTGGTGCTCAGAAGAAAAGTCAGGACTGATTTGCATTGGATCACACCTGTATGCTAATCCAACCAAGGAAATGAATGGAAGCACATTGGGAGAGAGTGAAGAGCAGGACTAGAAGGGGGCCTAGAATCAAGTCTGGAAAATGTGGATTGTGAGTCTTCTGTCCCCAATCTCAATGAATGGCATCACCTTCCACCATGTTGCCCAAATCAACAACGTTTTCCTAACAGTCAAGTACTAAGTCTTATTTATTCCATTTGTTGTCGGTTCTTTCTCACACTGGAAGACCAGGTGCCTTTATATATTGCTCAGTGGTATCTGGAAAATGGGCCACCAAGCAGCTTTTGAAGAAATGAAGGCCACTTGAGGTGTGGCCACCTTGAAAAACTGCCCAGCTTTATGAGAAGTGAGTGGTGTGGGTCAGCTCCCCACCCTACAACACTTCAGTGGAACCCCAGTCTTCATTGCTGAAACTAGACTCTTGAAGTACTTGTACTAAACCTTGCCTGGATCAGGAATGTGATAAAGCGGAGTCTTCCTGATTTGCCTTAGACAGTAGGAGAATGAATGCTATTCCAACCATATAATGCCCCTCTTTTTCACCAAATCTAACTAGCAGCATTTTACATGCTCACCTTCTCAGCCAGTTGAAATCCTGGGCCGTGTCTGCTCCAACCAAGAAGTCTGCATGAAAGCTAGATGGGGTTGGCATCCCAGAGAGTTACAGACCTTCAGCGGCTAACTGGGTTAACAGTTTCTCCCCTACTTCTCTAGCTTAGCTGTTCCAGTCGCTGCCTCCTCCTGAGAAGGAACAGGGTTTGTTTAAGTCCAAGCTGAACCTGTGGGCTTCCAACACATGGAAATCCTATTTATTCTTTTTAATCCAAACTCTTCACTATACAGTAATATCACTAAACCACTGATGAGTTGAAGCCAAGAGAAGATTCAGGAATAGTCTACCCTTGCTCCTAGGACTACAGGAAGCCTGTCCCAGCCAGTTTTTCTATACTCTGTATGCTCCCATCTCCATTCCTCCCCACCCCTCAGAATAATCCCACATAAGCAAACTAGTACAGCCACTATGGAGAACAGTGTAGAGATTCCTTAAGAAATTGCAAATAGAACTGCCTTATGACCCAGCAATTCCACTGCTGGGCATACACACCGAGGAAACCAGAATAGAAAGAGACACATGTACCCCAATGTTCATCGCAGCACTGTTTATAATAGCCAGGACATGGAAACAACCTAGATGTCCATCAGCAGATGAATGGATAAGAAAGCTGTGGTACATATACACAATGGAGTATTACTCAGCCATTAAAAAGAATACATTTGAATCAGTTCTAATAAGATGGATGAAACTGGAACCAATTATACAGAGTGAAGTAAGCCAGAAAGAAAAACACCAATACAGTATACTAACACATATATATGGAATTTAGAAAGATGGTAATGAGGACCCTGTATGCAAGACAGCAAAAGAGACACAGATGTATAGAGTGGACTTTTGGACTCTGAGGGAGAGGGAGAGGGAGGGATGATTTGGGAGAATAGCATTGAAATATGTATACTATCATGTAAGAAACGAATCGCCAGTCTATGTTCAATGCAGGATGCAGGATGCTTGGGGCTGGTGTATGGGGATGATCTGGAGGGATGATGTGGGGTGGGAGGTGGGAGGAGGGGTTCATGTTTGGGAGTTCATGTATACCCGTGGCAGATTCATGTCAATGTATGCCAAAACCAATAGAGAACTGTAAAGTAAAATAAAGTAAAATGGAAGCTCTAAAAATGAATAAATAAATAAATTTTCAAGTATGACCTGGCTTTTATTGAAGACTTCGCTGGTGGCTCAGATGGAAGCGTCTGCCTACAATACGGGACACCTGGGTTTGATCCCTGGGTTGGGAAGATCCCCTGAAGAAGGAAATGGCAACCCACTCCAGTATTCTTGCCTGGAAAATCTCATGGACAGAGGAGCCTGGCAGGCTACATACAGGCCATGGGGTCGCAAAGAGTCGGACACGACTGAGCGACTTCACTTGATTTGACTTGGCTTTTATTACAGTGAAATTTATAAACAATCATCTGTGAATTTAAAAAATTCTATAGTGAGAGTTTGTTACGTGTTTCCACTTGTTTCTTTCCTTCAGATCCCAGCTCTCACTATGTGATTACCCTGAAAGCGTTTAACAACGTAGGTGAAGGTATCCCCTTGTATGAGAGTGCTGTGACCAGACCTCACACAGGTAAGGTATCCTGTCCATCTCTGGTTGTCTGCATATTTTCCGGCAGCTTAAGTAGAATGTTAGCATGAGGCCTGCCCCATGAGTATCAGTGGAAGGAAAAGGATATGGCAGTTTAGGGTTAGGCCTCATAGGAGGGTAAATGGGCTTTCAACACTGAAAGTTCTGTTTAATCCTGTCATGTACACACATCTNAAGGTATCCTGTCCATCTCTGGTTGTCTGCATATTTTCCGGCAGCTTAAGTAGAATGTTAGCATGAGGCCTGCCCCATGAGTATCAGTGGAAGGAAAAGGATATGGCAGTTTAGGGTTAGGCCTCATAGGAGGGTAAATGGGCTTTCAACACTGAAAGTTCTGTTTAATCCTGTCATGTACACACATCTGTGTAAATGTACAGCCCATGTTTTTAATACGTTGGGATCTAGAAAGCATAGTCATGAGAGAAAAGTGATTTTTCATCTTTTGGTCATGTGAGTTATAACTAAAAGGAGAAAAAAGGTAAAGGATCTCCATATCTCTGAGAAAATATATAGATTATTGATGGAATAAATGTTTTAGATTGATAAATCCAACATTTTCTTTATTAGTACTTGAATTAGTTGGAACACTGAAAGTTCTGTTTAATCCTGTCATGTACACACATCTGTGTAAATGTACAGCCCATGTTTTTAATATGTTGGGATCTAGAAAGCATAGTCATGAGAGAAAAGTGATTTTTCATCTTTTGGTCATGTGAATTATAACTAAAAGGAGAAAAAAGGTAAAGGATCTCCATATCTCAGAAAATATATAGATTATTGATAGAATAAATGTTTTAGATTGATAAATCCAACATTTTCTTTATTAGTACTTGAATTAGTTGGGAAAGTATTTTTCTATAAGTTTTATTTATATAAAGTATGAAGCTATATGTACCATCCATTTGATAAACTATAAATTTATTACAAAAGAGATCAAATATTTATTACTTTTCTTTGTAATTTATCTATTAAAATATCTTTAAAAGAATAATGTAAAATTTCTGTAGATATATAAAACATGATTTAGATCTAGATCTCAATGAGAAAATTTACTGAATTGAATATATTAGAATTGTAAATTTTTCTAAATGGTACTGGAAATCAAAGAATTTATCACTTTCAGTAATACCCTCTTGTTTCTCAAAACAAAATTGTGACTCTGTATTGCCTGCTATGTCATCTGGATACTTTGCATACAGTATGGATTTGGCATTATTTGTTTTAAAAAGATAATGTCTATCCTCCGTTTTTATGCTTTTACTTAACAAGATCAATACCGTTACTGCATATTTAATAGTTCTGTCCTGTCTTCTGCTCCTGTGTGCTTACAATTTATAAGTTCTTTTAAAAATAGCTTTGGTATGTCAGAAAAGAAAAATCAAGATGAAAGAGAATATTTAAATAAAGGGTTTGCTACTTTCTTAAATCAGCCTGTAATAGGGAAAAAACAAACTTGGAATTATTTTCTCTTATGTGACTTAAAAATATAGCATGGCTAGAAATATGTAAGAGGAAATGTTCATAAGTCATGTTACCTAGCTGTCTAAGAGTTGTTAAAATAAGAAAAAAATCTCGCAGTCTTAGTGATTTTTGCACCTGAAGGTGCATTTTCTTTAGCTAATGGGTATGTGTCCTGATCTTTGAACAAAGCCCTTGATTATAATGTGTGCTGTTCTTCTGTTATTTTTAGTCTTCATTATGTAGGAAATACGCAAATGGAGATTATTGCTTTAGCTTGGCAGTTATTCATAAATAAGGCCCCTGCCATCTCAGATTTTAGGTTATAGGAAGGACTAGTCACCGTAGCTAAATGGGATACCCATTTTAAAACCTTCACTTAAAATAAATCAGTGTGTATGTACTTAAGTAACTGACCTAGAGCTGGGAAAGCCCAAATGGATGCTTCCATATTGCCCTGTGTCATGGTGCCTTTGGACTCATTCTGGCCTTTGTTTTGACAGTGCTACTTAGAGAATGTGTTTATTGCATATGGTTGAGGACAGCACATGAGTGCAGACTTTTCCTTCTATCAAAAAGTGCTCTGATTTCTTAAGTTCAAAAAGGCTGTGTCACATAAATCCTTGATAGCTGGGGCACTTCCCATAACTGATTGGGATTAATCAGTGGGTTGTTCTCTGAGTCTACTGGAAAAAGTATAAAATACTCCCACGTGTTGTCAGCTTACCTTTCCTTCATGAAGAGTAATGCCCTTGAGTTCCTTTTGCTTTACTTGAATGTAAGCCATGTTGTAGTACTGCTTTTAGACCCTGGACATCAGCAGATCTGAATTGGACCCTGTGTGGGTTTCAGATACACCCAGTTCCAAGACCAGGCTAAGTTTCCACTGGCTGATATTCAGATTCAGATTTTAGAGGAGAGGCCCTTACATATCCAGTGTGATAAGCAGCATCCCCAAAATTCAACCCATTCACTGAAATACCAAAATAGATCATGAGCTTTGTGTTACTTATTTAGGAAAAATACCCTTGATTTTAAAAGCGTGAAGTAAGCCAGAAAGAAAAACACCAATACAGTATATTAACACATATATATGGAATTTAGAAAGATGGTAATGAGGACCCTGCATGCAAGACAGCAAAAAAGATACAGATGTGTAGAGCGGACCTATGGACTCTGAGGGAGAAGGAGAGGGAGAGGGAGAGGGAGGGATGATTTGGGAGAATAGCATTGAAATATGTATACTATCATGTAAGAAATGAATTGCCAGTCTATGTTCAATGCAGGATGCAGGATGCTTGGGGCTGGTGTATGGGGATGATCTGGAGGGAAGATGTGGGGTGGGAGGTGGGAGGGGGGTTCATGTTTGGGAGTTCGTGTAAAAAAATAAANCCCTGTGGACTGTAGCCCACCAGGCCCCTTTGTCAGTGGGAATTCTCCAGGCAAGCATACTGGAGTGGGTTGTCATGCCCTCCTCCAGGGGATCCTCCCAACCCAGGGATCGAACCCAGGTCTTCCACACTGCAGGTGGATTCTTTACCGTCTGAGCCACTGGGGAACACTGGATTACCAAATTTTATTTACCTGTTCAGTATACATGCAGTTTACAGTAGTAGAAAATAGTTAATTGCTATTTCTCTAGATAGTTTCCTGCAAGTGTTTCCTGAAAGAACACAAGTGGAAATATTATTTTAAATGAATGATGGCTATATATTAACTCTGGATTTCTTTCTCTTTCTCCATTTCTCACCTTTCATTCCATTATATGACCTTGCATTTCCCTTTTATTTTTGTTTATGTTAAAATGCCACTTCCATTCTTAATTACTTTTTATCCCAGACACTTCTGAAGTTGATTTCTTTGTTGTTAATGCTCCATACACTCCAGTGCCAGATCCCACTCCTATGATGCCTCCCGTGGGGGTTCAGGCTTCCATTCTGAGCCATGACACCATAAGGGTCACCTGGGCGGACAACTCCCTGCCCAAACACCAGAAGATTACAGACTCCCGGTACTACACGGTCCGGTGGAAAACCAACATCCCAGCAAACACCAAGTACAAGGTACTGGCACCTTCATCTGGGTAAGGAAAGCTAATTATTCATACTTTCTGATTCTGAAGCTCTTGGTTTATATGTTTCCAGAATGCTAATGCAACGACTTTGAGTTATTTGGTGACTGGTTTAAAACCAAATACACTCTACGAATTCTCTGTGATGGTGACCAAAGGTCGAAGGTCAAGCACATGGAGCATGACAGCCCACGGGACTACTTTTGAATTAGGTATGTGTTGTCGGAACTTTGTCACATGGCATTTCTTCTCTTTGCTAAATGGGAAAGCCAGGGAAACCCCCTGCTAATGTACCACATCCCAAGTCATGAGGCGCCTCATCACCTGTCTTTACTACCCAAGGAAAGAACTAAGTGTGTGAATTGACATATTTACGGAACACAGTGAGCCACTGCAGCTGGAGTTCAGTGTTTGCTTTCTCAGCTGAAGAATTTTGTTTTTTTCATCATTGTTGAAGAACATTAGCCAATAGCAGAAAGAAATAATGCAGAATGTACTAGAGTTTAGGGATCATGAGACATGAGTTCAATTCCCAGGTCAGCCACCTACTGACTATATAAGCAAGTCATTCAGCCTCTCTGAAGCTATTTCTTCCATCTATAAAAGAGGGGTAATTGCTGTCTTTTCTACTTGATAGGGTAAAATAAATTACCCAATAAATAAAGCAAATGGTAAGTAATAAAGCACTGTGTAGATGTAAGGAGTTACGGTTTTTAACCTTGGCCTTCCTGGAAAATTGAGACAGAAAAGATGAAGTAGCCTGCTCTTTGCCAATACCATGCTTGCTAGGGCCTCAGCACTTTACCAGAGCTCTCCTAAACTGCCCTGGAAGCTTTCTTGCAAACTGGTTAGTGTCTTATAAAGTCCCTCACTGGAGTATTCTTAGGGTTTTTGTCTGTAAGTAAACATGAAAGAAAAAATACAGCTAAGTAAATTAAGGGGAAAGCAAGTCATCTAATTTGAAAGTTTTGCTTGCTTTTTGCTCACTTGTAGGCCTGCCCTTCTGCCCCTTATACTTCCCTGGCATGGGGATGTGTGTAACCATTGGGAGGCTCTGTCTATTCCACCTTCCTATTTCTTTCTCTCCTTTATGTGAATAATGAAAAAAATGGAACTATAAAGTCTCTCCAGACTGGGTTTGGCCCCGATGTCTTATCTTTGGCACAGTTGGTTGAATTTCCTACAGAGGAAAAAAAAAAGGATAGATTCGGTTTGGGAGTTCGTGTAAAAAAATAAATAAATACAAAAAAAAAAAAAGGATAGATTCGGAGAGAAAGAAATTCAGTGTACAAAAACTTAAATAGAACTTGAGTTTGCTTTCTTTGCCAGTTTTAAAAATACCTTTGTGCTTTCATTCCAGCCCATTAGGTAATAAATGATATTCCATTAGGAGTTTACATTTCACTGGGCTTCCTTCCATTTCATACCAGGAGAATTCTAGTATTTTAGGAAAAGAGTAAATGTAAGGATATACTTAATATGCTGATTTTCCAACTAGTATTAATACATTAAACGTTTTCAGCCATAATATGGAAACATAAGGGGCTTCTGCAATGCAGGAAATGTGGGTTTGATCTCTGGGTTGGGAAGATCCCCTGGAGGAAGTAATGGCTACCTTGCCTGAGAAATCCCCATGGACAGGGGAGCCTGGTGGGGCTACAGTCCATGGGGTCGCAAGGTTCAGACACGACTTAGAAACTTAGCCGCCACTACCATGGAAACGGATGCACCGTCGTTTTTATGTAATTGGCTTTTCTGTTCCATAAACAGCTTTACATTTCAGAGCAATAACCTTTAATAGTTGATAGTATCTTTTCAGTGCAAATTTAACATAAAAAACCATTAATTTGTAAATCATTTATTCTTTGGGGGAATGGTGGTTTTCAAACATGATATTTGGTTTGGAAAGCCAACTATATATAGGTAGAGAGAAAGTTACTTTACACTTAAAAATATTCTAACAAAATATTCTAAATTAGGGGAGAAAACGTAGTCTTGGGCACATTACATTGCTTTTGTCATTTTCAGTCTCCTGATCTATCAAGCAGGGACTGCAGGTGGCTTTTAATTTTCCCTAACCATCCTGCCTGACCTTCCCATCTGGGATGCCTGTTCTTTGTCCTCTTGATATGGTATTTCCTCTCTGGTACTTTGCATATTCTTCTTCTTCTTGAGGCTATTTATAGACAGACAGTTCTTTGAAGCCAAGAGGCTGTACCCTTTATTGTGCCTTCTAAATGGAGAGGGTTGGGGAAATGGTGAATTCAGTTGAAACGACAGGAATTACTGAAAGTGTTATTCTTTTGTAGTTCCTACTTCTCCACCCAAGGATGTGACAGTTGTGAGTAAAGAGGGAAAACCTAGGACTATAATTGTAAATTGGCAGCCTCCTTCTGAAGCCAATGGCAAGATTACAGGTAAGAGGCCAGAGAGGCCTGTGAGTGTGTGTCTATTCCCTGTTCCTGCATTCTAGAAGAGTGCCTTGTTCTTGGGAGGAATGGGGGTCTCAAGACTTGACCCCCCATTTTTGGGGATGCTACGTGTCATGATGGTCCTGGAAATTGAAGCAAGGGCTGCTGTTTAGTGACATAAAAAGGAGTCACCAGCTGGTGGTTCTGACCCATATTTCATGAAACTCTGATGGGTGTGGATTGTACTAGACAGCCTTTGGTTATGGTGGAACATACAGACTTAATTTATTTTCCTCCAGAGAACTATTCTTCTCTGTCTTTGACTAGATGACCAGGGTCTTGGGGTTGAAGATGCTGCCTAATTCTACAGGGTGATACCTAATAAATATAAATTCACCTTTTTTACCCCAAAGCTCAAAAATACCCGTTAGGCTTAGAGTTTCTTTTTTCACCCAGGACTGCTACTTCAGCTTCCTGTGCTCTTACAACTCAGCGTAAAAGTCTGAGTTGGCCTGGACCTCTGACAGGACCTTGAATTATCCCTTGGATTTCCAGAGTAGAAGGCACTATGCCTTCCTCATCTTTATCAAGGAAAAAAACCTGCCTCTGATCCAGATAATGTATGCTGTGGAGCCAGAGTTCACCTCCTGAAGTTCCTTTGTATGAAAAGATGGCCTAAGGTGACTGCAGCTGTGAAATTAAAAGATGCTTGCTCCTTGGAAGAAAAGCTGTAATAAACCTAGTCAGTATATTAAAAAGCAGAGTGACCTTTGTCACTTTGCTGACAAAGGTCCATATAGTCATAACTGTGGTTTTTCCAGTAGTCATGTGTGGATGTTAAGAGTTGGACCATAAAGAAGGCTGTGTGCCGAAGAATTCATGCTTTTGAACAGTGGTGGTGAAGACTCTTGAGAGTTCCTTGGATACAACTAAATCAAACCAGCCAGTCCTAAAGGAAATCAACCCTGAATATTTATTGGAAGGTCAGATGCTGAAGCTGAAGCTCCAAAACTTTGGCCACCTGATGTGAAGAGCCGACTTACTGGAAAAGACCCTGATGCTGGGAAACATTGAGGACTGGAGGAGAAGGAGGTGACTGAATGAGGTGGTTGGACAGCATCTCCAAATCAATGGATGTGAGTTTGAGCAAACTGAGGGAGACAGTGAAGGATAGGGAAGCCTGGCGTGCTGTAGTTCATGGGGTCGCAAAGAGTCAGACACAGCTGAGCGACTGAACAACAAAGGAAACTGGAGAGCATTTCCTAGCATTGTCTGACAAAACGTGGTCCCCTGGAGAAGGGGGCGGCAGACCTCTTCAGTATGCCTGCCTTGAGAGCCCCATGGATGGTATGAGAAGGCAGAAAGATAGGACATGAAGGATGAACTCCCCCGGTCGGTAGGTGCCCACTATGCTACTGGAGATCAGTGGAGAAATAACTCCAGAAGGAATGAAGGGATGGAGCCAAAGCAAAAACATCACCCAGTTGTGGATGTGACTGGTGATGGAAGTAAAGTCTGATGCTGTAAAGAACAATATTGCATAGGAACCTGGAATTTTAGGTCTATGAATCAANCTCCCCCGGTCGGTAGGTGCCCAATATGCTACTGGAGATCAGTGGAGAAATAACTCCAGAAAGAATGAAGGGATGGAGCCAAAGCAAAAACATCACCCAGTTGTGGATGTGACTGGTGATGGAAGTAAAGTCTGATGCTGTAAAGAACAATATTGCATAGGAACCTGAAATTTTAGGTCTATGAATCAAGGCAAATTGGAAGTGGTCAAACAGGAGATGGCAAGAGTGAACGTCAACATTTTAGGAATCAGTGAAGTAAAATGGACTGGAATGGGTGAATTTAACTCAGATGATCATCATATCTACTACTGTGGGCAAGAATCCCTTAGAAGAAATGGAGTAGCCGTCATAGTTAACAAAAGAGTCCAAAATGTAGTACTCGGATGCAATCTCAAAAACTACAGAATGATCTCTTGTTCGTTTCCAAGACAAACCATTCAGTATCACAGTGATCCAAGTCTATGCCCCAACCGGTAATGCTGAAGAAGCCGAACGGTTCTGTGAAGACCTACAAGACCTTCTAGAACTAATACCCAAAAAAGATGTCCTTTTCATCCTTTTCATTATAGGGGGCTAGAATGCAAAAGTAGGAAGTCAAGAAATACCTAGAATAACAGGCAGATTTGGCCTTGGAGTACAGAATGAAGCAGGGCAAAGGCTAAAAGAATTTTGCCAAGAGAATGCACTAGCCATAGCAAATACCCTCTTCCCACAACACAAGAGGAGACTCTACACATGGACAACACCAGATGGTCAATACAAAAATCAGATTGATTATATTCTTTGCAGCCAAAGATGGAGAATCTCTATACAGTCAACAAAAACAAGACCGGGAGCTGACTGTGGCTCAGATCATGAATTCTTTATTGCCAAATTCAGACTGAAATTGAAGAAAGTAGGGAAAACCACTAGACCATTCAGGTATGACCTAAATCAAATCCATTACAATTATACAGTGGAAGTGAGAAATAGATTTAAGGGACTGGATCTGATAGACAGAGTGCCTGAAGAGCTATGGACAGGTTCATGACATTTTACAGAAGTCAGGGATCAAGACCATCCCCAAGAAAAAGAAATGCAAAAAGGCGCTATGGTTGTCTGAGGCCTTACAAATAGCTGTGAAAAGAAGAGAAGTGAAAAGCAAAGGAGAAAAGGAAAGATATGCCATCTGAATGCAGAATTCCAAAGAATAGCAAGGAGAGATAAGAAAGCCTTCCTCAGTGATCAGTGCAAAGAAATAGAGGAAAACAACAGAATGGCAAAGACTAGAGAAAATTAGAGATACCAAGAGAACATTTCATGCAAAGATGGACACGATAAAGGACAGAAATGATATGGACCTAACAGAAGCAGAAGATATTAAGAAGAGGTGGCAAGAATGCAGAGAAGAATTATACAAAAATGATCTTCACAACCCAGATAATCAAGATGGCATGATCACTCACCTAGAGCCAGACATCCTGGAATGTCCTGGAATGCGAAGTCAAGTGGGCCTTAGGAAGCATCACTATGAACAAAGCTAGTGGAGGTGATGGAATTCCAGTTGAGCTATTTCAGATCCTAAAAGACGATTCTGTGAAAGTGCTGCAACAGTATGCCAGCAAATTTGGAAAACTCAGCAGTGGCCACAGGACTGGAAAAGGTCAGTTTTCATTCCAATCTCAAAGAAAGGTAATGCCAAAGAATGTTCAAACTACTGCACAATTGCGCTCATCTCACATACTAGTAAAGTGTAATGCTCAAAATTCTCCAAGCCAGGCTTCAACAGCACGTGAACCGTGAACTTCCAGATATTCAAGCTGGATTTAGAAAAGGCAGAGGAACCAGAGATCAAATTGCCAACATCTGTTGGATCATGGAAAAAGCAAGAGAGTTCCAGAAAAACATCTGCTTTATTGACTATGCCAAAGCCCTTGACTGTTTGGATCACAACAAACTGTAGAAAATTCTTCAAGTGATGGGGATACCAGACCACCTGACCTGCCTCTTGAGAAATCTGTATGCAGGTCAGGAAGCAACAGTTAGAACTAGACATGGAACAACAGACTGGTTCCAAATTAGGAAAGGAGTACGTCAAGGCTGTATATTGTCACCCTACTTATTTAACTTATATGCAGAGTACCTCATGAGAAATGTTGGGCTGGATGAAGCACAAGCTGGAATCATTGCAGGGAGAAATATCAGTAACCTCAGATATGCAGATGACACTACCCTTGTGGCAGACAGCAAAGAAGAACTAAAGAGCCTCTTGATGAAAATGAAAGAGGAGAGTGAAAAAGTTGGCTTAAAACTCAACATTCAGAAAACTAAGATCATGGCATCCGGTCCCTTCACTTCATGGCAAATAGATGGGGAAACAGAGGAAACAGTGTCAGACTTTATTTTGGGGGGGCTCCAGAATCACTGAAGATGGTGACTGCAGCCATGAAATTAAAAGACGCTTACTCCTTGGAAGAAAAGTTATGACCACCCTAGAGAACATATTAAAAAGCAGAGGCATTACTTTGCCAACAAAGGTCCATCTAGTCAAAGCTATGGTTTTTCCAGTGGTCATGTATGGATGTGAGAGTTGGACTATAAAGAAAGCTGAGCACTGAAGAATTGATGCTTTTGAACTGTGGTGTTGGAGAAGACTCCTGAGAGTCCCTTGGACTGCAAGGAGATCCAACCAGTCCATCCTAAAGGAGATCAGTCCTGAGTGTTCATTAGAGGGACTGATGCTAAAGATGAAACTCCAATACTTTGGCCACCTGATGGGAAGAGCTAACTCATTTGAAAAGACCCTGATGCTGGGAAAGATTGAAGGCAGGAGGAGAAGCGGACGACAGAGGATGAGATGGTTGGATGGCATCACTGACTTTGTGGACATGAGTTTGAGTAAGCTCCGGGAGTTGGTGATGGACGGGGAGGCCNCTTTGGCCACCTGATGCGAAGAGCTGACTCATTGGAAAAGACCCTGATGTTGGGAAAGGTTGAGGGCAGAAGGAGAAGGGGACGACAGAGGATGAGATTGTTGGATGGCATCACCCACTCAATGGACATGGGTTTGGGTAAACTCTGGGAGCTGGTGATGGACAAGGAGGCCTGGAGAGCTGTGGTCATGGGGTCGCAAAGAGTCGGACACGACTGAGCGTCTGAACTGAACTGAACTTGAAACTATCACAGCATTGTTAATTGGCTATGTTGTTCTGTGCTGTGCTTAGTTGCTTAGTCATGTCCAGCTCTTTGCAGCCTCATGGACTGCAGTCTGCCAGGCTCCTCCGTCCATGGGGCTTCTCCAGGCAAGAATACCGAGGTGGGTTGCCATGCTCTCTTCCAGGGGATCTTCCCAACCCAGGGATTGAACTCACATCTCCCATACTGCAGGCAGATTCTTTACTGTCTGAGCCATCAGGGCCAAGAATACTAGAGTGGGAAATCTATTCCTGCTCCAGGGGATCTTCCTGACCCAGGAATCGAACCAGGGTCTCCTGCATTGCAGGCTGATTCTTTACCAGCTGAGCGATGAGATAAGCTCTAATTGGCTATACTCCAATGCAAAATAAGAGTTTTAAAAGATTGCATTGTAAAGTTCATAAGGAAGGTGGGCAGCTTATCTAGTAAACTCTTTCGCAGGCAGGGTTGAGAGCTCTCTTCTATAACATTAATGCTTCAAGACATTGGAGAAATCTGTAGTTTTGAGAGGAAAATCTAGTAACCTCCAATTTCCTGGACAGAGTGTTATTCATGTGTGAAGATAATGTAAAGAGTTTCCAGATACTCAAATACTCAAAGTATGCAACTCCTATCTATTCAGAAAAATGTTACCCAAAGCTGAACTCAAGTCAGAAACTGCAGCAATGTTTAAAAACTCAGACTCCATAATGATGAAGTAGAATAAGAGGCTAGAAGTAAAATTTGAAATTGTTTAAATATATAATTAAGTCAATAAATTTAAAAGAAAGTTGCAAAGCACTATGAAAATGCCATAAGTAATTATTAAAGGTTAAAAGGCTAAAAAAAAAAAAACAATAATATGCACCTTCTAAAATCTCATAAACAAAATAGAATGTGGGGAAAAAAGAAGGAATTTTATTCTCTGAATTGACGGGAATCAGTAGATATTATTTCTCACCTGAGGCTGATCATTAAAGAGCTAAAGAATGTAGTTTATTTTAAAAAAATCAAAATTAAACTGTAATTGAATTAAGAACAGGACTTAGATCTTACAGTTCCCTAGGGAAAATAAAGACATTCACATAATGCATATAACAAAAAGTAGGGAAAGAAAGCCAATGTACAAGCATATAAAAGAAAGAATAAAGATGACATGTGGACAATAAGTTTTAATTGGAAACTAATTAAACATAAAAAACAAAAAAACCCAGCAGCTTTTTATAAAATAGAAGTTAACTGTATTCCATTTATGAGTTCACTGAAAACAAGAGAAGCTGTAAAAGTTCACATTCAAAGGATATAAAAGCCTATCCGACAAATACAGTGAAAAGGAAGCAGGTAGAACACTATTACTATCACAAAACATAATAGTCAGGTCACCATTAATAGTTAAAGTAATTAAAAATAACTCCAAGCCAAAAAGCACTGCTACAGTCGAGACTCTCATCGACTCANTTTATGAGTTCACTGAAAACAAGAGAAGCTGTAAAAGTTCACATTCAAAGGATATAAAAGCCTATCCGACAAATACAGTGAAAAGGAAGCAGGTAGAACACTATTACTATCACAAAACATAATAGTCAGGTCACCAATAATAGTTAAAGTAATTAAAAATAACTCCAAGCCAAAAAATATTGTTACAGTCGAGACTCTCATCGACTCAGTTCCCAATGAAAACAGCCCAATCAATGTATTAAAGAAAATTCTATGTCATGGCCAGAGCTTATAGAAAGATGTCACATACGTAATACTTAGAGAGGCACCGCCGTCAGTGGAGGGAGCAAGGACAGACCTCGGGAGATGCCATGAGGACTCACCAGGAAGAGACAATGGGCAGACAAGGGAGGGTAGCTTTCCTACTCCAAGTCTGTGTAAATGGTCTATTAAATACAACCCCCCGGGGAAAACGAAATCAATGGACTGCTCATCATTTTACATTTACCAAGGTCAGAAGGCAGCCAAACATTTTTAACATTCTGGAAGGAAAGACTCTCAGAATTCTGTATTTTTAAAATATCCTTTAAAAATGAGGGTGAAATAAAGACAGATGAAAAGGAAAGGAATTTGTTAGGAAGGACCTGAACTGCAAGATATACTAAACTATGCTCTTTGGGTTGACAGGAAATGATACCAGATGCTAAATTAAGTACAAGAAGGCAAAAAGAGCACCAGAAATAGTAAGCATGTGGGAAAATAAAAAATGAGTGACTTTAATTATATAGAGGTGAAATATGTCAGTAGCACAGAAGGAAGGGGAAAATGGAATTATACTGTTGTAAGCTTCTTACAGTTTTTGTGGTGGTATAATATTAATTTTAAATAGGCTGTAATAAATTAAGGAAGAACTTTGTAATCCTTGGGGGAGCTACAAAATAACACTTCAGTAGCAACACAACAATATACCTAGACAACAAACAAAATGAAACATTAAAAATATTCAATGACTTCCCTGGTGGTCCTGTGGCTAAGAATTTGCCTTCTAGTACAGAGGGCATAGGTTCGATCCCTGGTTGGGGAACTAAGATCTCACAAGCCACGAAGCCAAAATAAATAAATAAACAACAAAGTAAATAAATAAATAATAAACATTCTACAAAGTTAAAAAAAAAATTCGATTGACCCCTAGTGACAGGATAAAAGGAACATAGATTAATTTTAAAAAATGGAAAAAGCAGGAAAAAAATTTTTTTAAAATTCAGATTAAACCCACTCATACCAATACCTATATTAAATGTAAATGGACGATGAAATCCAATCAATAGGTAGAAATTATCAGTTTAGATAAAAAGCAAGATTTAGTTCTGTACTATCAGCAAGTGATGCATTTTAAATATTAAGGAACCAGACAGGTTAAACCAAAGAATAGAAAAAAGATAATATGTATACGTTAAGCCTACGAGAGCTGGAGTGACAATACTAATGCCAAAGTGGGTTTCAGCTAGGGAGTATTACCGGGAATGTACAGGGACACTTAATCATCATAAGTAACATAAATCATCAGTTTGACTTTCTAACCCCAATGCATGTAAATCTAAGAACAGTTTTAATGTGGATCGTGTTTCAATAAAGATGCTAAAAATACACGTTTTAAAAACCTAGTAAAACTAAAAGATATACAAATACACAAACTACAGTCAGAAATTTTAATATCCTTTCCATCATCAATGGCTAGGATAATCAGACAAAAAATCAGCAAGGATGAAGAAAATTGGAACAGCTTGTTCTAACTGACAATTTAGAAGCACTGTATATAACAATGGGGCATCCCAGGTGGCAGAGCGGTAGAGAATCCACCTGCCAATCCAGGAGGCACCAGATACGTGGGTTCATCCCTGGGCTGGGAAGATTTCTTAGGGTAGAAAACAGCAGCCCACCCCAGTATTCTTGCCTGGGAAGTCCCTTGGACAGAGGAGCTCAGTGGGCTACAGCCCACAGTGTCACAAAGAGTCGGATATGAGTGAACACAACACACACACACATATGCAACCACTCTTGATTCTGTTATTTTCAAATGCAAGTGGGATGCTTATGAAGAAGATAAGCTGTATGCTAGCCCATGAAGTAAATCTCAATAAATTTGAAAAGAGTAGAATCTTGCAAATAAAATTTTATGATCCAAGTGGAATTAAATTAGAATCAGTAACATGTAGGTACCAAGAAAAGTTTCAAACTACTTTGACATTAAGCACACTTAGTTCTAAGCAATTCATGGATCACAGAGGAAATCACAAGATAAATCAGAAAACATTCCAAAGTAACTTACATTACAAACATGACATGTGTTTGTGGGACACAGCTAGGGCAGTGTTTAAAGAGAACTTAATAGGTTAAAATCTTTATATTAGAAGAGAAGCAAGACCTAAAACCATGAACTAGTTCTATCGTAAGAAATTATGGGAGCTTCCCTGATGGTCTCGTTGTTGGAAATCCACTTGCCAATGCAGAGATGTGCTTGATCCCTGGTCCGGGAAGATTCCACATGCCACGGGTCAACTAAGCCCAGGCACCACAACTATTGAGCCCACACTCTAGAGCCCATGAGCCACACTACTGAGGCCCGCGTGCCTGGAGCCCGTTCCGTGCAATAAGAGAAGCCGCCCCAGTGAGAAGGCCTTGCGCGGCAACCAAGAGCAGCTCCTGCTGCGGCAACTAGAGACCGACTGCACAAAGCAACAAAGACCCTGGGCAACCAGAAATAAACGAAAACAAACAAATAGGCCTTAAAAAGAGACGCGGTGGAGAGGAGAGCAAATTGCACCCTGAGTAAGTAGTCAGCCTAAAGTAAGAAAGATAGACTTCAGTAAAGCAGACAGAATACAGAAAATCAGCAAATACTTGGTTATTTGATACTTTCATCTCACAAAGACCCAGGTTTGATCCCTGGGCTGGGAAGATCCCCTGGAGAAGTATTCTCGCCTGGAGAATCTCACTGACACAGGAACCTGGCGGTCTACGGTCCATGGGGTAGGACATGAGAGTAGAACATGACTTCACAACTTTCACTTTCCCTTCATTGCCTTATCGCAAAGACATATGTAGAATTATTAATTGTTAATAATAAAAAGACACTCAAATCTAAAAATGGGCAAAAGTCGTGAAGAAAACTTCACAAAAGAAGACATATGAGCATCAGGAAAATGCAAATTAAACCTGCAGTGTGATACCACTTCACATCCACTAGAATGGTGGTGGTGTTTAGTCACCAAGACATGGCCACCTCATGGACTGTAGCCCACCAGGCTCCTCTGTCCATGGGCTTTCCCAGGCAAGAATACTGGAGTGGCTTGCCATTTCCTTCTGCAGTCCACTAGAATGGTTCATATTAAAATGACTGTCAACCACATACATTGGTGAAGAGGTGAAGCAACTTTTACTCTGATGCTTACTGGTGGGGTTAAAATGATTAAAACTAGTTCAGAAAACATGTTTGAAGTCATGTACCTAACCTCTGACCCAGCAGTTTGACTCTGAGGTATTTACCCAAGAAATGTCAAAACATATGTCCACAAAAAGACTTTACCAGGTCAAGGAACTCTTTCCACATCTGCTGTTGGTATCTGGGGTTGATGGCTCACAGCTGCTCCCTCTCAAGAGACTTGTCCTCAGCTGATTGGTGCCATCTCATTCAAGGAGTTGTACCCCCGCACTCCGAGGGGTCAGCACAGCTGATGACTGATACAGGGTACAGAAGGCAGCCCCCTTGTCTCAAGGATAACCCAAGACTTGACCTAAGACCTCATGCTTCCTCGGCTTCCTCTGTCCCTTATAGGTTTCACCTGAAAGCACCTGAAATAAATTATCTCCACCAGAATCCAGGTCTCAGGCTCTGCTTCTGGGACCTAACCCAGAAGAGCAGGTCACAACTCTGAGAATTTCTTGTATAAGAATGTTCTGTTTTTTATTGTTTAGTCACTAAGTTGTGTCCAGTTCTTTTGTGAACCCATCTACTGCAGCCCACCAGGCTCCTCTGTCAGTGGAATTTCCCAAGCAAGAATACTGAAGCGGGTTGCCATTTTCTTCTCCAGGCGGCCTTCCTGACCCAGGTGATGAACCCACTTCTCTTGTACTGGCAGGTGTTCTTTACCACTGAGCCACCAATGTTTATAGAAGCTTTATTTGTATAAGCCCCTAATTGGGAGGGGCGAAAACCTACACATGTCCACTGACTGCAGAATGGGTAAATAAACTGTGGTGTATCTTATTAAACAGAACTAAACTGAGTTCTGTAGAAGACGATACAGCAGACTTGAATGGAATGGAATGGAATTCTGCTTACAGAACTGAATACCACCCAGCCCTCAAGACGAGTGAACTACTGATACACAGAACAGCATGGATGATTCTCAGAGACAAAAACACTGCAACAAAGCAGGTTCATGGGACACAAGCTTAATTCACAGTCGGGAAATGTATCAATTTAATGCCCCCAACGGAAAGCTGTTGGGATCATCTCAACACTTTCCACATCTATTAATGATTAAAAATGCACTGGTAAATTAAGAAGAGATGGTACTGAATTCTTTTCTCTCCTCCCTTCCAAATGAATATATATATATATATATGTATGTACACACACACACACACACACACACATTNAATTGGAACAGCTTGTTCTAACTGACAATTTAGAAGCACTGTATATAACAATGGGGCATCCCAGGTGGCAGAGCGGTAGAGAATCCACCTGCCAATCCAGGAGGCACCAGATACGTGGGTTCATCCCTGGGCTGGGAAGATTTCTTAGGGTAGAAAACAGCAGCCCACCCCAGTATTCTTGCCTGGGAAGTCCCTTGGACAGAGGAGCTCAGTGGGCTACAGCCCACAGTGTCACAAAGAGTCGGATATGAGTGAACACAACACACACACACATATGCAACCACTCTTGATTCTGTTATTTTCAAACGCAAGTGGGATGCTTATGAAGAAGATAAGCTGTATGCTAGCCCAAGAAGTAAATCTCAATAAATTTGAAAAGAGTAGAATCTTGCAAATAAAATTTTATGATCCAAGTGGAATTAAATTAGAATCAGTAACATGTAGGTACCAAGAAAAGTTTCAAACTACTTTGACATTAAGCACACTTAGTTCTAAGCAATTCATGGATCACAGAGGAAATCACAAGATAAATCAGAAAACATTCCAAAGTAACTTACATTACAAACATGACATGTGTTTGTGGGACACAGCTAGGGCAGTGTTTAAAGAGAACTTAATAGGTTAAAATCTTTATATTAGAAGAGAAGCAAGACCTAAAACCATGAATCTAGTTCTATCGTAAGAAATTATGGGAGCTTCCCTGATGGTCTCGTTGTTGGAGATCCACTTGCCAATGCAGAGATGTGCTTGATCCCTGGTCCGGGAAGATTCCACATGCCACGGGTCAACTAAGCCCAGGCACCACAACTATTGAGCCCACACTCTAGAGCCCATGAGCCACACTACTGAGGCCCGCGTGCCTGGAGCCCGTGCTGTGCAATAAGAGAAGCCGCCCCAGTGAGAAGGCCTTGCGCGGCAACCAAGAGCAGCTCCTGCTGCGGCAACTAGAGACTGACTGCACAAAGCAACAAAGACCCTGGGCAACCAGAAATAAACGAAAACAAACAAATAGGCCTTAAAAAGAGACGCGGTGGAGAGGAGAGCAAATTGCACCCTGAGTAAGTAGTCAGCCTAAAGTAAGAAAGATAGACTTCAGTAAAGCAGACAGAATACAGAAAATCAGCAAATACTTGGTTATTTGATACTTTCATCTCACAAAGACCCAGGTTTGATCCCTGGGCTGGGAAGATCCCCTGGAGAAGTATTCTCGCCTGCAGAATCTCACTGACACAGGAACCTGGCGGTCTACGGTCCATGGGGTAGGACATGAGAGTAAGACATGACTTCACAACTTTCACTTTCCCTTCATTGCCTTATCACAAAGACATATGTAGAATTATTAATTGTTAATAATAAAAAAACACTCAAATCTAAAAATGGGCAAAAGTCGTGAAGAATACTTCACAAAAGAAGACATATGAGCATCAGGAAAATGCAAATTAAACCTGCAGTGTGATACCACTTCATGTCCACTAGAATGGTGGTGGTGTTTAGTCACCAAGACATGCCCACCTCATGGACTGTAGCCCACCAGGCTCCTCTGTCCATGGACTTTCCCAGGCAAGAATACTGGAGTGGCTTGCCATTTCCTTCTGCAGTCCACTAGAATGGTTCATATTAAAATGACTGTCAACCACATACACTGCTGAAGAGGTGAAGCAACTTTTACTCTGATGCTTACTGGTGGGGTTAAAATGATTAAAACTAGTTCAGAAAACATGTTTGAAGTCATGTACCTAACCTCTGACCCAGCAGTTTGACTCTGAGGTATTTACCCAAGAAATGTCAAAACATATGTCCACAAAAAGACTTTACCAGGTCAAGGAACTCTTTCCACATCTGCTGTTGGTATCTGGGGTTGATGGCTCACAGCTGCTCCCTCTCAAGAGACTTGTCCTCAGCTGATTGGTGCCATCTCATTCAAGGAGTTGTACCCCCGCACTCCGAGGGGTCAGCACAGCTGATGACTGATACAGGGTACAGAAGGCAGCCCCCTTGTCTCAAGGATAACCCAAGACTTGACCTAAGACCTCATGCTTCCTCGGCTTCCTCTGTCCCTTATAGGTTTCACCTGAAAGCACCTGAAATAAATTATCTCCACCAGAATCCAGGTCTCAGGCTCTGCTTCTGGGACCTAACCCAGAAGAGCAGGTCACAACTCTGAGAATTTCTTGTATAAGAATGTTTTGTTTTTTATTGTTTAGTCACTAAGTTGTGTCCAGTTCTTTTGTGAACCCATCTACTGCAGCCCACCAGGCTCCTCTGTCAGTGGAATTTCCCAAGCAAGAATACTGAAGCGGGTTGCCATTTTCTTCTCCAGGCGGCCTTCCTGACCCAGGTGATGAACCCACTTCTCTTGTACTGGCAGGTGTTCTTTACCACTGAGCCACCAATGTTTATAGAAGCTTTATTTGTATAAGCCCCTAATTGGGAGGGGCGAAAACCTACACATGTCCACTGACTGCAGAATGGGTAAATAAACTGTGGTGTATCTTATTAAACAGAACTAAACTGAGTTCTGTAGAAGACGATACAGCAGACTTGAATGGAATGGAATGGAATTCTGCTTACAGAACTGAATACCACCCAGCCCTCAAGACGAGTGAACTACTGATACACAGAACAGCATGGATGATTCTCAGAGACAAAAACACTGCAACAAAGCAGGTTCATGGGACACAAGCTTAATTCACAGTCGGGAAATGTATCAATTTAATGCCCCCAACGGAAAGCTGTTGGGATCATCTCAACACTTTCCACATCTATTAATGATTAAAAATGCACTGGTAAATTAAGAAGAGATGGTACTGAATTCTTTTCTCTCCTCCCTTCCAAATGAATATATATATATATATATGTATGTACACACACACACACACACACACACATTTATGTATTTAGCATTGACCAAAGAGTTCATTCCAGCTTTTCTGTAACATTGTACTATATATAATATATATTATATAATTGTATTTGTGGTCTGGCTAAGTTTTCAGTTTTTGTTTGTTTGTTTTTATTGCAGTATAGTTGCTTGGTGGCTCAGTGGTAAAGAATCCACCTGCCAATGAAGGAGATGCAGGTTTGATCCCTGGTTCAGGAAGATCCCCTGGAGAAGGGAATGGAAACCTACTCCGGTAGTCTTGCCTGGAGAATCCCATGGACAGAGGAGCCTGGCAGGCTACAGTCCGTGGGGTCGCGGAGTTGGACATGACTTGGTGACGAAACAGCAACAGTTGATTTACAACGCTGTGTTAGTTTCAGGTGTTTAACATGGTGATTCGGTTCTACACATATTCCTTTTCAGATGCTTTTCCCTTCTAGGTTATTAAAAAATATTGAGCATAGTTCCCTGTGCTATACAGTAAGTCCTTGCTTATTGTCTATTTTGTATAGTGTGTATATGTTAATCCTAAACTCCTAATTTATCCCTCCCCCACTCCTTTCCCCTTTGGTAACCATAGTTTGCTTTCAATGTTTCAACTTTCTCTTGAGTAAATTTTCCTAATATGTGGGATTTTTTTCACACATCTGCTTCACTAGGCTTTAATTTTTTATTTTTTTTTAGTATGAGTGTTTCACTTCCTAAATCAATTATTTTAATCTTCTTTCCAGTATATTGCCCATTTTATTTAGATGTTAATATTTAAATTTTTGTCTACATTTTTTCTATTATTACATCCTTTCTTACTAATAATTATAACTCTTTTTGGGGAATTTTGGTTGGAATAAGCAAAACTTTACCAATTTTATTTACTTTTTTACCAGCCTTAATTATTGATTTCATTTTCTTTTTAAATATTATTTTTTCAGATTTTATATTCAATAATTTTTTTATCTTGTATTTTGTAACTTTATTGCCCAACTTCCATCTTATTAACTTGATCATTTAATTTAGTTTTCCTTATTCTTTCTTGAAATGAAAGCGTTTAGTCTATGATTTACCTCTGACTATGGTTTTGACAAAATTTTGAGGTTTTATAAGTAATGTTCTCTGTTTTGTTTTTGCTCAAAAGTTCTCTCAGTGAATTCTTACTATCCTCTTTGCACAATATCTATAGGACAATATTAGCTTCATTTCCCTCATTTCCGAGTATTTAAGATTTTGTTGTTATTGCTACATTTTGTCAATTTCAAGTTTTATTTCATTGTAACCACATAAGATAGCCCTTACATTCTTTTCCTTTTAGAAATCTTCGAAGGTTTTTGTATTGTAGATTTTGATAAATTTTTAAATTCCCCCCGGGGATTTGTAAAGAATATATATTCTCTGTTGGTTAAAAAATTTGACATATCTAGTAAATCAACCTTATTTCTTTTATTATCCAATTATGCATGTTATGTCTACTAGACCAAATCTGGTGTGTTAGAATCATCAATGTTCATATTTCTGTTAATGCTGTTTCTACTTATGAGAATTTTTACTTTATATATTGTGAAGATAGTTCATTTGACAGATAAAGTTTCATGCAATTATATCTTTATTGAGGTTGGGAATTATTATCAAGCTGAAATGAGTTATTTCCTCTTTAACACATTTTGCCCTGTATTTAATGCTAATGGTAATGTTGCCACTTTGTTTTCTTTTTTGCTCAAACTTACCTAATTTGTACGTTTATATAACTATGCATATTATATTACCATTAGCATTAAATGTATATATACATATATATGTGAGTGTGCATGTATATAATTTTTTTCTGCGAATTTGCTTTGGGTATGTGTTTCTTACATTCATCACATAGCTGAAATTCTTAAATATGGTTGTGGTTTTAAAAGTGTTTTGAAATAATTTTAGATTAACAGAAGATTCAAAGAGGTTACAGAGAGTTCTTATTCATTCTTTACCCAGCTTCCACTAATCTTACCATCTTAAATAACCACGGTTGGCACAGCACTATTAACTAAATTAATACTTAATCAGGGTCTCACCAGTACTCCCACGAATGTTCTTTCCTTGTTTCTGGATCTCATCCAGGACACTTAGTTGTCATGTTTCCTTGGTCTCCCCAATCTGTGACCATTTCCTCATCTTTCTTTGTTTTTTTTGGTATCAGCACTTTCGAAGAACACTCCTCAGGTATTTTGTAGAATATTCTTCAGTTTAGGTTTGTCTCGTGTTTTCTGATGATGACATTGAGTTTATAGATTTTGTGGGGATAATTTTATGGAGATGGTGTCTACTCATCACATGTGATTCAGAAAGTATGTGATATCAATGTGACTTGTGACGTGAACGTCAATCAGTCATGTCTGACTCTTTGTGACCCCATGGACTATACAGTCCATGGAATTCTCCAGGCCAGAATATTGGAGTAAGTAGCCTTTCCTTTCTCCAGGGGATCTTCCCAACCCAAGGATCAAACCCAGGTCTTCTGCATTGCAGGCAGATTCTTTACCAGCTGAGCCACAAGGGAAGCCCCATCAATGTGATTTAGTTGGTGATATTATACTTGCTAAAAAGGATGTCTGCCAGGTTCTGAACTAGAAATCATTATTTTCCCTTTGTATATGCTATTACTAGAAAGAGTCACTAAGACCAGCTCAAATTCAAGGGGGAGGGAAATGAAGACTCATCTTTGAAGGTGGAGTCATCATTTGCAGGTATAAACTAAAGCCACTACAGTAAATAACAATAAAGCGGGAAGAACTTGGAGGTTATGCAAATATTCTATTTTTTTTAGTAGCCTTTCCTTTCTCCAGGGGATCTTCCCAACCCAAGGATCAAACCCAGGTCTTCTGCATTGCAGGCAGATTCTTTACCAGCTGAGCCACAAGGGAAGCCCCATCAATGTGATTTAGTTGGTGATATTATACTTGCTAAAAAGGATGTCTGCCAGGTTCTGAACTAGAAATCATTATTTTCCCTTTGTATATGCTATTACTAGAAAGAGTCACTAAGACCAGCTCAAATTCAAGGGGGAGGGAAATGAAGACTCATCTTTGAAGGTGGAGTCATCATTTGCAGGTATAAACTAAAGCCACTACAGTAAATAACAATAAAGCGGGAAGAACTTGGAGGTTATGCAAATATTCTATTTTTTTTAAATGTTTAAGGTTTCACCCACTAATTTTAGCATTCATCAGTGGACCTTGCCCGCAGCAATTACTGTGGTATTCTAATTGTGATATTTTAATCCCCTCATTCCTTCTACATTTATTAATTGGAATTCTTCTGTAAGGAATATTTGTTCCTTCTCCTCTAATTATAGTGAGGGACAGGGGAGCCTGGTGTGCTGCAGTCCATGGGGTTGCAAAGAGTCAGACACGACTTAGTGGCTGAACAAAAACAAACCTCTTATTATGCATTTATTCAATTGGCTCTTTATATCAGTATGGACTTGAGGATATTTTTGTTATTCTTCGGGTTATAACNGCCTGGTGTGCTGCAGTCCATGGGGTTGCAAAGAGTCAGACACGACTTAGTGGCTGAACAAAAACAAACCTCTTATTATGCATTTATTCAATTGGCTCTTTATATCAGTATGGACTTGAGGATATTTTTGTTATTCTTCGGGTTATAACCCAACACTAAATGCCCTCATTGTTTGTTTTGTTGTTCATCTTGTTCCAGCTTGGTTATTGGGCTCTCTTCTGGTTTAACTACCGTGTCTTTTTGACCTGCCTTATCTATCTATACATCCATCCATTCTTCCCTTCTTCCATCCATCCATCCATCCATCCATCTATCTATTTGTACTTTATTGCTTTCTGACACTATGTTACCCTCCAGGTTCGTCTTGTATTTCCCCTGTTTCAGCCTGAGAATCAGACCCCACCCTCCCCACCCTCTATATGTGCTTAGTTGCTCAATCATGTCCAACTCTTTGAGACCCCACAGACTGCAGCCTGCCAGGCTCCTCTGTCCATGGGGATTCTCCAGGCAAGAATACTGGAGTGGGTTGCCATGCCCTCCTCCAGGGGATCTTCCCAATCCAGGAATAGAACCCAGGTCTCCTGTATTGCAGGTGGATTCTTTACCGATTGAGCCACCAGGGAAGCCCCTTATAATTATCAGGAAGATGGAAATCAAAGCTAGAATCAACTATTGCCCAAGCAGTTTTCAAGTGGCCCCTGAGGTACAATTGTTCCTTTTGAAAACCTCGATGAATGCCAGAGAGCTAAATCTGGCCCTGCTGATGTCATCCAGCTGAATTTACACAAATGGGAGCTGATAACCACAGCTAAAATTAGGGTAGCTGTGAACGACATTACTGATGTCAGACAGAGGCAGTAAGTAGTCCTTAATCTGTGGACGGGATGGAAAGCTGGGTGGTATTTTGGTCTCATTACGACAGCTGAGTCAATGTCGGTACAAAACACTGGTTGGAAAGTGATGGGGAGGTGGGCTCTTCTACCCCAGGCANATTACTGATGTCAGACAGAGGCAGTAAGTAGTCCTTAATCTGTGGACGGGATGGAAAGCTGGGTGGTATTTTGGTCTCATTACGACAGCTGAGTCAATGTCGGTACAAAACACTGGTTGGAAAGTGGTGGGGAGGTGGGCTCTTCTACCCCAGGCAGACACAGTGGAGACAGTGTGTTTCTAGGGGTTTGCCAGGATAGCTTTGTTTGTACTTGTGAGCCTGTGTGCCCCCCTCTGGCAATGCCAAACACTTCCTGCGTCTGAGCCACCCTTACCTACTCCTGTTGGTCATCTTTGCTCACTACTGTCAGCGTCCTGGGCCTGATCCAAGAACTCAGCGTGCACTATGAATTCTGGGTCTGAAAAGGAGAGTGGTGCTGGCAGGAGATTATGACTGAGGCTGCTGGTTTCAATTCAGCTGTGCGTCACAGGGTTGTTCTAGAGCTGGAGTGAGTGGGTAAGAGATTTCATTGTGTATGTGATGGAACTTTGGATCCACAGCCTCCTAACAGGCAGGTCCTTCTCGGCTCCTCCAGTTTGGGGAACTCAGATTCCTCAAAGCACATCTGGAAGTTTTTACTACGTTTGTCTGTGACCCTGGTATGCACCCCTGCAGGAGACTGCTTTGTGATCAGGAAGTCTAGGTTTGGGTCCTGGGGCTTCCTCTATGAGGTCTGGGAAGATTCTTCCATTTCTTCAGTGTAGAATAGGGACCATAACCCTGGTCCTACCCCCATAAAGGGCTGTTCAGAGGCTCAAATGGTAGACAGAATGTGTGCATGTGTATGGAGAGTGGCCCTGCCACTCACCTGTCCTGACCATGGAACAGGATGGTGCCCAAGTTCAGGAGACAGCCACTGGGCTTTGACCACAGGATGAGGATCCCCACGTTGACCCCGGCAGGTGTGTACTTGGAAAGCTGCTTAATCACCATGCCTCAGTTTCCTAGGAAGGGGACGCTGCCAGTCCTCGCCCTAAAGCCGTGTTGCAAAGTTAATGTATGTAAATCATATTTGTGTCTGGCATAGAGCGAGTGTAATTAAACAGACCTTATTGACGGGTGCTATTATCTAGCCCTCAGGCTTCTCAGGTGGCTCAGTGGTAGAGTCGCCCTGCCAATGCAAGAGAGGCAGGAGACATAGGTTCGATCCCTGGGTCAGGAAGGTACCCTGGAGACTGAAATGGCAACCCACTCCAGTATTCTTACCTAGGAAATCCCATGGACAGAGAAGCCTGGTGGGCTACCTTGAGGTCACAAAGGGTTGGAAGTGACTAAGCAACTGGGTATGAGCACATTATCCAGCCCTATAGTGTTCCTGCATCTATTGTACAACTTGAACTTTCAGAAAGGTCTTACTCCTGGATCTTTCTAGGCTAATTGGAAGAAAGCCACAAAACTGCCCTCTGACCGCCCCCATGACATGTGTACCTTTGTGGATCCCGCCTTATTTTCTGTTCAGTGCATCACGCAGCTGGTTTGCAATCACAGTAGTGTTTTAAAACTTAAACGGGGGTTTAAGCTCCCTCAGTCCAAATCCATCCTTTTGTAGAGAAGGAAATTGAGTTAGAAAGTTCAGACAACTTGACATAGAACAAAGTTGATACTGGAGCCAGGCCTTCTCACCCCAAGGCCAGTGTGTTCTTTCTACTAAACCTTGACATGTTCCCATAAACTCGCAGGATGATAATGCTCCTTAATCTAGAAAAGACTGGCTTGAACCCTGCTTCTCACGATTTGTGGAAAGTCCCTAGGAAGGACTTTTCTGAGAATTCCCTGAGAGCTTGGGTTCTTATTTCCCCTTGAGTCGGCTTCTTCTGTGAATGGCCTTTCCCTCTTGTATCACACTGACCTCTTCAGGTTCATGTCACTTTAAATTCAGTTTTCAGTTTCCAAGTTCAAAAGTGAGGTCCCAGTTCCTGCATTTCCTCTTGCTCAGATTCTTCTCTCTTACCTTTCAAAATAAGCATTAAGAAGCACAAAAACAAATTCTTCCCATTTTCTCATGCAGAGCAATTCAGCTCTCAGAAAGTTCAACCTCCTTTTGCCACTAAAGCTTAGAAGGTACCTCTTCTAAGGGCTTGGATTAAGCTTATTCACTGTCTCCTCACTGTGTTGTGCAAAGTGGCTGCTGTGCCCTCCTCAATCACAAACGTCTCCTTAGCAGTTCCAGATCAAAGACTTTCCTGATAGTTATGGCAGAAAAGCACGAGGGAAGACTCTAATTGTCCTGACTCGCCTAGAGGAGAATGTATGGCCAGAGAAGGGGTTTACTTTACCCAGACCTGTGATGGTGGTACTGTGGTGGACTTTTCACATCCTCAGTTCAGTTCAGTTCAGTCACTCAGTCTTGTCCAACTCTTTGCGACCCCATGAATCGCAGCACGCCAGGCCTCCCTGTCCATCACCATCTCCCGGAGTTGACACAGACTCATGTCCATTGACTCAGTGATGCCATCCAGCCATCTCATCCTCGATCGTCCCCTTCTTCTCCTGCCCCCAATCCCTCCCAGCATCAGAGTCTTTTCCAATGAGTCAACTTTTCGCATGAGGTGGCCAAAGTACTGGAGTTTCAGCTTTAGCATCATTCCTTCCAAAGAAATCCCAGGATTGATCTCCTTCAGAATGGACTGGTTGGATCTCCTTGCAGTCCAAGGGACTCTCAAGAGTGTTCTCCAAAACCACAATTCAAAAGCATCAATTCTTCAGCATTCAGCCTTCTTCACAGTCCAACTCTCACATCCATATGTGACTACTGGGCTTCAGCAACATGTGAACCATGAACTCCCTGATGTTCAAGCTGGTTTTAGAACAGGCAGAGGAACCAGAGATCAAATTGCCAACATCCGCTGGATCATGGAAAAAGCAAGAGAGTTCCAGAAAAACATCTATTTCTGCTTTATTGACTATGCCAAAGCCTTCGACTGTGTGGATCACAATAAACTGTGGAAAATTCTGAAAGAGATGGGAATATCAGACCCCCTAACCTGCCTTTTGAGAAATCTGTATGCAGGTCAGGAAGCAACAGTTAGAACTGGACATGGAACAACAGACTGATTCCAAGTAG
>SJYX01011604.1:141132-160468 GCA_006410675.1 Oreotragus oreotragus
TGAAGATCTTTTTTGTACAGTTCTTCTGTGTATTCTTGCCACCTCTTCTTAATATCTTCTGCTTCTGTTAGGTCCATACCATTTCTGTCCTTTATCGAGCCCATCTTTGCGTGAAATGTTCCCTTAGTGTCTCTAATTTTCTTGAAGAGATCTCTAGTCTTTCCCATTCTGTTGTTCTCCTCTATTTCTTTGCATTGATCGCTGAAGAAGGCTTTCTTATCTCTTCTTGTTATTCTTTGGAACTCTGCATTCAGATGCTTATATCTTTCCTTTTCTCCTTGGCTTTTCATCTCTCTTCTTTTCACAGCTATTTGTAAGGCCTCCTCAGACAGCCATTTTGCTTTTTTGCATTTCTTTTCCATGGAGATGGTCTTGATCCCTGTCTCCTGGAAAATGTGTTCCCTGCGGGGAAGAGGACTTCTGATACCAGAAGAGGTAGGGATGGTGTGCTCGATGAACAATAACAATGTCCACTTCTTCAGGCCACATTGAAACTAGAAGTCCTTGTCCTGGACCATTCTCCACACAGATGCTCAGTTAATCTTTCTGTCACACTGCTGTTCTGAATGTCTCTCAAATTCAACAGTTTTCAAAGGTGTCTTGTTGCTTGGTGGATAAACCCGGGTGGAAGATAGTTCAGGGGAAGCACTCAAGATTGTCTATGAACTATCCCTAGTTTATCTTTAATTTTGAATTCCATATTGCTTCCTGCCCTCTTTTTTTTTTTTTTTGCATGTTTATTTCATTTATTATTGGAGTATTATTGCTTTACAACATTGTGTTTTCTGCTGTCCAACAGAGTGAATCAGCTCTGTGTATATGTATAAGCCCTCCATCTTGGACTCCCCCTATCCTACCCCTCTCGGTCATCACAGAGCCTTGAGCTGAGCTCCCTGTGCTAGACAGCCACTTTCTACTGGCAGTTTTACACACTGTAGTGTATATATCAGAGAAGGCAATGGCACCCCACTCCAGTACTCTTGCCTAGAAAATCCCATGGACGGAGGAGCCTGGTGGGCTCCTGTCTCTGGGGTTGCCCAGAGTCAGACACGACTGAGCGACTCAGCAGCAGCAGCAGCAGCCATGGATATATGTCAGTGCCGCTTCTGCCCTCTTGATAAAGACACACTTTGGGATGGAGAGTCTAATTGCTGTCCCATAAATACCCTTTGTAGGGTTCTGCACCTGGGCCATTACACAAGCTGTCCTCCTTCATCTATAAAATCCCCACTGTCTACAAGGCACTTTCTAACTCCTTCTTTGTGAGGACCACCTACTTCCCACCATCTGGGATAATAACAGATGCCCATTTGAGATATACCATTTTTATATTTAAAAATGTAAGTCACTGTCTGCTTACACCGTCTGCACCCCAGTTACTCTTCAGCAAAGTAAGAGTGTTGGACTGGATGTAAGGTCCCATCTAACTTGAACATTCGACAGAAGAGCCTATGAAATTAAGTTTGAACCTGGCAGTTTTAGGGAGTATTAGTACCTGTGATTGTCATGATACATAAAAAGGAATATGTACTGGTTTTTGTCCTCATTCTTGGCATAGACTTTTGGAATTCCCTAAGTGATAGTAAGAGTGATAAAGGTGAGAGGAGGAACTTTTGTTATTCATAGAACAGGTCCCTTTCAATAGCACCTGAGTTTATATTAATGAGGTGACATTTGGAAGGCCTCTAAGAATGGAGCTTGTTGCCAAGGAAACCAATCACATCATTAGAGGGTTGGAGCTTTCAACCTCCCCCATGACCTCCAGCTCCTAGGGAGGCTAGAGGTTGAACTAATCACTGATGGCCAATGATTCCATTAGTCAAATGCCTACATAATGAAACCTCCATAAAAAAGCTAGTGTAAAGGATTTGGAGAGCTTCTGGTTTGGGGAACAAGTGGAGGTGGTGGGGAGCAGAGAGCACATGGGCGCCCACCCCTTCTCACACACCTCATCCTGGGCGTCTCTTGCATCGGGTTGTTCCTGAGCCGTATTGTCTGATAACAAACTGGTCATCTAGTAAATGAAATGGTTTTCCTGAGTCCTGTGAGCCATCCTGGCAAATTATCAGACCTGAGGAGCAGGTGGGAGAAAGTCTAGATTTATAGTTGCCAAGACAGAAATACAAGAGGGGCGGGATTTGTGGTTTTGCCATCTGACTGGGGCTGGTCTGGTGGGACGAAGCTGTAGGAAATGAAAAATAATTTCCCCTCTGCCCTTCAGGTTCTTGGCTGAGAACCTCCTGTAATAAAAGACAGACTAACAGGAGAAAGAGTCGGATATGACTCAATGACTAAACAACAATAGGAGAAAAGCAGATAGAAGTTTAATAGCATATGTGTTCTATATTATATGTGTTATATGTTATATAACATAGTTGCTCAGTCGTGTCTGACTCTTTGAGACCCCACGGAACTGTAGCCCACGAGGCTCCTCTGTCCATGGGGATTCTCCAAGCAAGAATACTGGAGTGGGTTGCCATGCCCTCCTCCAGGGGATCTTCCCGACCCAGGGATCGAACCCACGTCTCCCAAATTACAGGCAGATTCTTTACTATATGAGCCACCAGGGAAGCCCAATAATATGTATACCTCCTGTATATATGGAAGATACACGGGAAAACTGAGTAACTCCCTCAAATGGTTGAAACCATCACCTTAAACACCAGTTAAAGACAAGAGAAGATATTGGGAAGTAGGGAGTCAGTTACCGGAGGTGGCCAGTAAAAAAAGCAGTAAGCAAGGATCAGGTTACAAATGAATATGCCCCTTCTCAAAGGTAACTCCTACTGTGTTTTCAGAGGTTCACCTGTTTTTGCAGCCTCTCAAAAGTAAACATCTCAAAAGAATCTCCATGCCAAAGAGGCATATTTGGAAGGGTCTGTTCTGCTTCCATTACCCTGTGGGATCTGATGCCATCTCTACACAGTGTCAGATGGAGTTGAATTCTAGGAACCTCAGCAGAATTAGTCATCGTGGGAAAACCCACAGGTTTGGTGACCAGAAGTGGTGTGGATAGTAAGAAGGGGCGGGGGAGTTTTCCTGTAGTTGGGGTACAGAAGTTTTCCCTTTCAATGCCAAAATATAAAATTATATTGCAAATTACACCCACTCTGAGAAATACATGGTTTGCCCCCAGCGATGGCTATTCCTCTTCAGGTGCGATTTTGCACTTTGTTTTCAAGATATAAATATAAACCTACCTTTCACAGTGTTTATTTTCCCCTTAAAAAATTAATAGAAGAAGCAGATTGCATGCCAGCCTCTCTGCCTCTTTTTGAAGACTAGAAATAAAATCCCTTTTGATACATGTCTGTTCTCTACAGTGGAATCAATCAACCTTCAGAACTACATGTGTTCATCCATTTACCTTTGTAGGAGGTGGGATGGTGACAAATTCTACCAAGAAAACAAGAAGCAAGGCATTTTGGATAATACTACTAGTTTAGAAATTTGTGTACAAGGTTAGAAATTTGCATACAGGTGATTTTTAGATTATGATTTATTAAGCATTTCCTCGTGGCTCAGACTGTAAAGAATCTGCCTGCAATGAAGGAGACCCAGGTTTAACCCAGGGTCAGGAAGATCCCCTGGAGAAGGGAATGGCTACCCACTCCAGTACTCTTGCCTGGAGAATTCCATGGACAGAGGAGTCTGGTGGGCTACAGTCTGTGAGGCTGCTGGACACGACTGAGCGACTAACAATTTACATATGAATTCCTTTCCGAGAAATGGGCTATACACAAAGGTGTGATGAGCATAAGCATCCTCGTTTCCAACATTTCACTTTGCAGCTCGATTTACTTGGAAGCGCCAAAAGATATTGCACACATATTTCCTCCTCATGAATATACTTAAGACACCAGAAAGGAAGATGGGACCGTCTCAGTCTGATCGTGGGGAAAAAAGTAAGGATGCACAAAGGGTCAATTTCCAGCTGAAGTCTATGTTTTGTATTTTGTTCCACAGCCAGATGAGCTTCACATTATCTAGTCCCAAGGTATTCCTCCAACTGAAGTGTCGGGAGGTATCATTATGCTGTCATCCGCTCTGAACATCATGTTAGTAAATACTGGCAGCTCAATGGGTCACACACGTCTCTCTGGCAACGCTGATGACTTTATGACCATCTACAGTGTCCCCTCTCCGAGGTTGCTCGTTAATCTACCTTTACACTTGATCTTAGCCAAAAGGCCTAGAAGTAATAATCTACGTTTACAGTGGTTGCTGGGATTGAAATGCTGCCCTGGCGGGACAGTGGCCCCAAATCAGACTGTGAAGCAGAAACAACAATCCACCCTCCAGGTTTTGGGTGGAAGGCAGCGGCTTCATTTCATGAATTCACCTGTCTGTAGGCTACTGATAAGGTCTACACACTCATATTTTTCTAACATAATGCTTCTCATAAAAAAAAAAAAGACTAAGAAAACCACATAGGTACAATTTTTCTTTCAATATGCCGTAGCACATGATGTGATCTACAAATCAGTCCACCAGACGCATACTACCTGTGGGGTCTTTGTTACTCCACAAGGGGCAAGGTTACTTAAATGCTCAATCTCAGTTTTCTGTAAAATGGGGCTTCATCTGTTCACCCATTTATTCATCCCCACCTCCCTAGACTGGAAACCCAAGTCTCTTGTGTCTCCTGCACTGGCAGGCAGATTCTTTACCACTTTGTCACCTGGGAAGCCCCACTAGACTGGAGGGTTCTAGAAAAGTAAGAACTCTACCATCTAAGTGCTCTTCTTTTTTTAGAATGCATATGTATTTATTTTTATTTTTATCTGGGTCTCCAATGCTGCAAGGGCTTTTCTCTAGTTGTGGCGAGTGGAGGCTGCTCTAGTTGCGGTTCCTGGGCTTCTCATTGCCGCAGCTTCTCTTGTTGCTGAGCTTGGGCTCTAGGGTACACACGCTTTAGTCCTGTGGCTCCCAGGCCTTAGAGTACTGGCTCAGTAGTTATGGTGCATAGGCTCAGTTGCTCCAAGGGATGTGGGGTCTTCCTGGACCAGGAATCAAACCTATGTCTCTAGCATTGGCAGGCAGACTCTTCACCCCTGAGCCACCAGGGAAGCCCCTGCTCTTTTACCCAGTTCTTTCTCCCTGGCATCTGATCACATTCCTACAGCTGTGCATGGTCCCACATTCTCCTGTACCACACTTTCCATTAAGGCAAGCATCTCTGATTTTCTCATGGATGTCACACTAGTACCAGCCTGTTTGAATTCCTGCCACAAAAGGTCACAGTCGGCAGTATTCAACTTATTATTTTAAGAGTCCATCCTCCTCAGCCTTGTGATTTGTCCCGGGTCACTAGCTGGGGTCCCTTTGTTCATAGAGAGGGCCTCCTGCCTTCCTCATGGCAGCTGGCATTCAAACTAACACTGAAAATCACGCAAGCCCTTCATAGAGACCACAAGCATCAGCCATGGGGAAGACAGCTGTGGCCATGAAGTCCAGGAGCGTCCAGGCTGGGGCTGGAAACGCTACTTAAGGAGCAAGACGGAGCCTCAGTCACAGGCAATGGCTGTTGTGAGAAGTGTCAGGACAGAGGGCTGAGCAGAAAGGGAGGCCAGGGCAGGGATGCCAAGGGAGGGCGTGAAAGAGATGCTGACGACTAAAAGTGAGTCAGAGCACTTAGGGCTCTGGTAATGATAATGACACGGAACTTGCTGAGCTCTCACCATGTAGCAGGCGCTGTGCTAAGTGCTTGTCACGCATCATCTTATGTAATCCTCAGAACAGCTCCAAAGGGTGTTATTATCCCCATTTTAGAGATGAGAAAACTATGGCTCGTAGCTAAGTAATCTGCCCACACACACTTGCAGTGAGTGGCAGAAGCACAAGTCAGACTCAGCTGTTCGATGCCAGACCTCAGGCCCTTAAACACAGTAGTGTAGTCTTCTCCCCACTGATGGCTCAGCGGATAAAGAATCTGCCTGCAGTGCAGGAGATAGGGGTTCAATCCCTGCATTAGGAAGACCCCCTGGAGAAGGAAATGGCAACCCACTCCAGTATTCTTGCCTGGGGAAGGCCATGGACAGAGGAGCCTGGCACGCTATAGTCCGTGGGGTCACAAAGAGTCAGACAGGACCGATCAACTGAGCCCTCACAGCCTCTCCCAACTCAAGATCAAGAGGATAGTCTGGACCAGATATGTTTTTCTTATTACAGATTTCAGTTACCACAGTACTGCACTGGGCAATCTTGAAGACAAAACTTAGTGAATATATTTAATATTTTCCTAAGGAAAAATTCTCAGAGATGGAATTTCTGGTTTCCAGATAAAAATTTTTAAACATTTGCTCTGCTTTGCTAAATTGTACGCTGCAAGTTCTCATTTACTCACACTTTATCTAATTTTTACCAACACAGACAATTATCAAATTTTTTTAAAAAATAAAATTTTCTTAGCTTAAAAACAATTTAATTCTTTATTTTTTAAAATAAATCTTGTCCATATTTTATAGCTATAATATCCGAATTTTTCTGAAAACATAAATTTTAGAAGTCAATAAATTTTAAAAATTCCTTGTGCTGTTTAATTCACCTTTTTTTAAAGTTGAGGTGTTTTCTCAGGCATGTTTTTCATTAAAAAAATAGTAAGAGGTACAAAACTAGATTCAAATCAAATCAGGACCTCTTTGAGTACCAGAACTTGCTGAAACTGGCACCCAGAACTGACCTTAACCTTAAATTGGATACAGTCCTCAAGGCAGCATTCTTGTGAATGGATCTGTTTATGCCATGAAGCTTCCACAGGAATGTGTTTATTTTAGGGGAAAAAATTAGGAAAAAAAGGAAATTAAAAAAAAAAAAAAAGCCTCCTCCAAAATCCAGTTGTCCTAGTTTTTACTTAATCTTGTATCTTTTCCTGTCAAACTTGTGTTTCTGTTTTCCTTGGAGACAAAGAAAGCCAGGCCAATGCGACACTGGCTGACCACCTACAATGTGGTCCACTGCTGTGCCCAACAAATTCAAAGATAATTCAAAAACATCTATGCCCGCAAGAATTTCCAAATCTCGTCCAGGAGACAAGCAAGCCAAGTTGCAACTGTTGCGATAGAGAAAGGTTTGAAAGATGCACATAGTACAGAAGAGTCACCAAGAAGGGATGGAAAGCAGCCGTCCCCAACAAAGAGCACGCTGGGGAGGCCAGTGTCACAGACTGAACGCAGCTCCGAGCTGACGTCAGGGGGAGGGCGTGAAACAGCCTGGAGCGAGGACAGCTGGAGAGAATGACCAGAGATCAGGCCACGGTGGTGGAGAAGCGGGGATGCTAAGAGTCAGGGTCACACCCGACCGCCCAGGGGCCCCATCCAACCTCCGCCCAGTCTGGTCCAGCCTGCCAGCTGGGAATGGTTTCCACAGCTTTAAGTGTAAATTACAAGCATGGCTATTAGACTTTCTGCGAGAACTGCCACTCGATTTTGCTTCTTGGTCCACAAAGCCTAAAATATTAATTGTCTGGCCCTTTTACAGACACATTTTGTCAACTCCTGGCGAATTTTATGTCCTAAGCTCAGAATATTAAATTCTACCCTGTGGGTGACCAATGAATGAACATGTTTTGCATTAAAAAAATATATATACAATAAATTATATATTAAATAATTATACATCGTAAATATAATTATACATTATAAATAAATTATGCATGGGATGGTGCACAGTAAGTCACTTCAGTCTTGTCTGTTTGCGACTCTATGGACTGTAGCCCACCAGGCTCCTCTGTCCGTGGGATTATCCCAGGCAAGAACACTGGAGTGGGTTGCCGTTTTCCTCTCCAGGGAATCTTCCTGGCCCAGGGATCGAACCCATGTCTACTACTTTGGCAGGCAGATTCCTTACCCCGGAGCCACCTGGGAAGCCCTCTTTGAATCCCTGTTTAGCAATAATTGGACCTGACCACCTCCTCACTGGATGCTCAATGAGGAGAAAGAGGAGCACAGATAGACAAACCTATACCTCTTAGTGTCCAGACTTCATTCTGTCCCTGCTTTCCCAGCCAGTTCAGGCTGAGAGGGAGAGTATGGTGGTTCTCACAAACCAAATCACAGGGCTGTGGAAATGAGGTTCAACCACAACAACAGCTGGTTTCTCTCCAGCTTCCCTGGAAAGCACGAAAAGGCTGTGGTCTGAATCCTTCTGTAATGGCCCAGGCTCTCCCAAGCCCCTGTCCTTCCCTTGCCTTAATTGCCATGCTCCAGGATGGAAAGTCTCCAACCAGAAGCATGCAGGCTTCTAGAAGCCTCTTTTGTGTCCAGTTGAGTCTTTCTGAGATGCATGTGTGCTTAGTCATGTCTGACTCTTTGTCACCCCATGGACTGTAGCCCACCAGGCTCCTCTGTCCGTGGGATTATCCCAGGCAAGAACACTGGAGTGGGTTGCCATTTCCTTCTCCAGGGGCTCTTCCCCAACTAGGGACTGAACCTGAGGTTCCTGCATCTCCTGCATTGGCAGGTGGGCTCTTTACCACTGAGCCACCTCGGAAGCCCTTGAGTCTTTCTCATCTAATTGGCAAAAAGAACACTCAATCTCCAGAGCAGTAAAAGAATAGTATTAGTGAACTGTCATCTTTGCATATAGGCCAAGTTCACTGTCATTTACACCAACTGGTTCAAGCCTTGCCTCATAGCCCTACTGGAATTTGAACAGAGCCAGGCCAGTGGGAAGAGATGGTCCCTGCTGTTTATCTGGTCAGGAGGTGGGGCTGGACACCACCTCCGCCCCAGGAAGGCTCACACGAAGGGGAAGTCTGAGGCCACATTAATACAACTGTATGTCCTCAGGGGTTCCTCTGCTCTGGTCCTCACCCAGGCTGTGAATAGCTGCTGGCTGGTGTTAGGTGGCTTTCTGGTCACTGACCTTTGGGATAGCTCTCCTCCTGTGTCCCACTGCTGCCCAGTCACTGTCATTATCTCTAGACACCATCCTGACTTCTCTCCGAGCCTTGTGGGAAAGTTTCTCACTGAGCCCTCTTTCACGGCATCATCTGTTTGCACCTTTCTTCACACTTCACGTTAAAGTGGCCTGATAACGACAATATGGAGGAAAACACGGGGCTACTATCAGCTCTGATTTTCTTGTTGAGGTCTTGTCCCTTCTGTGGTGTGGGTTGTGCTCTCACAGTCTTTGAGTTTGTTTTTCTACGGAAGACTAGCTGGGCATCTCCAAGCTGCCATATAACCTCCAATCCTTCCTCTCGCATTGTCCTAATATACAGGGCAGAATTACAAATTGTCTTTTTGAATAACCTGAAATATCTCATGGTTCACCAGGGAAATTAGAAGAAAAGTATTCCTGCTAACATTACAGACTTAATTACGACTGTGCAGTTGGGGAAGATGACTCAGAAACCGTAAGAATTGTGTTATATCATCCATCGATCTAATCATGTTGACATCACTGAAATAGCCCATAATGAGGACAAATGTGCTATTGTAAACTAAAAATGAAAATGTAGAGAATCTTGATCCGAGAACAAGCAAAACCATCCAAAGTTTGAACTCACTATACCTGGAGTTACACAATTGATATTCACCGTTTTTGTTCAAAAATGTTAGCCGATATGGGATCGTAATGGAAAAGTGAAAATAGTCCAGTGAGCACTCGAATTCTCAAGCAAAGTGAGGAAAGTTCAGGAGAGAGGAGACGAGAAGGTACATGAGTGTGTCTATACTCAGAGTTGAAATAAACCAAACTTAAGGACTTAACAAGCACCAGTTATTTCCTCATGATTCTGCAGAGATGCAGAGGGGTCCCATCTCTACTTCATGGAGCATTTGCTGGGTCTTGACAAGGCTCATTCACCTGGAAACATGGCTGAGACTGGGCATCCAAAGTGGCTTTGCTTCCATGTCTTGTGTCCGAGCTGGGTTGGCTGGAATCGTCTCTCTGGTCAGACTACTTACATCCTCCTCTGGGTTCCAGGAGAATGAAAGGGTTCATGGTTGGGGGGGTGGGTGTGAGACAGAAATTTCTGGTAGATTCTATTGATCAAAATGAATTACAAGACAATATTCCAGAAGAGGNATCCTCCTCTGGGTTCCAGGAGAATGAAAGGGTTCATGGTTGGGGGGGTGGGTGTGGGGCAGAAATTTCTGGTAGATTCTATTGATCAAAATGAATTACAAGACAATATTCCAGAAGAGGAAAGTGGACCCTACTTCCTGTAAGGAGGAGTGACTTGTGGGTCCAGGCGTGGGGAATGGGAGGCATTGTTGGGAGCCATATTTGAACACAAATATTTCCAGAGTGCAGGCAAGACTCGCTCCTTGAGTAAACACTAGTCAGACTGCGAGAAGTGAGCCCTCATTTCAGTTGGTCCTCAGCTTTGACCAATAAGCACTGCAACTTTCAGCACAAATGACTCCCTCCACCTCCTGCACTAAGAAACTTAAAGAAATACTAACATTGTTCTTATCAATTCAAGGCTCTGTCCCTAAGATACTGGCTTCAACTTCCTTAAATGCCTACCTGAGAAAACTTCCTGCTGCCGAAATAATTTACTGCTTGCTTTAGCCAAAACCTGACCATAGGTCCGTGGCATCTTAGAGCATTTACTGTAGAAAACTTGCAATTGCAAATTGTTTCTCTGATTCTTCAGGGTGTATCTTCTACCACCTAAGAATGTCTTTCTCAAGGACTTGGGAGCAATTCATTGAAATGTAATCATCTCAAAGTGAGCAGGTAGGAGCCTAACTTTGATAAGTACCGGTTAGCCAACCAGAGGTGGCTTAAGCACACAGACCAACCCTCTGCCTGTGTTTTGTTTTGTTTTGTTTTGTTTTTTCCAATTTTCCACTTTCCTGGCTCTCCTAGACTAGAGGGAATATGTCGAAGGAAAAGAGGAGAAGGTCTCAGAGCTTTGTGTGCTTACTCGCTCAGTCGCGTCTGACTCTCTGCGACCCCATGAACTGTAGCCCTCCAGGCTCCTCTGTCCATGGGGATTCTTCAGGCAAGAATACTGGAGTGGGCTGCCATGCCTTCTTCCAGAAGATCTTCCCAACTCAGGGAATGAGCCCAGGTCTCCTGCATGGCAGGCAGATTCTTTACTATCTGAGCCACTGGGGAAGCTCAAAGAGGTTGGTGGTGGTGGTCCAGTCACTCAGTTGTGTCCGACTCTTTGCAACCCCATGGGCTGACCACTAGGCTCCTCTGTCCATGGAATTTCCCAGACAAGAATACTGGAGTGGATTGCCATTTCCTTCTCCAGGGGATCTTCCCGACCCAGGGATCGAACCTGAAGGTTGGTGGTGGTGGTCCAGTCACTCAGTTGTGTCCGACTCTTTGCAACCCCATGGGCTGACCACTAGGCTCCTCTGTCCATGGAATTTCCCAGACAAGAATACTGGAGTGGATTGCCATTTCCTTCTCCAGGGGATCTTCCCGACCCAGGGATCGAACCTGGGTCTCCTGCATTGCAGGCAGATTCTCTACTGACTGAGCCACTAGGGAAGCCCTCAGACCTTTGGAGATGAGCAAATAAAATATTGACCATAAAGAAAACAGAAGGGTTGGACAGAGAGAAGGGAGGATGGAATCAATGCAGGGTCTTTGGGTAGAGAGGGAGTCACTCGTTGGGTACCACTGATGTAACAGCAGTGATGGAGGCTGGGCTTAAATGCAGCCTATGCCAGGAGAAGAAGGTTATTCTTTCTGCTAGCTCCAGTGTCTCTGGGAAACAGGAGGACATTTTAGATGGCTAAGAATAAGGGCAGAGGTGACAGGGCAGGAGGAGAGTAAAGGCTCGAAATATCTGTTACAGGAAATGAGATCAAAAGTCAAACCAGGTCTGGAGATAAAGAAGTGAGACTTTTCATCATGAAGATGGTAGGTACAAATGGAATAATGATCTCACTCAGGAAAATGTGCAGAATTTAGTAGAAACTGGGACTGACAATAAGATTGTCAAATAAAGAAAGTTACATACATGTACCTCAAGGTAGGATAAGCACCCTTGGTATTCTGTCTATACAATAGATATGTCAGATAAATGTCTTTCATTTCCTGAATTGACATTATGAGTTCATCAAATAAGTTTTTCTAAATGAAGTGTGCCTGGCAGAGGAACACTCAGACTTTTGTGAATGGTGGACATTGTAGGAGGTGTTGGAAAGAGGGAGCCAGACGCCTTAGTCACCAAGAGAATAAAAGAGCTATCTACAGAATGAATAGAAAGTTCCAACACTCAGCTGATTTCTAAGGTCAGTGGGTCATAGCCACAAATATTACCTGAACACCTACCTGGTATAAAGGGTACACTTGAGATTCCTTGACCTCGTCCATTCAAAGTCAGGCAGCCTAAACCCTCCTTAAATAAGGATCTCTCTCTCTCTTTCCATCTGATACCAGCAGAGCTGAGGTCACTTTTGGCTTCTTGCAGGCCTTCAAAATACACAGAAGCCCATGAAGTAGGACAGTTGGTTATAAACCTCATCACTTGCCAAAAACGTGGGTGGCGAGCCAGGCTCCCTTACTCAGATCACACTCAGAAAACACAGAAACCCAAGCTGTCACATGACATTTGACTAAAGAGTGTTTACATTAAACCCTGGACTTGTGTTCTTGCAATGAGGTCTCTTTCCATTTCTGAGCAGCCCTCTCTTCAGGAAGCCAACGAGACATCACGTCGTGCAGGAACCAGAAATGAATACATGCGCAACACTGCCCCGTCCCCATTCCTTTTGGAGGAGGCTAGTAGTGCTTTTGCATTTGACAACTAAAATGCCTACAACACTAAGAAGTGGACTGAATGCCAAGTTCTTCTAAATTAATCTCCGAAGGAAGAAGGCTCCACTGTTGCTTCATAACATTGAGTTTTTAAGAAAACCAAACCAAAACAGAGACTCTGTTCTAAAGAAACAGTGAGGTAAAGACCAGTTAGACTTGGCTCAGTCTTGCCTGACACACAAACAGGTGGTTAACGGCATTAAAAAATTAACCACTGTATGATTAACAAATACAAGAGATGGAGGGATAGATGGATAATAGGTGGATAGATGATAGATAATAAATACATACCTGGATGGATGCTTGGACAGATGAATGAAGTCACTCAGTTGTGTCTGACTCTTTGCAACCCCATGTACTGTAGCCTACCAGGCTCCTCCATCCATGGGATTTTCCAGGCAAGAATACTGGATTGGGTTCCCATTTCCTCCTCCAGGAGGTATTCCCAACCCAGGGATTGAACTGACGTCTCCCGCATTATAGGCAAACACTTTACCATCTCAGCCACCAGGGAAGTCTTTAGATAGAGAGATAGATGAATGAATTGAAGGATAATTGATAGATGATAGATACATGGACCGATGGATGACTAGATGACAGATACATAGACAATGGGTACATGATATAGATAAATGATAGGTGCATAGAAAGATGAAAGATATAGATGGATGGATGGATGGATACATGTGTGAATGAATGGATGGATAATTGATAGATAGATGATATAGACATGGATTGATGGATGAGTAGATAGAGAGAGATACAGGTCAGTCATGGCCAGCATTACCTGGCACTGAATACTGAGAGGTGAGTCAATCAAAACACAGTGAAAAGAGCTCTGAGTTTGGCTTTCGGAGATCAGTTCTTCATTGTGTGACTTGGAACCAGCCCCTCAACTTCCTGAGCCTACCTTCCTTTATCTGTAAACTAGTGATGAGCATGGAACTCTCATGGAGTTTTTAGTAATACCACCATGATTATGAATTACTAACATTTTACTGATTATCAGTCATCAAGTTAAAAATTTTATACAGAGTTTCTCACTTGGTTCCTAAGACAACACTATGGGGGAGATTATTTCACTAAGGCTCTTTTCAGACAAGGAATGCTGCTGCTGCTAAGTCACTTCAGTCGTGTCTGACTCTGTGTGACCCCATAGATGGCAGCCCACCAGGCTCCCCCATCCCTGGGATTCTCTAGGCAAGAATACTGGAGTGGGTTGCCATTTCCTTCTCCAATGCATGAAAGAGAAAAGTGAAAGTGAAGTCGCTCAGTCTGTCCGACTGTTAGCGACCCCATGGACTGCAGCCATCCATCGGATTTTCCAGGCAAGAGTACTGGGGTGGGGTGCCATTGCCTTCCCCGTCAGACAAGGAATAGGAGGCAGAAAATTTTCCTCAGGGATCTGAAGTCACAGAGCTAGCAAGTTGAGAAGCTGGATCCCAATTCAAGTCTATCTCTGCTAAAGTCTATATATTTGGAGGGGGGAGGTTTCCCTGGTAGCTCAGCAGTAAAGAATCCGCTTGCCAATGCAGAAGATTCAAAAAGCTTGGGTTTGATCCCTGGGTTGGGTAGACCCCCTGGAGGAGGAAATGACAACCCACTCCAGTGTTCTTGCCTGACAAGTACCACGGACAGAGGAGCCTGGTGGGCTACAGTCCACGGGGTCACAAAGAGTCAGTCGTGACTGAGCACACACACATCTGTTGTCTAAGGGTCTTGACCTCTTAGCTTTTAGCATGTGACATTATTCTCAGATTTTTAGTCCTGCAGCCCTAGGAGGTCACCCTCCTAGAGAGCAGAGAGGTAAACTGTCCCAGGTCACACAGTAAGGAACAAAGCTGGACCATGCTTCTTGGGCTTGAGAGCCCAGACTCCCATGATGCTGCCCTCTACTGCTTCTCACATGTGCTGACTCTCCCAGGCTTCTCCAATTTCTGAAACATTTGGTAAAGACAGGGCTTCCTGAATTCTCCCCACTTCCAAGGCTTCTTGAGTGGCTTCAGGTTCTGTGGACAATCTACCCACTGGCTTGTGTCTCCTAGTTTTCAGGACGCAGTTTCAGCTCTTTGTGGTCACGCCTACCTGTGCCTTCCCTGATAGCTCAGCCGGTAAAGAATCCATTTGCAATGTGGAGGACCTGGGTTTGATGCCTGGGTTGGGAAGATCCCCTGGAGAAGGGAAACCTGCCCACTCCAGTATTCAGGCCTGAAGAATGCCATGGACTGTGTAGTCCATGGGGTCGCAAAGAGTCAGACACGACTGAGCAACTGTCACTACAGTGGCGACCACCTCTTTCCCTTACTGCTCCCCCACCTCAGCTGTCACAGAGATCCCTCGGGTCATAGTGTCCAGACCACCAGTCCCTTGCTGCATCAAATGATTTTGCCTTCATCTGTTCCCTCCTGTGCTTTCTTTCTCCCACCTTATTTCTTTCCCATCCTGCATGGCCAAGCTTCTGGTGAGAGGTGGCTAATGTGATTTCTCTATTTCATTATCACTCAGTCTATAAAAACAGGACTCAGCTTCCTTTGTCTCTTTACTCCCAGTAGGCACTACTGTGGGATAACATGTGTGGTAATTGCATATTTTTTTTTCTTTTCTCTCGGCTAATTGATCACCTGCTTTGGGGAAGCCTTGCCTAAATCAATATAACCAAGTGGGGCACCTCTAATAAAGGCATCTGTAACACCTGTAGAGTAAGTCCCTTACAGACGAACCCTCAAGGTGTGAACTTTTAAAGATGCTAACGTGTGTTCCATCAATGTCAGACACTGATGATTGGAATTGCAGCTTGCCCCTGTCTCCCGTTGCACAGTCTCTCAGCTCTACCATCTCCCACCTCCCCTTCCTTCTCCAGTAACTCTTCCTGCCTATTCACTCGATGCCAGCCCCTGTGTGCCAGCTGTTGTACTGGACTACTGTACTTTTCAAAGTACTGTGCTGTAAGATTAAAAATGCTTTCTTTATTTTTTGTGATTGCTTATTTTTATGTACATAGTATTTGTGTGAGAAATATAAACCTATTACAGTACAGTGCTATATAGCCTATTGTGTTAGTTGGGTACCTAGGCTAACTTTGTGGGACTTATGAACAAGTTGGACTTTTGAACATGCTCCCAAAATGGAACTCATTTGTATGTAAGGGACTTACTGTACTCACCTGCCACAAACGTTAATCCTTATCAGAATGTAAATTCCTTGAGAGCAGAAATGATATTTTGTATACAAAGAAGTCCCTTTTACTTAGAAAATTTGACAAACAGGGGCTCCTCAAATCCTCCATTAGTTTTTCTTTTAGTTACATTTGACAGAAAACATTGTGTGACTTTAAGTTGTACAACAGATTGATTTGAGATATATATATATATATATATATATCAAATATTGTTGTTCAGTCACTAAGTCATGTCTGACTCTGCAGCCTCATGGACTACAGCCTGACAGGCTTCTCTGTCCTTTACCATCTCCAGGAGCTTGTTCACATTCATGTCTCTTGAGTCTGTGATGCCGTCCAACCATCTCATCCTTTGTCATCCCCTTCTCTTCCCACCTTCTATCTTTCCCCACATCAGGGTCTTCTTCAATGAATTGGCGCTTTGCATTAGGTAGCCAAAGTATTGGAGCTTCAGCTTCAGCATCAGTTCTTCCAATACCTCAAATATATATATATATATCTTTGTTTATTCATCTGTTGATGGACACTTAAGTTGTTCCCACATCATATTTTGAACATTGCTGCTATTGTCTTTTTTAAGATTTTAAAAAATTCACTCACTTCATTTTGGCTGCTCTTGGTCTTCCTTGCTGCTGTGGGCTTTCTCTAGTTGCAGTGAGCAGGGGCTACTCTCTCGTCATGGTGTGCTGGCTTCTCTTAATGTGGAGCATAGGCTCTCGCCACACAAGCTTCAGTAGTCGCGGCGTGTGGGCTCAGTTGCCCCGCAGCATGTGGGATCCTCCCAGACAAGGGATCAAACCCATGTCTCTCACATGGGCAGCAAGCCCCCAACCACTGGACTATCAGGGAAGCTCTAAGTCTTTTTTTTTTTTTTAAATTGGACCATTTTTAGAGTCTTTATTGAATTTTGTTTACAATATTGCTTCTGCTTTATGCTTTGGTTTTTTGGCCTCAAGGCATGTGGGATCTTAGCTCCCCAGGTGAGAGTGAAGTCGCTCAGTTGTGTCCAACTCTTTGTGACCCCATGAACTGTATGTAGCCTACCAGGGCTCCTCCGTCCATGGGATTTTCCAGGCAAGAATACTGGAGTGGGATGCCATTTCCTTCTCCAGGAGATCTTCCTGACCCAGGGATTGAACCCAGGCCTCCCACATTGTAGGCAGATGCTTTACCATCTGAGCCACCAGGGCCAACCAGGGATCAAACGTGCACCCTGCACACTGGAAGGCCAAGTCCTAACCACCGGTCCCTGTTGCTGCTATTGTGAATTAATGCTGGAGTGCTGCAGTAAAGAACAGGACGGAGCTTCCTCAAAAAATCAAAAATAGAACTAGCATACGATCTGGAGCAATCCCACTCCTGGGTCAATATGTGAAGGAAATGAAAACAGGTCACCGAAAAGAGGCACGCATGCCCACGTTTATTGCAGCGTTATGTACAAATACTTGAGGGGATGAAGAAACGGACAAGAAGAGGATCCAAATAGACTGGTAGGGGAAAAAAAAGAAAAGAAAAAACACCAAACGATAGGAAGAGAGAAAGGTTTTGAGAAGGTAGCTTTGCAGAATAAGCCAGATGGGGAGCAATAGGTGGAACTTGGCCCCAAGACATGACGGGAAGCCTTGCAGGAAGGAGCTGAGGGTGGAACGTCAGTACGCAGTTGTCAGGGCGATTTTAACTTTCCAGAGGGAGATGGGAGAACCAAAGAAATGCCTCATGTTGTTATTCATGAAAAGCGCTTAATGGCCAAGTGGGAACATTTGTTAGGGGAAAAATTGAAAGGAAGAGTTTAAAAGCTAAGACAGCCTGGTGACTATTTTCAAATAGCTTGCTAGAAGTCCAGGATAAAGGCATGCCAAGGAAGCAAAAGACCTGGCACTTTAAAGAAAACAACAAAAGCACACACACACAACTCTTCATGGTCAACTGGCAAAATAAAATAGGTTTTTCTCCTGCCATTTTTCAAAAATGGAAAGGCAGGCTAAGTGAGGAAAACAGGAAGGCATACACTAGAAATTAGACATGCTTAAAAAAAAAAGAATTTAAGAGACTATTGGTAAGGGACTCCAAGGCTAAAAATAATGGACTCTTTATATCCACAGAAAGGGCGAGGTCAGCTAGAGGCTCAGGGAGCTGGGTAAATGGGTCTTGTGCAAAGTTTGAATTCATAGGAAGAATATAAACAATAGTACAGCAAAACAATTTCAGTGACTGCTAGTCATACGCCAGGCACCATGACAAGTATTTTGTATACATGGCTTCACTTAATCCTCACAATTTCCTCCTATTCATTTCATTTTACAAATGAAGAAATTGAGGCACAGAGAGGTAGAGTATTTGCCCAAAATCACACAGCTGGTAAGCAACAGATTTGAGATATGAATGCAGGCTGGAGTCAAGAGTTTGCATATTCTGTGCCTTAGACTTTGCTAGGAAATTACCAAAGAGATCTGAGTTATTGGATCAATTCCTAGAAAATACACAGGGTAAACTGTCAAGGCAGATATAAATATAGCAGGTAAAGGCACAGTTGACAACTGCGTAGGGTTTATTGAAAAACTGCGGTGGTTTCGACACGCAGCCTCAGAAGTAAAGCAATTGTAATATGATCTATGCCTCAACCCCAACCCATCCCTTACCTCCAAACTACCTAAACCCAGAGAAAACTACAGAGCAGTGAGTTCAGATTTCATCCCAGATAAGCTGCTGTTGTTTTGTCACTAATTCATGTCTGACTCTTTTGTGACCCCATGGACTATGGCCTGCCAGGCTCCTCTGTCCATGGAATTCTCCAGGCAAGAATACTGGGGTGGGTAGCCATTCCCTTCTCCGGGGGATCTTCCCCACCTAAGGATTGAACCCAGGTCTCCTGCATTGGCAGGTATTCTTTACCAGTGAGCCACTGGGAAAGCCCACTAGATCAGTTCAGTTCAGTTCAGTTCAGTCGCTCAGTCGTGTCCGACTCTTTGCGACCCCATGCATCGCAGCACGCCAGGCCTCCCTGTTCATCACCAACTCCCGGAGTTCACTCAGACTCATGGCCATCGAGTCTGTGATGCCATCCAGCCATCTCATCCTCAGTTGTCCCCTTCTCCTCCTGCCCCCAATCCCTCCCAGCATCAGAGTCTTTTCCAATGAGTCAACTCTTTGCATGAGGTGGCCAAAGTACTGGAGCTTCAGCTTTAGCGTCATTCCTTCCAAAGAAATCTCAGGGTTGATCTCCTTCAGAATGGACTGGTTGGATCTCCTTGCAGTCCAAGGGACTCTCAAGAGTCTTCTCCAATACCACAGTTCAAAAGCATCAATTCTTCGGCGCTCAGCCTTCTTCACAGTCCAACTCTCACATCCATACATGACCACAGGAAAAACCATAGCCTTGACTAGGCGGACCTTAGTCGGCAAAGTAATGTCTCTGCTTTTGAATAT
>SJYX01011604.1:167653-187435 GCA_006410675.1 Oreotragus oreotragus
ATTCTTCAGTGCTCAGCCTTCTTCACAGTCCAACTCTCACATCCATACATGACCACAGGAAAAACCATAGCCTTGACTAGACGGATCTTAGTCGGCAAAGTAATGTCTCTGCTTTTGAATATACTATCTAGGTTGGTCATAACTTTTCTTCCAAGGAGTAAGCGTCTTCTAATTTCATGGCTACAGTCACCATGTGCAGTGATTTTGGAGCCCAAAAAGATAAAGTCTGACACATACGTAAGAAAGGTCATTATCAAGAAAATCAGAAAATAGCAAGTCTTGGCAAGGATGTGGAGAAACTGAATACCTTATGTACTTTAGCTGGTGCATCTGATATAAAAAATAAAAAAACAAGCTACCATATGACCCATCAGTTCCAATTTTGTGTATTTATCCTAAAGAATTAAAATCAGGACCTTTGTGTGTATGCTTGCTCAGTTATGCCTGACTCTTTAGTGACCCCATGGACTGTAGCCTACCGTACTCTCCTATCCATGGGATTTCCCAATAAGAATACTGAAGTGGGTTGCAATTTTCTCCTCCAGGGGATCTTCCCAATCCAGAGATCAAACCTGTATCTCTTGCACTGCAGGTGGATTCTTTACCTCTTGAGCTACTGGGCCTTGGCTGTCAGGATGTTTGAGAAATATCTACGTTCCCATGTGAGTTGCAATATTATTCACAAAGGCCAAGAACTGGAAACAGCCTAAAATGTATGTCATCAAATGAAAGAATAAAGAAAATGTGGTATATTTAAATATATATAATGGAATATTATGTAGCCATAAAAAGAAGGAAATTCTATTGTTACTAGAGGACATGTTGCTAAGTGAAATAAACCAGTCACATAAGGACAAATTATGCCTGATTTCTCTCCTAAGAGGCATCTAGATTAGTCAAACTCATTGCGGAAAGCAGAATGCTGGTTGCCAGAGGCTAGGGGATGGGTGAAATGGGGAGTTACTCTTTAGCAGGTACAAAATTTCAATTATGCAAGATGAAAAACTTCTAGAAGTCTTCTTTTAACATTCTACGATAGCTAACATATTGTGTTGTACATTGAAGCATTTATTAAGAGGATGGATCTCACATTATGTATTTTTTTTTCCATACACACACATGCATACACAAAGAAGGCATGAACAAAGCAAAAAATAAAAAAAGAGCTGGGAGCCTAGTTCCTTTTTTTTTTTTTTACTTTAAGGATTTCAACTCTGAATATTCATCGGAAGGACTGATGCTGCAGCTGAAGTTCCAATACTTTGGCCACCTGATGCAAAGAGCGGACTCATTGGGAAAGACCCTGGTGCTTGGAAAGACTGAGGGCACATGGGAAAGGGGGCAGCGGAGGATGAGATAATCAGGTAGCATTGCTGACTCAGTGGACATGAATCTGAGCAAACTCCAGAAGACAGTGAAGGACAGGGAAGCCTGGCGTGCTGCAGACCGTGGGACCACAGAGTCGGACACAACTTAGAGGCTGAGCGACTGCAGCAGGAGCTTAAGCTCTCAAACACCTTTTCCTCCAAAAGGGATTTGATCTCTCTGGCTGCGGATTTCAGAGATCTCCCCCAGTTTAAGGACAGCTTGGTCCATGTCCTGCATTCCTCTTGTACCGCTGCCTCCCAGGCAGCGGCTGGACACCACACGCCCCCAGGGAGAGGTCTCATGCCTGAGTGGAGTGTGGCTCTGTCCGCTTGTCCTGCGGGCGCTCAGCCTGACCTGTCACTGTGGTCCTGGCTGGCACACAGCTGTGCGGTAGCTGCCCAGGGAAACAGGCAGGCTGCAGCTTCAGAAGTCTTCTCTGGTCAGCTCTTTGTAAAACGGCCACTCAGTTTTTCATTTGTAAATTGGGAAGACTTGGACCCATTTATCTTTTCCTCGTGAAGGACATGAAATCCATAAGGAAACTTCTTGAACCCTGATGATTTGGGGATTAAATAGAAGCATACATGTGTAAATGCTACAGGGACCTATTTCCTGATATTAGTTGTTGAACTCAGACTAGACAGCTGCTCTTACAGAGAGCTTCACAAATCCTTGTGATCCCAACTAATTCTTACACAGGAACAAGGCCACATGACCATTAAGATCCGGTCAGTCTTGTCAGTGCAAGAGGCCAGAGCACGCTTTCCCTGTCTTTTCACGGGATATGATGGTGACCTACAGTGCATTTCTTTAATGGTCTTGTCTCAGGGCAATGACCTGTTGATTTCCCCATTGAAGTTAGTTTGACTTTCCTCAACTTAAGAGATTACTCTGAGACTAATTTTAAATATGCTTTCACTTTACTAAATTGAGGTGTGACTAGAAATACTTTTAAGATAATAACTTCTGACTTTTAATGTAGCCTAAGTCTCTGTAATCTTACTTTCTAATAAAAACAGAAATTTTCAATAGAGTTCCATAATTAACACTTAATTGGCACCAATATACATGGCCTATGTAGAACTATATTATGGCTAAATGTCCATAAAATTCATGTTTGCCATTTTTTTCCCCCAGAAATTGATAACTGTTTCCCCTGGAAAATATGCAGGATCTCTTGCCAGGTATGAAGAAGGTAAACACAGTTTCCCTGTTTCTTCCTTACTGATATTTCAGACCTGTGGACTGAGCAAGGGAAGGAGAGGCTGGGACGAATTGATAGAGTAGCACTGATATATGTCCACGGCTGCTGCTGAGTCGCTTCAATCATATCCGGTACTCTGTGATAACCTAGAGGGGAGGGATGGAGTGAGAGGTGGGAGGGAGGTTCAAGAGGAAGGGAACAAATGTATACTTATGATTGATTCATATTGATGTATAGCAGAAACCAACACAATACTGTAAAGCAATTATCTTCCAAATTAAAAAAAAAACAACAACTAAGAAATGCAGAGCCCTATAAGTAGAGATGTCAGATTTAGCAATAACAGCAAAAACAAACAAGCAGGATATCTAGTTAAATTTAAATTTCAGATAACAATGGATAACTAGTTTTGCTATGAGTATGTCCCATGCAGTATCTAAGACATCATTTACACTAAAATTATTTGTTGCTTTTCTGAAATTCAAATTTAACTGGGCATCCTACAGTTTACTTGGCAAATCTGTCTGACTGACAAAGATTTAAAGTAGAAAAAAAAAAATTCCCTAATTGTGCTGAACTTTGTGAATTCAAATTAAGAGCAGAATCTGGCTCATAAACCATCTTCCATGTGGAGTCCCATGAAGAAAGCCATGACTATAGGCTTGTCAGGGCTTCCTTAGACGGTATCCTTCAGCTCACCCTGTATGAGGAGTGGATGGGAAGTTAGGAGGCCTGGTCAGCAATGCATGAAAGAGTCCAGTGTGGGGATTATTGTAACAGACTTATGCTGCATGATAAAGCAGATGCCGAAGGCTGTCTCCTGATTGTTCTCTTGAAGCTAGAATATTCTGAGCCTATAGAAGTGTTTCATATTTTTCATAATCTCTACCATCCTCATGCTACAGATACACACACAAACACCCCAACCTCATTTAGTACACACAAGAACATTTTTTTCATACCTTCAGTTAAAGTAAGAAAATACATAATGTCTTGCTAGGAACTGTCAGGTTTTGCCTCTTCCTTACTTTTGTTTCATGAGTCACTCAACACCTTCAAAAGATAAATTACACTATGTTTTTGCCTAGATACTTCTAGCTCTAAAGGATCTATTACAAACCCAGACTTCCAAATAAAATCAGTGTGCTATTGTTAAAAGAGCATTCTGAATTTTCAGTACAAAATGGCAAATGGATACCACACCCATAACTTCTGATTTAAACACCCACGAAGACAAAGAATAAAACATTCAGCACCACCAGCAGCCCAAGACCAAGAAACAAACGAACTTGTATCTGGGGAAGGAGGCAAAAGAGCTAATTTTTTTTTAAATTTGCTCAGCTTTTTGTGTCTGCTAGACATGTTTCGAGAAAAGCTATCTGTGTTTCTCTCTCTGGCTGCCACATTGATTGTCTGCTTTAACCAGGGACCAAGAAACTAGGCAGCTGTTCTTCTGCATCTCAACTGTATAAAGCTGTGGAAAAAGAAGGACATTGGTCTTTAAAATCTCAGGATCCCATGGACATCTTTCTACATCCAGAGATCTAATCTCAGAAGGCAATGGGGTAGTGGGTACCACCAGTGCATTCTGGGACTTGACCTTGATAAGGCTGTGCTTGGCATGGCATATTAGGGATGATTTTAAATAGAACTTAGAAAACAACCCAGTCAAAAGATGAGTGGAGGATCTAAACAGACATTTTTCCAAAGAAGACATACAGATGGTCAAGAGGCACATGAAAAGATGCTCAGCATTACTAATTGTTAGAGAAATGAAAAGCAAAACTACAGTAAGATATCATCTCACTCCAGTCTGAATGCCCATCAGCAAAAAAAAATCTACAAACAGTAGGGAGCACCCTGGTGGCCCGGTGGTTAGGATTCTGGGCTTTCACTGTCATGACCTGAGTTCAATCCCCGATCAAGGAACTGAGATCCCACAAGCCATGTGGTGCAGCCAAAAGCAAAATAAAAACGTCTACAAACAATAAATGCTGGAGAGGATGTGGAGAAAGGGGAGCCTTCCTACACTATTGGTGGGAATGAAAATCAGTACAGTCACTATGGAGAACAGTATGGAGGGTCCTTAAAACACTAAGAACAGAGCTACCATGTGATCCAGCAATCCCACTCCTGGGCATGTATCTCAAGAAAACCATAATCTGAAAAGATTTATGTACCTCAATATTCACTGCAACACTATTCGTAATAGCCAAGACATGGAAGCAACCTAAAGTCCATCAGCAGATGGATGAAGATGTGGCACATATATATAATGGACTGTTGCTGCTAAGTTGCTTCAGTCATTTCTGACTCTGTGCGACCCCATAGACGGCAGCCCATCAGGTAACCCCGTCCCCGGGATTCTCCAGGCAAGAACACTGGAGTAGGTTGCCATTTCCTTCTCCAATGCACAAAAGTAAGAAGTGAAAGTGAAGTTACTCAGTTGTGTCCAACTCTTAGCAACCCCATGAACTGCAGCCTTCCAGGCTCCTCTGTCCATGGGATTTTCCAGGCAAGAGTACTGGAGTGGGGTGCCATTGCCTTCTCTGATAATGGACTGTTACTCAGCCGCAGAACAAAAAACAACCTAAAGAGTACCGTTTTCAGTGACATGGATGAACCTAGACACTGTCATACTAAGTCAGACAGAGAAAGAGGAATATTCAATGATACCACTTTTCTTTGGAATCTGAAACATTATACAGATGAACTTATTTACAAAATAGAAGTAGAGTCATGGATGTAGAAAATAAATTTATGGTCACCAAGGGGGAAATCGGAGGGAGGGATAAACTGGGAGATTTTGGGACCGACATAGACACACTACTATGTATAAAATAGATGACTAATAAAAAGCTACTGTACAGCACGGGGAACTCTACTCAACACTCTGTAATGACCTCTATGGGAAAATAATCTGAAAAAGAGTGGATCTATGTATATATGTAATTAATTCACTTTGCCGTACAGCAGAAACTAATGCAACATTGTAAATCAACTGTATTCCGATAAAAGTTAATTTTAAAACAACTTAGAAAGATTTCCAAACAAACATGCAAAAATACACAATGCAGAAGAATCTGTGGTGCTGTCAAAACCTGAACTGTTGATCAGATTAATTCCAAATACCCTTTCGCATCCTCTGAGTCTGTTTCTTAGGAAACTCTAGCCTTATCTTGACTGTTTCCTATGAATGTTTTCATCTATAACCTTATCTTGTACTGTTGGTGGATACAAAGGTAATTCTTGCAAATTTAGAGTTGATTTTTTCATTTCGTTCATTTGGCCCCTAAGAGAAAGAGCTTCAGTGGAATGTGAGATTTCTCTCCTTTTGACAGAACTCTGCATGTCAAAGTGGAATCAAACTTTTGACCCCAGAATCAGAAAGCGAGGGCAGATGGTAAGCAGTTCCGTCCCTGGTAGCTTATGAAAACCAGCTTCTTCTTTGCATTACTTTTGGGAGGTAGGGCATCAAAGAGGAAGTTAAGTGGACTCCCGGACAAACGAGTGTGATAGGATGGAGGCCTCGAGGGGCATTTGGTGTTCATTAGTGGGAATTCGGTAGCTGCTTTGTCATTTTTCTTGTTTGTCATAAAAAATAAATAGAGTTTAATAGATGATCTAACCTAGCAGGTTTTGGCAACAAAGTGGACTGTGTCCCGTTATGAGCTTGATGTGTATAATTTAAAGTAAGATGGAACATAAAACCATTTCCAGCATGCACAGGGTGGGTGAGTGACATAGATTTAGGTCCTGATTGTGCAGAAATGAAAACCAGTACTGTCTTGGATGGGGTATTAAATCATGAATCCTCTTTTATGGAGTTTGTGCTGTAAACAGCATTTTTCAGAATAATTAACCCTGTCATTTTTTACTTAAAAGTTTGTTTTTAAAAATTGGAGTGTTTTATGTAGAAGGCAGAAGCTTAAGTGCCTTAATAGATTGCACGGAGGCCAGAAGAAATTCAAAGGGCAGTTCCTGTTAACTCACGGGTCAGAAGTACCATCTCTTAGCAGAAATGAAGACAGCTCAGCCCACCCAGGGGGAATCCTGCGCTTGGTGGAAAAGACCTGGGCCTGGGGACCTGGGCCTCTTGCCTGGCCAGGCGGTGAGGTGAGCGGCCAGGCCTGCAGGCGCCACGCCTTTAGCAGGACACATTGGATAATTGTCTCCTTTTCCACCGAACGGCATCAGGAACGGATTAACCTCTGTGGTGACTTGGGGGGATCTTATCAGTGAGCTGCTCAGATTTTCCGCCTGGCGGGTGAAGCGGCCCGATCATAGTCACCCCCGGGGGATTTTCCTTGAGATCTGTTTCTTGATTTGTTCTCAGATTTGTGGCATACACTCGGCTTTCTTTGTTCTCAAAATCCGGAAATTCTCCGCAAGTTAAAGAAGCCGGGGCTTAGCTGTGTCTCCGAAGCCCCTGAAATTCTCCCCAAGACCAGGACTCAGAAGACCTTCCAGTTCTGTCTCCCCAACTTCTTCCTCCGGTCACACATGGAGAGGCCCTTCCTCCTCCTCTGTCTTAAGCAAAGCTCCAGGTGATAAATGCCTAGTCAATAATACATCTGGACAATGTTTATAAATGCACTGTTTTAAAAAAATTTTTACCCAAATGTAGTTGTTTTACAACGTTGTGTTAGTTTCTGCTATTCAACAAACTAAATCAGCTCTAAGTATACATATATTCCCTCTTTTTTCGGATTCCCTTCCCGTTTAGGTCACCACACAACACTGAGCAGAGTTCCCTGTGCTGTACACTAGGATTTCATTTGTCGTTCAGTCACTAAATCGTGTCTGATTCTTTGCAACCCCGTGGACTGCCCCATACCAGCCTCCCCTGTCCTCCACTATCTCTCAGAGTTTGCTCAAAATCATGTTCATTGAGGCCGCAATGCTATCCAACCATCTCATTCTCTATCACCCTCTTCCTTTCCTGCCCTCAATCTTTCCCAGCATCAGGGTCTTTTCCAAAGAGTCAGCCCTTTGCATCAGGTGGCCAAAGTATTAGAGCTTCAGCTTCAGCATCAGTCCTTCTGATGAATATTCAGGGTTGATTTCCTTTAGGATTGACTGGTTTGATCTNCCTTTCCTGCCCTCAATCTTTCCCAGCATCAGGGTCTTTTCCAAAGAGTCAGCCCTTTGCATCAGGTGGCCAAAGTATTAGAGCTTCAGCTTCAGCATCAGTCCTTCTGATGAATATTCAGGGTTGATTTCCTTTAGGATTGACTGGTTTGATCTTGCAGTCCAAGGAACTTTCAAGAGTCTTCTCCAGCACCATAATTCAAAAGAATCAATTCTTCAGTGCTCAGCCTTGTTCATGGTCCAACTCTCACATCCATACATGACCTCTGGAAAGACCATAGCTTTGACTAGGTTTTCATTAGTTACTTATTTTATACATAGTATCAATAGTGTATATATGTCAATCCCAATCTTCCAGTTCATTCCACCTCCCTCTTTCCCCGCTTGGTGTTCTTCTGTTGGTTCTCAAAAACAAGAAACAAACAAAAAAAGTCAACTAGATCTTCAGAATTCATTCAAAATTCTTTTTAAACACACCTTGTATAAAACTTTGTCTTAAAAAGACATGTCTTGTGTTAGTGTTGATGCAAATATCCTCAAGGTCTTGCAAGAAGAGGTATACCTAGCCAGCCTCATTTGTGCATCAGATCAAAAGATTGGATGACAGGCTGAAGGGTCCCAAAGGGAGGGGCAATCTTGAAAAATGGGACACCAAAATNCTTGTGTTAGTGTTGATGCAAATATCCTCAAGGTCTTGCAAGAAGAGGTATACCTAGCCAGCCTCATTTGTGCATCAGATCAAAAGATTGGATGACAGGCTGAAGGGTCCCAAAGGGAGGGGCAATCTTGAAAAATGGGACACCAAAATCCCTCTCTTGAGGACTGTATTTGGGAAACGTCTAATGGCATTTTTTCCCTTTCAGTTTCCGTGATTCTGTCCTGCTTATCTTTCCACATCATAACCCTAGTCATTCCATCAGTCAAGCCCAAACATTCATAAAATTTATTTCATCAGGTGTTTATGAATATGACCAGTATTTACTCTCTTACAAATGGTCTCTTATGAAATGGAGAGTTTTTCTTGGGAGTTCAGTGAGGCAGCAAGAAAAATCAATATTTGTGCAGAAAAAAAAAAAAGGCATATATACAAACACTGACCAAACAGCAACCTCCACTCTTCCAAAGAAAACTCAGAGGACAGAAATTAGGAAAGTTCGTCCAGGGCCATCCTCCCAAGCCACTCAGACAACCAGGGGCATCTCTTATCTGACCTGTTGATTGAGTAAAAATAGATTTCACTCAAACTGGGGCTCTGTAACACCTAGAAGGGTGGGAAAGGGTGGGAGGTGGGAGGGATGTTCAAGAGGGAGGGGACATATGTATACCTATAGCTGATTCATGTTGATGTTTGGCAGAAATCAAACCATTATTGTAAAGCAATTATCCTTCAATTAAAAATAAACATTAAACATAAAAAATAGGTTTTGTCCTTTCTATACAATCTTAACACATTCCTGTGACAGAGACAGTTGTTCTTATTTTATAGGTGAGGCAACCACGATTTGATTTGTCCAAGGTCTCATGGCCAGTGAGGGGCAGGGCTGGGACTTCTGCTCAGACCCAAGGCAGCCCCTCACTTTCCACTACAGTAGGGAAGATGCTAAACAGTCATTGGTTGGTTGCTAAGTCATATCAGACTCATTTGAGACCCCCTGGACTGTAGCCCACCAGGCTCCTCTGTCCATAGAATTTTTTTCCGGGCAAGAATCCTGAAGTGGATTGCCATTTCCTTCTTCAAAGGATCTTTCCGACCCAGAGATTGAGCCCGGTCTCCTGCACTGGCAGATGGGCTCTTTACCACTGAGCCACCTACCTGGGAAGCCCTTGATGCATATTAAATAATTCAACTCTTCCACTGTATCATGAAAGCAGCCATATGCAATGGCACACATGTGATTGTGACTATGTTCCAATAAAATTTTATTTACAAAATAAAAGGGCTGCTGATGTTTAGTTTTAAAGACAATTGTAAATATGTTTTAGGATCTAAAGGAGGAAGACTAGCTGTCCTCTTTCCTTTTTTTATCAGAGTTGTAAGCTTCTTGTTTCTGTTGGAAGAACAGAAAATCTGATGGGGAACAGAGAAAACGCCAACAGCCCAGCTCTGGGTGGCCAGGACTCCACCCATACAGGCAGAGGTACCAAGCACAGAGGCAGGTTCCCTTCTGCCCCTCTGTTCTCCCATCACTGTGAAAGTCACTCAGTCATGTCTGACTCTTTGTGACCCCATGGAACAGTACATGGAATTCTCCAGGCCAGACTACTGGTGTGGGTAGCCTTTCCCTTCTCCAGGGGATCTTCCCAGCCCAGGTCACCCACATTGCAGGTGGATTCTTTACCAGCTGAGCCACCACTAGAGGGACTGAATTACAGGGCTTTGGACAATGTTTTTGATGCTGAGTTTGTGCAATGATTCCAGCACAATCCTAGCCTCACACCATCTCCCTGTCCCACCTTCTAGGTCATCCCAGAGCACTGAGCTGTGTTCCCCGTGCTATACAGCAGGTTCCTGCTAGCGATCTACTTTATCCGTGGTAGTATATATATGTCAAACCTCCTCTCCCAATTCATTCCCCCCACCCCTCCCCAAGGCTTCCAGGGTGGTTCAGACAATAAAGAATCTGCCTGCAGTGTAGGAGACCTGGGGTTGATTCCTGGATTGAGAAGATCCCCTGGAGAAGTGAAAGGCAACCCACTCCATTTTTCTTGCCTGGAGAATTCCATGGACAGAGGAGCCTGGTGGGCTACAGTCCATGGGGTTTGGAAAGAAACAGACACGACTTAGGGACTGTACAACAACAATAAGACAGGCATCATTAAGGCAGGGGATTGGCACTGGCCTGCTGAAGTGAAGCCTCAATTTGTTCCTTGCTTCCAACTATGAGGGTCTCCAACACTCTTCCCAGAAAATCATTGACAAAAATTTCTCTTCATTTCTGTTTCATCTGTAATCCACAGCATGCGAGCTGGAGTGATCAGTTACATGGGTGAGGCTCAAAAAGGCAACTGAGCTGACCAGGGTGTCCGAATTCCTCCGGGATTCCTTCAGGAGCTCAAAGGTTGCAGGCAGGAATAATAACTAAATAGTCTCTCGGCCCCTCAGCCCCGTGGCGTTTTTCCATCCTAGCTGGGTAATTTGCCAGAGTAAACTCTGGTGGATGAATGGGGCCTCTCCCCATCACCCGTCACTTTCCCTGCAGCTTTAGCTTATAATGTCATTGTCAGACAGCTCACAGAGATCCAGCTTCTCCAAGGAAGAAGTACTCCGTAACTGAGTCCAGGATCAGCCTGTATTGTTCCAGTTGCACAGTATGTATTGAGTGTGTGCTCTGTCGCTCAGTAATGTCCGACTCTCTGCAAGAGAGTAATAGCCCAGTGGGCTCCTCTGTCTGTGGAACTTTTCAGGCAAGGATACTACAGTGGGTTGTCATTTCCTTTTCCAGGGGATCTTCCTGACTCAGGGATCGAACTGGCATCTCTTGTGTCCTGCATTGATAGGCGGGTTATTTACCACTAGTGCCACCTGGATAATACAACCCAACACAGAGCAGTCTTCTCATTCTCATCACGGCATGGGCCTGATATTCCACGTGGCTTCCAGTTTCCATGAAGCATTGACTGTGTTTTTTCAGTCTTACTAAGGGTTGGAGAGTTGCAGAGAAAGTAGTCTCCACATTTGCAGACTTTTGCTTAATAAATTGATGTGATGCTGTGTAGAACTCTGAAGAGAAGAGAGCCGTCTCTTCTAAATCTATCTGGAGGAAATTGTTCCCCAGATTCCAATGATACCCAAAAAGCTGCCTAATTAGACCCAAATGGAAATAGCCTCCTGAGCGTTTGCCATTTGATTTTGCTTCCAAAAATCAATGATTTTACACATGGCATCTGCTGCCTCTGTGGTTATTATGGCTTCCAAGAAATTCTTCAGTGTTTGGTTATGAGTTCCTTGATGTTTATAATAACCTGCTTCTTGAATGTTTTGTCAACAAAACATTGTCTGGGTTTTGAATCTAGAGAATGGGGGTTTTATCAGGGTGAAATCTCTCCAGACAGTCTAATGAAAAACCTTTTCCACCAAATCAGATTTGCCAGATGATTGACTCTATTATTTAAATTTCATGTGGCTTTTAATACATGAGAACGGGTGCTCCGAAAAACATAAACTTATGATTATTGTATCAGATGTAAATATCCTTGTGCTGAGCAGACGCTGGCTGTTTTCCATCTATGTCCATAACTGCATTTAAAAGGCATTAGGTGTTGTGATCGTGGGTGATTTTTGTTTGGCTCTCGTCATCAACTCGATATATAGTGTCATAAATTTCAAAAATACGTTTTATAGTGTTGCATTTGGGAATGAGAAAGTTATTGTTTGACGTGAGACTCACGGAAAGGATGATGTCATGTTAATGATAACGACCTTTCAAAATGTTCCGCCTTCAAGAACATTCCCATCCAAAGCTGTGTGTTTGTCATCTCTCTCTCTCAGCTTGCATCCTTGTTTTAGGAAAGCCATGCATTCGTCTCTGTGACTGTTACGGTCACTGGTCTCATTTTCTCTGAGACTGTCTCATGCTCATTTAGAACTGACGAAGCCCAGGAGGCAGAATGACACAGTGTTCAGTCTCGCTTTCTTAGCTAGTTTACAGGGGCTTCCATGACCTGCTAGGTGAAACCTCCTTTAGTCTTGGGCTCTGAGTAGAAATTCCTGGGTTGGGCTGTGAGACTCTGTATCTTCATTATACAGAAACACCAAATAGAGCTTGAAGTCTTCAAGCATTTCCACTGTGGTGCCAATCAGTTCTGTGGAAAGGATAAGGGACCTAGAACAGTTGTTTTCACTAAGGAAACGACAGACATGGTGCAGAAAGTGCTACTTCCCCTCCCGCCCAAGCCCCAAAAGACCCACAGAAATGGAAACATGCTTTTTCTTTCTCTCAGCTCTATATCTAGAATCCACACTTTAAAAACTCACCAGGAATGATTCTTTTAATTTTTGGTGGGAATGTGAAATGGTGTAGCCACTTTGGAAAATATATGCTAATGCTAAGTCAATTCAGTTGTGTCCGACTCAAAAAAAGTGTTTCCGTAAGTAAGCGATAAGTTCTTCAGAAAGTCCTGAATTAAATTTGAGTCCACCCCACATCCAGAACCTCAATCTTTAGGATCAATAGAATCTGATTTCAGACTGTAGCTCACCAGGCTCCTCTTTCCATGGGATTCTCCAGGCAAGAATACTGGAGTGGGTTGCCATTTCCTCCTCCAAAGGATCTTCCTGAGCCAAGGAACACATCCACATCTCCTGCACTGGCAGGTGGATTCTTTACCACTGAGCCACCTGGGAAGCCCCTTTGAATTCAGAAGGTAATATTTAATTGATGCTAAATCTCAGATTCTTGTATTGTGTATCTGTTGTGTGTCTCCCTTGAATGTGGTAAAAACTTCTTAGGAGCTGAGATCAGGTCTTTTCTTTGGGTTCATACATCCCTGATACTCAGGGTGGTGGTACCTGGTATAGGATTGACACTCGGTGAGTAACTATTGAGCTGTCTCTTATACACATCTAAGAGAGGGATTTTGGTGTCCCATTTTTCAAGATTGCCCCTCCCTTTGGGACCCTTCAGCCTGTCATCCAATCTTTTGATCTGATGCACAAATGAGGCTGGCTAGGTATACCTCTTCTTGCAAGACCTTGAGGATATTTGCATCAACACTAACACAAGACATGTCTTTTTAAGACAAAGTTTTATACAAGGTGTGTTTAAAAAGAATTTTGAATGAATNCCGGGGCTTGGCAGCAGAGCATCATCAGTCATTGAGGTCAGGGAGTCAGCAAGTGCATACTTGAAGGGCTGCTTGGTATTAATACAAGGGCAGCTACTTGTAATGAAGGAGCTGCAAGCAGCCAAACAGAGCAAACAGAGAAAATTCACAAAACCAACAAACAAAACCATGTTCCATCCAGCCATTCCCTCCAGGCAGATTCCAGCTTCAGCTCTGGTAAGACTTCTTATATTCTAGTTTGAATCCGCTGCTCCCTGACCTCGTAAATTGATGATTAAAATTAGACAAATGTCGAATATTTCTTAATATGTGCACATTCTCCTGCCTGTTTAGTTGGCTGCATGCATGCTGAGTTGTTTCGGTAGTGTCCGACTCTGCACCCCTATGGACTGTAGCCCTCCAGGCTCCTCTGTTCCTAGGATTCTCCAAGCAAAAATCCTGGAGTGCGTTGCCATGCCCTCCTCCAGGGGATCTTCCTGACCCAGGTGGCAAAGAGTTGGACATAGCTTAGCAACTGAACAACGACATATATTAGGTACTAGATTAATTACTTAAGAAAGAATCCTGCCTTTTCCAGGAGTATATCAGGAGGATTATCCAGCATCACCAAGTGGGACTTATTCCAGGAAAGCAGTGCTTGGTCTGCACTGGTTCTCTCCCTCGGATCCAGTGGACCCGCCCCACGCTCTTCTCCCCTCAAGAATACCCAGCGGAAAGGACAACTTAGAACAGACATCCTTTGATTCATCTATTTATATCACCTCATATGAGAGACTCCAGCCATTCCAAGGGCTTTTTGTCTTATTTCCAACATGCTTTCTTTTAGACCACAATAACCCCAGCTTGTTATTTGTCTTTCAAAGGCCTTGGGAGAACCTATTTGATCGCCTCAAGTTTCACAGAGAGTCTTATTTTATTTTTAATTGGAGGATAATTACTTTACAATACTGTAATGGTTTCTGCCATACATCAACATGAATCAGCCTCAGGTATACATACGTTCCCTCCTTCTTAAACTTCCCTCCCATCTCCCTCTCCATCCCATCCCTCTAGGTTGTCACCAGAGGGTGTTTTAATTTCAGTCTCTGCATCACAGAGAGGATGTATTGGCAAGGAAAAAATTTCATCACTTCCATTTGCTTCACTTTATCTAACTAGTAAGCTTCCCAGGTGGCGTTAGTGGTAAAGAACCCACCTGCCAATGGAGGAGACGTAAGAGACACGAGCTAAAGCAAAACTGTGCACTCAGCAATGAGCGGAACGCCCAGGAGGAAATGATGACCTTCTTGAGTCCTGCATTTGCAACCCACGTAATACAAAGTGAGAATTTCACAAAACAAGATGGCTCCCAATACAGATATATAAAACCCATCTCCCAGAAAACAATGTTCCACTTTTCCTTGTGTGAAGTTTAAGAAAATGACATAAAACATCATCTGATTGAGGCCCCTGCAGTACCTGTGGCTGACACATACTTGCTGTTATCATTTGTTTGAACCATTTCTCCCATCCCACAGAGCAGAGAGCAAACAGCTGGTTAGCCCTTAAATGAACATGATGGTGTAAGAATGATGTTTCGTGTGCACCCAAGGAAGTCTCACCGGATAAATAAAAGGTTGCTCATTTATTTATGATGCAAAAAATCCATTGTGCATTCAGCGAAAAGAAGCATCAATTATTTATTCAGAACTCCTGTCTCCAAGAACAACTTTTTATGTTCATGAGGCATGACTGCTTTTATTCCTCTAAAACATGCAATTTTCTTTCTGACGGTACTGGGTGGTACTCTTAGAAAGCACGTGGCATTGTGGCAACTTGTGCATTTGATAAAGGATTTCTAGCTGGTCATACCCTTTTTATCCGATTCCCCCCATTACCCTCAGACACCCAGGAGTTGTGAACAGATGCATAGAGTTCATTCATTCATTCACTAGCAACCTTGTTTCTTTTCCCTCACCCTGAGACAGACCTACCACATCGCTAAATCATTAATTAAACTCTGGGGTCAAATATCTTCTCATGCATCACTACTTACCCTAACCCTAGTGAGGGCATGATTAAAGTGACATCATTTCTCAAAAGCATTTAAAAAAAATTTCCTTGGAATTGTATTATGTGTTTTTGTGTGTGTGCTCAGTTGTGTCTGACTCTGTGCAACTCCAGAGACTGTAGTCCGCCAGGCTCCTCTGCCCATGGAATTTTCCAGGCAAGAATACTGGAGTGAGCTGCCTTTTCCTACTCCAAGCTACACATATACATACACATATATCCTTGTTTTTGGATTTCCTTCCCATTCGGGTCACCGCAGAGCACTGAGTAGAGTTCCCTGTGCTGCATAGTAGGTTCTCATCCATTATCTCTTTTATACATAGTATCAACACTGTATATGTGTCGATTCCAGTCCCTCAGTTCACTCTACCACCACCCCTTCTCCCTTGGCATCTGTGTATTTTTTTTCTATGTCTTTGTCTCTATTTCTTCTTTGCAAATAATATCATGTTTACCATTTTTCTAGATTCCACATAGATGTGTTAGGAAACCTAATAAAGCAAAGAAAACAGTACAAATCAAGTTGAACTCTGTAAAAGGTAGCTGAAACACTCATATTCCACTACATCTGAATCTTACTTGATGGTGTTTTATCCATCTTTATATTCCTTCCACCTATGCCTAGAGCAGTGCTAACATAGTTGTAATAACTGTTGTATTAAAAACCCACAGAATTTATCTCTGCTATTTCCCCACTCATGCTCTAGCACCTCCTAGACTGGGGACTTCAAGCTTCCTTCTGATATTTTCTACAAGCTTAACATTTACACCCAAATTAGAATTCTCACCACTCAAATTCATCCCTGGTTCTCATGTGAAAGCCATATTAAAATGCTTATTCTATTAGCACCCATTATTCCAGCTACCAGAAATCTGATTAAACTCATCAAGTGGGAAACGGAATCTCCACAGAAGTCAGTCTGCTCTTTTTCCCTAGCAGAACATTTTGGATGAGTAATTCCCTTTGCCTTGGCTTCAGTTTTCTCATCCAGATTACCTAGTTCGTAATGTCTACTTAACATTCAAGGTGTTTTCGGAGAAATGAGTTCAGACAGCCATCTCATGCTCATGTTTAGCTGTGTCTGACTCTTTGCGACCCCAGGGACTATAGCCCGCCAGGCTCCTCTGTCCATGGGGATTCTCCAGGCAAGAATCCTGGAGGGGTTGCCATTTCCTTCTCCCATTAGAGGAGAGAAAGGAGATTAGAGCCAGGTTAGGAGTGGCAAGGCTCCACTCTCCCCACCTGGTCCTCAGGCAGGTCAGCAGGATGACCGCTCCAGGGGGGCTGGAGAAGTACGGCCGTGACATCTGTGTCTGTCTTCCCTGTGGAGCTCGGGGAAGTTAAAACCCCTTTCTCTGATGCTCTAGGGGAGAAATGGCCGTGATGGGTGTCTTGAGGACTCAGAGTTCTTAGGCTCAAGAAGAGTGCCAGAGGGTTGCTTTGCACGCTGCCCCCTGCCCAGAGAAACACAGAAAAGGCTAACTGGGAGCTAAGCAGGTGTGTGTGAAGAGACCTTTGTCAGCGGCAGGAAGGATGAAGCAACAGACTGGATGGTCAAGTAACTGTAGAAAATGGTGGGACGAGGAAGGAAAACCCAACGAATGCTGGCTCTACTGAGGACCAGACACTCCATCCCCCAACACACACACACACACACACACACACACACACACAGAGGCACACCCTGCCTGGGCACTTGGCAAGACACTGAAACACAACGCTATGGGAACTGAAAGATTCTAAAATTTACACACTCAAGAACTTATTTCTTGAGTTTCTATACATAGTTTTAAGTTCCTGGGGATAGAAAAAAAGAAAACAGTGACATAGAATCTTAAAAGAGAAAAGAAGATTCGCTGAAGAAAATAAGATGTCTGAGAAGGTGAGTTTGTGGCCTGAGATGAGTAATCAATCCTCAGGGATCTCAAGGGTAGGGTAGGAGTTGAGAGACACAGAGAGAGAAATGTTGATGTTTTGCTCTGCGTTTCTTAGCCCAGTGGCCTGCTTTTGCCAGTGTGATGTAGAGTATGCTTCACCTCTGCTGGATGGGCATCCACAACCAAATTATTTCCTGGTAGTTTAAACAGGTCAGAGGCCAGATAGCATCACCGACTTGATGGTCATGAGTTTGAGCAAGCTCCAGGAGTTGGTGATGGACAGGGAGGCCTGGCATGCTGCAGTCCATGGGGTCACAAAGCGTTGGACATGACTGATCAACTGAACTGAAATGAACCTCAGAGCAAGGAAGAAGAAGCATTTTGATAGGTGACTCAGGATGGAAGCAGAAGCTGGGGGACTAAATCAGCTTTCTCTCAGCCCTAGACTCTTCTTTTGGGGAATTAAAAAATTATCGGAGTATAGTTGATTTGCAACATTGTGTTAATTTCAGGTTCACAGCAAAGTGAATCACTTATACATATGCATATATCCTCTTTTTTCAGCTTCTTTTTCCATAGAGGCCATTACAGAACATTAAGTAGAGTGTCCTCTGCTATACAGTAGGTCCTTATTAGTTACCTATTTTATATATGGGGCTTCCCTGGAGGCTCAGTAAAGAATCTACCTGCAGTGCAGGAGATGTAGGAGATGCAGGTTCAATTCCTGGGTCAGGAAGATCCCCTTGAGAAGGAAATGACAACCAACTCCAATATTCTTGCTTGGAGCATTCCATGGATAGGGGAGCCTGGTGGGCTACAGTCCATGGGGTCACAGAGAGTCAGACACAACCAAGCAACTAACACACACACATCTTATATATAGTAGTATGTGTATGTACGTATAAGATGTGTGTTATATATAGTAGTATGTGTATGTACGTATAAGATGTGTGTTATATATAGTAGTATGTGTATGTACGTATAAGATGTGTGTTATATATAGTAGTATGTGTATGTACGTATAAGATGTGTGTTATATATAGTAGTATGTGTATGTACGTATAAGATGTGTGTTATATATAGTAGTATGTGTATGTACGTATAAGATGTGTGTTATATATAGTAGTATGTGTATGTACGTATAAGATGTGTGTTATATATAGTAGTATGTGTATGTACGTGTAAGATGTGTGTTATATATAGTAGTATGTGTATGTACGTATAAGATGTGTGTTATATATAGTAGTATGTGTATGTACGTATAAGATGCGTGTTATATATAGTAGTATGTGTATGTACGTATAAGATGTGTGTTATATATAGTAGTATGTGTATGTACGTATAAGATGTGTGTTATATATAGTAGTATGTGTATGTACGTATAAGATGTGTGTTATATATAGTAGTATGTGTATGTACGTATAAGATGTGTGTTATATATAGTAGTATGTGTATGTACGTATAAGATGTGTGTTATATATAGTAGTATGTGTATGTACGTGTAAGATGTGTGTTATATATAGTAGTATGTGTATGTACGTATAAGATGTGTGTTATATATAGTAGTATGTGTATGTACGTATAAGATGCGTGTTATATATAGTAGTATGTGTATGTACGTATAAGATGTGTGTTATATATAGTAGTATGTGTATGTACGTATAAGATGTGTGTTATATATAGTAGTATGTGTATGTACGTATAAGATGTGTGTTATATATAGTAGTATGTGTATGTACGTATAAGATGTGTGTTATATATAGTAGTATGTGTATGTACGTATAAGATGTGTGTTATATATAGTAGTATGTGTATGTACGTATAAGATGTGTGTTATATATAGTAGTATGTGTATGTACGTATAAGATGTGTGTTATATATAGTAGTATGTGTATGTACGTATAAGATGTGTGTTATATATAGTAGTATGTGTATGTACGTATAAGATGTGTGTTATATATAGTAGTATGTGTATGTACGTATAAGATGTGTGTTATATATAGTAGTATGTGTATGTACGTATAAGATGTGTGTTATATATAGTAGTATGTGTATGTACGTATAAGATGTGTGTTATATATAGTAGTATGTGTATGTACGTGTAAGATGTGTGTTATATATAGTAGTATGTCTGTCTCTTATACACATCTAGATGTGTATAAGAGACAGGGGCTTGGCAGCAGAGCATCATCAGTCATTGAGGTCAGGGAGTCAGCAAGTGCATACTTGAAGGGCTGCTTGGTATTAATACAAGGGCAGCTACTTGTAATGAAGGAGCTGCAAGCAGCCAAACAGAGCAAACAGAGAAAATTCACAAAACCAACAAACAAAACCATGTTCCATCCAGCCATTCCCTCCAGGCAGATTCCAGCTTCAGCTCTGGTAAGACTTCTTATATTCTAGTTTGA
>SJYX01011604.1:187633-237086 GCA_006410675.1 Oreotragus oreotragus
TTATATATAGTAGTATGTGTATGTACGTATAAGATGTGTGTTATATATAGTAGTATGTGTATGTACGTATAAGATGTGTGTTATATATAGTAGTATGTGTATGTACGTATAAGATGTGTGTTATATATAGTAGTATGTGTATGTACGTATAAGATGTGTGTTATATATAGTAGTATGTGTATGTACGTATAAGATGTGTGTTATATATAGTAGTATGTGTATGTACGTATAAGATGTGTGTTATATATAGTAGTATGTGTATGTACGTATAAGATGTGTGTTATATATAGTAGTATGTGTATGTACGTATAAGATGTGTGTTATATATAGTAGTATGTGTATGTACGTATAAGATGTGTGTTATATATAGTAGTATGTGTATGTACGTATAAGATGTGTGTTATATATAGTAGTATGTGTATGTACGTATAAGATGTGTGTTATATATAGTAGTATGTGTATGTACGTATAAGATGTGTGTTATATATAGTAGTATGTGTATGTACGTATAAGATGTGTGTTATATATAGTAGTATGTGTATGTACGTATAAGATGTGTGTTATATATAGTAGTATGTGTATGTACGTATAAGATGTGTGTTATATATAGTAGTATGTGTATGTACGTATAAGATGTGTGTTATATATAGTAGTATGTGTATGTACGTATAAGATGTGTGTTATATATAGTAGTATGTGTATGTACGTATAAGATGTGTGTTATATATAGTAGTATGTGTATGTACGTATAAGATGTGTGTTATATATAGTAGTATGTGTATGTACGTATAAGATGTGTGTTATATATAGTAGTATGTGTATGTACGTATAAGATGTGTGTTATATATAGTAGTATGTGTATGTACGTATAAGATGTGTGTTATATATAGTAGTATGTGTATGTACGTGTAAGATGTGTGTGTGTTAATTGCTCAGTTGTGTCTGACTCTTTGCGACCCCATGGTCTGTAGCCCACCAGGCTCCCCTGTCCATGGAAGAACCTCCCAATTTATCCTTCCTCCTACCTTACCCCCTGGTAACAATAAATTTGTTTTCTACATTTGTGACTCTCTGTGTTGTAAATCAGTTCATTTGTACCTTTTTTTTTTTAAGATTCCACATATAAGTGACATCATATTTTGTCTTTCTGCATTTGACTTACTTCAGCCAGTATGACAATCTCTATGTTGGTCAGTGTTGCTACAAATGGCAGTATTTCATTCTTTTATATTCTCTTGATCTTGCCACTTTGGCCCATGCTCACCCTCTTGGAGCTTGTGCATTGGTTCTTCCAAAAGGACTCAACTCCTGGCCCCGATGTCCAGACACCTTCCAAGTGCCCAACCTCTCACTATGAGAAACCACACCCCCCTAGTTCCTAAGTCCCTGGATCCCAGAGGCTGATGGAATAGAGCCAACTCTGTTTTGATGCAAACCATATGTTTGTAACTTCACATCAGTGTCAGATGGCAAGGCTCAGAGTAGAAGCTCTGGCTTCTTGTTCCAAGGGGTGCCTGCTTGTCTTAGGCTGGTAAAGATCCATCTACAGCTTGCTGGAATAACCCAGTGTCCCCAAACGCCACACAAAAAGCCCTTTGGCTGGACATGCATTCGCTCTTGGCTCTTCCAGATGAGGAGTCAGAATAGCCACCTCGGGTTTGAAGCATGGTGTCGCCCACCCGACATGGCTCCCTGCAGAGATGTGGTTCACCTAGGAGGCAGTGAAGACAAATCCCAGCTTTGTTGCACAGGGTGGTGGAAAATATGAGTCACTGAACTCGAAAGTCACCCTGGTGCCTGCTGCTGATTATAAACCAAGAGGAGAGCCTGAGATGGGCAGAGTCCAGGGCCAGGACCACCCTCTCGGGCCTAAGCTCAAGACTGGGGGGCGGGGCACAAAGACTCCTATTGTTTACACTGGGGCTGTGTGATGCCCTGTCAGGAAGCCCCCTTCACAAACTGAGTTGCCTCTGCCAGCCCTTAGAGACCTGGGGAATACACTCGCCCGGCCTTTGGTCTGCATGTTTAGACTCATGCCACACTGAATTTCATCTGGGAGGAAAAGCTGTTTCAGATGACCATGAATAGCAGCTTTCATCAGCTGTCACTCCCCATTAGGGCCGGCATGACGTGGAAATGTACAAGAGGTTGGGGTGGAAGCAGCTCCTTCTATCCTAAGCGTTCATTGACTTCATTTGAACTGTGGTGCTGGAGAAGACTCTTGAGAGTCCCTTGGACTGCAAGGAGATCAAATCAGTCAATCCTAAAGGAAATCAACCCTGAATATTCACTGGAAGCTGAATACTAAGGCTGAAGCTGAAGCTCTAAAATGCTGGCCGCCTGATGTGAAGAGCCTACTCACTGGAAAAGACCCCAATGNTCCCTTGGACTGCAAGGAGATCAAATCAGTCAATCCTAAAGGAAATCAACCCTGAATATTCACTGGAAGCTGAATACTAAGGCTGAAGCTGAAGCTCTAAAATGCTGGCCGCCTGATGTGAAGAGCCTACTCACTGGAAAAGACCCCAATGCTGGGAAAAGATTGAAGGGAAAAGAAGGGGGCAGCAGAGTATAAGATGGTATCACCAACTAAATGGACGTGAATCTGAACAAACTCCAGGAGACAGTAGAGGATGGAGGAGCCTGATGTGCTGCAATCCACGGGGTCACAAAAATTCAGACAGGACTTAGAAACAGAAAACCAACAACAAAATCCTTTTAAAAAGTTAAACAGTCCATTTGACTTTTCCCCCTCATCTTGCTTAGCTTCATCTGACTCTGGGGCAGAAAAAAATGTGGTACCTTAAGGCCAGACCTGGGTAGAACTAAGATGCTGATCTAGATGATTTGGGGAGCTCCATTCAGTGTTCTTTCCCTTGGAGAAGTCAGCTGCAAGCCTCAGCTTCCTCATATGGACTTGGCCTTGAAGAGATAGGATACAGTTTCTGTTTTAGGAGAAATGGAATAACATCCCTGTGGGCAGGTATCCTGTCTTATATCTGTCTTCAGGAGTAGAGATGGACTTGCTTCAGTGGAACTTGGTAAACTAGCTCTCTTAGGAAAAAAAAGAAAAGAAAGGCCATATTTGTAGTGTTTGCTAATTTCCACAGTGTAAATACTCTCATCATGGTTGAGTTCAAGGTACCAACATTGTAACTGAATGTGGGGTTTGACTGCTTGCCTCTCAAAAGCCAATTAAAAAGGCCAGGTGGATGGAAAGAAGAGTTTGCTTTATTTTGGATGCTGGCAACAGGAGGGGGTGTGGGGGGAGGGTGGACTCCTGTGCAAAGATCATCTCCTCCATTCCTAACAATCAGAGGGCAAGATCAACATCAAAAGATTATATTAAAAGAGAGAGAGAGAGAGATTGTCAGGTGTCAGTCAGAAGCGGCTCATTGAAGGTCTCAGAGAAGGGTAGTAGCTGAAGTCATGGAGTGATTGAAGGAAGGATTATGAAAAAAAAAAAAAATCATTGCAAGGGTCATGAAAGGGTCAGAGTGTGAAGACCTCCAGAGAAATTAGGAGGAAGGAAAACAAGAGTAGAATATTCTGAAAGGCATGAGCCAGACACATGGATTGTCAGATGGGTAGCAGGAAAGGAAGAAAGGAATCACAAAAAATAGCATCTGAAAAAAAAAATCCAGACCAATTATGGGAAGACAAATAGTGGGTTAATAAAATTTTTTGAACAAGAAGTTTCTAGAACATTACTGTAGTGGTAGGGTGAAATCAGGGACATAAAAGAAACAGGATCCTTTTCATTGATCTGTCCTTGGACATCAAGGAGATCAAACCAGTCAATCCTAAAAGAAATAAACCCTGAATATTCACTGGAAGGACTGAAGCTGAAGCTCCAATACTTTGGCCACCTGATGCCAACAGCCAACACATTATAAAAGACCTTGATGCTGGGAAAGACTGAGGGCAGGAGGAGAAGGGGGTGACAGAGGATGAGATGGTTGGATGGCACCATTGACTCGATGGGCATGAGCTTGAGCAAACTCCAGGAGATAGTAAAGGACAGGGAAGCCTGGAGTGCTAAAGTCCATGGGATCACAAAGAGTTGAACATGAGCGAGCAACTGAACAACTCTCCAGAAACAATCTGACATTGAAATTTCTGACCAGGATGCTGTGTGCACTGAAAGATGACAGTGGATGTAACATCTGGCATGGACGAAAAGGATACAGGAGTTGTACAGCACTAGCTCTGGAGGTCAACTGACTTGGCCCAGACAGCCTGCCAGTGCCCCAGTACTTGCCACGGAGAAAGGTGGTCCCCACAGCTGTGTGAATGAGGGATGAACAACCAGAGAAAGAGGAGAGAATAGGATTCACTCATGAAACTTTCTTGGTGGTTTTCTTTACAAAAGCGTGGTCGCTAGGGGACTTCCCAGGCGGCCCAATGGTTAAGACTTCTAATGCAGGAAAGTGTAGGTTCGATCCCTGGTCAGGGAGCTATGATCCTACATGCCTCTTGGCCAAAAAACCAAAACATAAAACAGAGGCAATGTTGTAACAAATTCAGTGAAGCTTTTTAAAATGGTCTACATTAAAAACATTTTTTAAAAAAAAGTTCCTTTAAAATGGTCCATATCAAAGCATGCATGCTCAGTCATGTCCTACTCTTTATGACCCCATGGACTGTGGCCTGCCAGGCTCCTCTATCCATGGGATTCTCCAGGCAAGAATACTGGCGTGAGTTGCCATTTCCTCCTTCAGGGGATCTTCCCAGACCAGGGACAGAACCCTCATCTCCTGCATTGGCAGCTGGGTTCTTTACCACTGAGCCACCAGGGAAGCTTGACTGTAGCCTACTAGGCTGCTCTGAGAGACACAGACCAAAAGGCTCTGACAATGGCCTTCATTATCTTCATCCAGAAAATGTGATAGAAACCCCTGATCCTTTTTTTTTTGCCTCAAGGCTACAGCTTCGCCCACTGAAAGGGCATTTATGGCCAAGCCTGTGATGACAACATGGCTTTTCTTGGTTGCTCTTGAACATAATGAAGCAGAGAAGAAAAGGCAGGCCTTTGGATTCCTAGCTTCACCAGTGGCTAATGAATCAAGCACTGCATCCCAGGATACCACGGGTATTAATGAGCAGTACGTGCAGGATTTATGGGGGCATTTGGCGGTGAGAAGGGACTCGGCTATGAACTGTTCCCCTGGAGTGGGGGTGCTGCATGCCCAACGGGGCAGTCGGGTGCTAAGGAACAGATGCCTTCCTGCCCTGGTTACTCACCTGGGTTCTGTAATGATGGAGGTCCTGGCTGACAAGTTCCTCCAACACTTTTAAAACCACATTTCCTGTGAAAGTCTCTTCGAGGAGAAGTAAAAGCTAACGAAAGCACAGTGAGGGGCCAGGATCAGGTTGCCTGGGGGAAATATGTTCGAATTCACTCAAGACTATAGACCCTGCTGATGGAGCTATTCTGACATGACGTGGTAAACTTAGAGGGAGTTTTTCACTTCTTTCACATGCCTTGTCCCTATAGCAGGGGTGATGTTCCCCTGAGCCCACACAAGATAGGCCCCCCAGACCTCACTGGGAGGGGAACTGTTTCGTCCTGAGTGATGTGAATATCAGTGACAGCTGACATTTATCAAGTACCCATCACTCGCCAAGCCTTGGTCTCAGAACCTGATGCACACAACTTTACAGAATCTTTACAAGGATTCTAAAGATCTGATGTCATTGATATCTCCATTAACATAGGACAGAGAAGCAAATTAAAAGCACCATCATCTGACTCTGTGCTCTTTGGAAACCCAGATATCTCTGGGCTCTGGTATTCCAGATGTAGGTCTGGGGAGCTGAAATGTGATGAAGCTGAACATACTATCAAAGAGGTCTCCTACTATTTAAGGCCCCAGGGATCTTGTCCATCTTTCTTTCTAAGCCTTGTTTCCCCATTTGACCCCTTGAGCTCATGCCCTGAAGTCTGCAACAGGGATGCAGATCGAGTCATCGTGTGCAGCAGCTTTGGCCACTTAGTAGTAGGTTCTCTAAGCATGTGCCTGGGGAGGATTTTCCAGGGATTCAGGGTTCGATACATCATTGCACTATGAACGGAGAATGGCATCTTCTGTGAGTGTGGGAGGCAGTGGATAACACAAGGGAGCCAGGTAACGTTCATCCCCCACAGTGGTGCCATTGGGCCTCCACTGACCCCTCAATAGGGACCTGGATCAATAAACCGGCTCATTAACTCCGGCACTCTGAGACGCTGCTCTGTGGCGGCACTGTGCTATCTCGCACCTTCACATCTCCAGCAACAATCCCATCCTGGAGGCTCGGGTCAGACATGCTGCCCGGAGAGATGGTCCACGGTGATGAGGCTGGAGACTCAGAGAAGAGTTTCGCCAAATACTGACCCTCGGTCAGAAGTAATTTACTTGAATCTCCATGTAAACTAAGACAGACTGTCCCATAAGTAAGCGCCAGTGAATGCCAGCAACAGACCCTGTGTTGTATGAAATGGGTGCCGTTTGTTTCATACAATATAAAACACAAACAAAATCTATTTTATTTTTAAACAGGAATAGCATGGAACAGAAAGTGGCCAACAAAGTACATACAGATGTTTTTAAACTCTTTAAATCTTTATCACAGAAGACATACACATTTCATGTTACCAGAAAGAGATAGGAATAATGATGCAACTTAATAAATATATTTAAAATGGCATTTTCCAGTTTTAAGCTTAATTTTATTTACTTATTTTTTTGCCATTCCCAGCAGCATTCAGGATCTTAGTTCCCTAACCAGGGATCAAACTCATGCCCCCTGTAGTGGAAAGGTGGACTCCTAACCACTGGACCATCAAGGAACTCCCTTAAGCTTAAAATTTCAATTTATTATTATTGCCTATAATATTCTTTTTTTATAACTTTATCACATCAAATTTACACTTAATACATGAAATGTAATTAAGACATTAACCATTAGTGTCTAGTTTAAATTACCAGAGTATTTAAGTTAAAGAATTAAGAAAATTCTCGGAGAAACATTTTGATTAAAAGACCTCAGCAGCTTTGTAAAAACTAATCAAAAATTATGGACTGAAAACAGAAGAAAAATTATATTTGCTCAGAGAAAAAGAAAAGGTCAATTGTCTCAGATGCGGCAAAATTTGCAATACTGAAAAGAAAATTCAAAGCACATAAAAGCTACCTTTTTGATGATTTAGTCATAGAAAAATATTTTTAAGGATCTTTGAAAGGCTTTTTTTCTTTGTTAATGATCATCAAATACAACCAAACAACTTGGAACTTCAAATAGAGTGCCCTCTTAATAGCATATATGTAAATATAATTTCTACTTCAACAAATATGAGAAAATAAATTACATTGAATCAACACCCACTACCACCAATGATCTCCTTTCAGTTGCCTTTGCAATCCAGGGGGAAGAAAGTAAATAAACATGTGCCATCGGCTTTAATAAAACCCAACCATCAAGGCAAAAGATGAATTTGCTTGTTTTTTATGAACCTTGATACATTTGCAAAAATCCCTAGGAAGCCTAGACGTACCCTTAAAAAATTACAACTTTTTATTTCAGAAAAGGCAGAGAAGCTAAAACTCTTTAACCAATTTGATAGATATATAAAATGCTAATAGTTCTAGTCTGTAAAGCTGGGACCATCAAGGCAAAAGATGAATTTGCTTGTTTTTTATGAACCTTGATACATTTGCAAAAATCCCTAGGAAGCCTAGACGTACCCTTGAAAAATTACAACTTTTTATTTCAGAAAAGGCAGAGAAGCTAAAACTCTTTAACCAATTTGATAGATATATAAAATGCTAATAGTTCTAGTCTGTAAAGCTGGGGGCCTCATAAAGTTTTATTTCATAGCACATAAGTCCTATTTCATGGTAAATATCTTCATTTTATGGAAGTGCTACTAAAGAGCATTTGCGTCACATTGAGGTTTTGCAATTGTAATCATGAATTAATTCCATGACCTCAAAACAGTCTGATAAATACAACTTCTCAGTTTGATTAACCTAGTTTATATTTGGAGAGGTTAAACAATACCCTTGCCAGTTATCTTCTCTCATCAGGTTTTTTTTTCCCGAAAGTTATCACTTGAAAAATCAAAATATTTTAAACTAGCAAACCATCATCTTTATTCCTCTCCTTTTTTTTCCCCTTTTGACCACACTGTGCAGTAAGCAGGATCTTAGCTCCCTGATCAGGGATCAAACCAGAGTCCCCTGCATTAAAAGCACAAAGTCTTAACCACTGAACCCTTAAGTAAGTCCCTCTTCTAATAAAATCAGGAAATGTGAACTTATATTGTCTCCATACCTGATGATTACAGAAGTGGGATGTGGTGTACACTGGTATTAAGTCTGCTCAATCCCTGTGCCAGTGACAAGAATTCTTAAAATAAAGACAATACTCTGCCGTGTGGTTGCAAAGGTCTTAGAGAGGATATGCCATTGAACTTAGGGGCTCCAAGGAATAGTCTGTGATGAACATGGAAAGACCCACCTTCGGGGGTGCTGATGAAAAAAAAGTTAATATTTGGCATCAAAAGGCTTGAGCAAACTTTAACATGGACACAATTAAAATGTGTCATTATTAGAGTTCACCAAGCCATCCTATTTCCAAGTTTGACAAAAACAAGTGTTTATCCTTATTGAGAGCTTATGGGAACATTTAAGACCATCTCACCTACTCTCTGAGGAGCCAGGTGAGCCTCTAAGAACTTTAAGGATTTATGAAGAGTCACAAGAGAGAAAGGGGACATGAGGCCATGGGGGCTGCTCCTTGTGGCTTCTGACAGCCCTTCTCTGGCGAGACCCACGGGTCCCTCCACCACGTAACTCTGAGGGTTTGCTTCCTGTTGGATGATTTAGAGTCAGCAAGCCTAGGTGGACTCCCCACTGCCCATGATTTGTTTCTGCAAAATAGGGGGTTGTGACTGTGAACTCTCAAACACGAACTCCATCAGTGGGTTTATGCTACTCCTCTCTCCTTCCATCTCTACTTCGAGAACTTTAGGATTCAGAAGTTTCCAGTGTGTGTTTGAGCAGTTGTCTAATTTCAGGCTGAAATAATCTTAAAATGGAGAGCAGTTATACCAAATTGCAAAATCTGTGCAGAGAGGCCAGGAAATGCATAAGAAGATAGGCATATACCTGTGTAAAATTATTCATACAAATGGTCATGTCCTAAAAGATAGAGAGGGAGCCTATAAGGCTTCTAAGCAATAGCTACTAGAAACGCTGAAACTTACATCATATTTGCTATGTGCCAGGCACTGGGCTTCCCTGGTGGCTCAGATAGTAAAGAATCCACGTGCAATGTGGGAGACCTGAGTTCAATCCCTGGTTTAGGAAGATCCCCTGGAGAAGGGATGGCAACCCACTCTAGCATTCTTGCCTGAAGAATTCCATGGGCTGAGGAGCCTGGCGGGCTACAGTCCATGGGGTCGCAAAGAGTCGGACACGACTGAGTGACTAAGCACACAGGTACTATGAGGTGCCATGAGGAGCCAAATTTACAGAGACAGAGAATAGAACAGAGGCTACCCGGGGGAAGGGAGGGGGAGACGGGGAGTTATTGTGTAGAGTTTCAGGTTTAGAGCTTCTGTCTGGGAGGATGAATTTCTGGAGATGGATGGTGGTGATGGCTGCCCAACAAAATTATGAATACGTTTAATGACACCAGGTTATACAGTTCATGGTTTAAGATGGTAGATTTTAAGTGTATCTTATCAAAGAATTTTTTTAAAGATCCCTTTTTAAAAAGAAAGTTCCAAAGATCCCTTGGAAACTAAGTAAATTCCCACGAAATTCAAGCCAGTTGGATTTAACTATTAAAACCTTAGATGTCAGGACATGAAATAATAGATATTGTCTTTTGGGGTCACTGGATTGTGATCTTTGGGCAAGCACTGGACTCAGAAGGCATTTGTATGGCTAAGCAAGAGGCAAGAAGCAGAGTCCTCATTGGGATTCTTTCAGCAATAAAGGATTCACAGAGTGAGATTCGATCTCTTTCTTGAGCAAGCAATGGGTGGTGCAGTTGGTAGAAAAAATCAGAGTTAAAAAAATCCACAGAAAATAGCATATGTCAGTGGAAAAACATGGTCTGTCTGGACCAGATCAAAGTGATGATGCAGGCAATGATTAACACAAGAATGAATAAGTTTCTTCATAGCTATATTTTACTGTTCAAGGTGGGAGGTAGTCTGTAAATTAAAGGGCCAAAAATGGATGGATTAAGAGAGTCTCAGTTTAGAAACTGTTATTAAGGAGTTTTTTTAAACAGATTTTTTTCCCCAGAATCCAGAAAAGATATGGCCATAGAGTCAAGGATTGAGAACACCAGGGCAGCGGAAAAAAATAGGAAGTAATTCACAGTTCAAGGGTAGTCGTGGCTCCTCTGACATTGACACATGTGGCCAAGCCAGAGAGGAAGGAAATGTCTGGTGGGCAAGCTAGTACTGATTCTTATTAATAAAAGCAAATTTCAGTCACAATTTTAAAAAAAGCTTGGTGAGCTGGACAAATGATTGAACAGATATAGAAACCGTATTTTATTTTTATTATTTTTTGACAGTGCTACGCAGCATGTGGGATCTAAGTTCCATAGCCAAGGATTGAACCCATGCCCCTTGCAGTGGTAGCCCAGAGTTTTAACCCCTGGACTTCCAGAAGTCCAGTTGGTGACGGTCTTCAGTGAACTATGGCAAATAGTTAAAGTGATGGAAATGATAATCATTTTAAGAGACAGAAGAAAAATCGTTGTGACAGCCCCAGCCATAAAATGCTTCCAGACATTTCAGTTGGAATAAACTTGACAGTACACTTTATCCTGTGCATTTAAAGAGAAAATGAGAAAAATTGAGGTTTAGTGGTACTGAATGATTCATGCAAGGTTTCATCCTTTCTGGTCAAATCAAAACTATTCACAAAATTATCCACAAGACCTGGGGTTTCATCATGAAGACACAGAAAGAGCTGATGAACTGGAACATCATTTTTTAAAAAATAGAGAGAGAAAGAAGATAGGGTTAAGAAAATGGATGGATTGGACAAACCATGGATTCCTTTCATGGTCTATTTAAGAAGGAGGTGTTCCCTAGAGAAGGAAATGGCAACCCACTCCAGTATTCTTGCCTGGGAAACCCCGTGGACAGAGGAACCTGGTGGGTTAAGTACATCTCATGACTCTAATGAAGTGTTAGGTAAATCTAATGAACGTATAATCCTATTATTTATCAGCATGGTTATATCCCTGACCTGAAGCAATGAATGGGGGACAATTTAAATAATGTAGGAAATGAGAGACTGGTTAGAAAGGTGGTAAAGAGTCAAAGGTGAGCACCACAGTTTTAGACACACAGTAGACATCATGATAACAATATCAGGAAAAAAGCTGGTGGCAGAGGTTTAGTCATGCAGTCATGCCTGACTCTGCGACCCCAGGGACTGCAGCCCACCAGGCTCCTCTTTCCATGGAATTTTCCAGGCAGGAATACTGAAGCGGGTTGCTATCTCCTTCTCTAGGGGATCTTCCCGACCTAGGGATTGAACCCTGAGTCTCCTGCACTGCAGGCAGATTCTTTATCGGTCCACCAGGGAAGCCCAGAGAACAAGAAAAATGATGACGTTAAAGCTGGAGAAACTAGAGCGAGAGTCAGTTAAATAATGAAGGCGTCATTGGAACAAACTGGCCTGAAAAAGCAGGGAAGAGCCTGCTGAGAGAGCTAAGGACACACGCTGAAGGACTGATGAGGGAGACGGACCCTGGACATTTTGGTCACGAGGGAGACTTGCAACTTGAGTTAGGAGACAGGATGAGGCTGGTCAAAAGAGATCTGCTTCCAATTTTTCTGCGTATTCATTATATATGGCTCAGGCCAGCTGAGTTTACCATTCTGTTGATACAGAACTTTTTATTAATGGCCTCATCAAATAGCAGGGGCCAAACAGTCTGAAGAGGAGCTCATTATTTATGGTTGGGTGGAAGAAGAGCTGGATGTGTTGAGTACAGAATAATTTTACAGTTGAAAGCCGAGGCTGCTTGGTGATTTTGCATCTTTGTGGATAAGAAGGGATAAGAAAGCTGCATCCTCAAGAAAGGTTTCAATACCAGATGCTTGGATACTAGAGGGAAGGGTGTTTTTCTCTAAAAAGAACTTTTCCTAAAATGAAAAGTGTTAGTTACTCAGTCATGTCTGACTCTTTGCAACCCTGCCAGGCTCCTCAGTCCATGGGATTCTCTAGGCAAGAATACTGGAGTGGGTTGCCATGCCCTGCTCCAGGAGATCTTTCCGACCCAGGTATTGAATCCATGTCTCCTGCACTGCAAGCAGATTCTTTACTGTCTGAGCCACCATGGAAGCCCAAAATGAAGAGACACATTCTAATAAAAGGTGAAGAAGAATCAAAGAAGGCAGAATCAAGGCCAAGTTTGGAAATAAAAAATAACGTATGATTTTGGGGCCAGGTGGTTACCTAAAGCGAAAAGTAACAGTTAAGAGTCTCAGTGAAAAGAAAGGAATGAACCTAAAAAAAAAAAATAAGGATGCAAGTTGACTTTTGGTATAGAATTTAGATATAATAAAATGTTGAGGGGTAAGAGGTCGCCTAGAAGAGAAATGATATGGAAGCAAAAGGATGCAAAGATATTTGTAAGTTATACAGTTGATGGGACATGTGGAGTTTGTTGGAAATGCTGAAGAGCTATAACAGACTGAACTTTTTTTTTTCCAATTTAGAAATGAAAGAAACTATTCAGACCTAACTACAGTATAAACATGCTTTGAGTCATTCTATATAAAGGTAAGTTATTATTATTCTAGAATATTTACTGGGATTCTTTGTGACAAAGAACAATTGATCTGAGCTTTAAAGGGTAAGATCAAGTGGTCTGAAATAAGAACTAGGTTTGGCTCTAGAGGTATCAGTTGATGGTAACTCATCAAGAACTCTTGTTCCCTCTGAAAAACTGCAGTGCAATGACTGTCAAGTTTTCTCACTTCCTACTGTTCCTTGGTTGACCAGCTGTTGCAGGCTTGAAATAAAGAAATCCGAGCTTAGATAAGGATTTGTGGGAAAACAGGTGGGAGAAACATGCCTCTGTCCAGACCAGAGGCAGACGACCTTTCAGGAGTGGAATGCCAAGTCGCTGACCCTGGCCCTTGAGGTCAAGGATGAAGGGTGGGGCCCTGGAGGCCTGGGAAGTGTCCTTCCGAGAACACCTCCAGCTCCAGTCAAAGGCGTGCCCCCAACTTTCACCTCTGTGTCATCCATCTTCCTGTGGGCCCTGTTTTTCCTAATGTAAATACCAATGGGGAAATTGAAATCCATCTGACCTTCGTCTCTCCTGGTGTCTATATCAGATAAACAGACTACTTTCCCTAGAGCTAAAGCTGCGAGCAGCTGCCTTAGGAGGACTGCAAGTATCTGAAGTGTGGGGTGGACAGCACGTAGCACGGTGCCTTTGAAAAGCGGGTAGAACTTAGACCAGTAGGTGAAGCCCATGAGGACACCAGGGATCCGTGGACATAGGTAGGTGAAGGCGGAGAGAAGGCACTTGGAAAGTGGAAGGGAGCAGGGAGCTTGGAGGTATGAGGGGAAAATCTACATCACTTCTCTTTGCAATGAAAAGAAGCCCCCAAGGATGATAAATACTCAGTGTTTACTATAAGAAACACGTGGACCATAGTTTAACAATGTGTGGACTAGACAGTAACCTTGACGCCTCTGAGGAATTAGAAAGCTAAAAATCTAGCCTCATCACATACCAGCCAGCCAGAGCTAGCAAAGCATGCTGTTTCATCCTGTCTGACCCTTTGTACCTAAAAGATCAGACCCAGGATGATGGGAATGAAAAGGGCTCAGAGCAGAATGCTGGGGAAAGCAATGGCACCCCACCCCAGTACTCTTGCCTGGAAAATCCAATGGACGGAGTAGCCTGGTGGGCTGCAGTCCATGGGGTCGCTAACAGTCGGACAGACTGAGCGACTTCGCTTTCACTTTTCTCTTTCATGCATTGGAGAAGGAAATGGCAACCCACTCCAGTATTCTTGCCTGGAGAATCCCAGGGATGGGGGAGCCTGGTGGGCTGCCGTCTATGGGGTCACACAGAGTCGGACACGACTGAAGTGACTTAGCAGCAGCAGCAGCAGAGCAGAATGCATGATTCTTCTTTCTTATTACCTTTTGACAGTGAAATTAGAGGAGAGTTAAGATGTTGAGCATATAGCTATTAAAAGAACACAGCCAATAGTTGGAAATTTAACTAGAAAATTAGGGTTATAGCCTGAAACATACTCACTAAATATCTTAAATGTCCCATAATGGATTCCTCTATTAGAAGCTATTTCTATTTTCAGCTTTATTTCCTCCTGACTTAACAAAAATCCATTATTTTATTACTCTGTATTTGAGGTTACACTGTTTTACAATTTTTCCAAATTCATTTTTTTAAGTTTTAAAGGTTCCAAGATTTCATGATGTGACAAACAGGTTTGTGCTTTTCCTATCCATGGTTCTCACCTGTGTAGCTGAGACTCTGAATGCAAATCTGTTTTCACATTGATGAAGATTTTTCAAGGACCATAAACTCCATGTAACACTGATGCTTCTTGATGTTTGGGTTCTGAAAGTCCCATTCTTCTGCACAACCAGAGGTGGGGGTTTTATTTCTATACTAAGACATTTTTTTTTAAAGGTTTTTTCCTGATGTGGACCATTCTTTAAAGTCTTTATTGAATTTGCTACAATATTGCTTATTTTATGTTTTGGGTTTTTGGCCACGAGGCATGTGGGATCTTAGCTCCCCGGTTAGGGATTGAACCTGAATCCCCTACATTGGAAGATGAAGTCTTTTTTTTTTTTTTTTTTAATTATTTTTCATTTGGCTGCGTTGTTTCTTAGCTGTGGTGCTCAGGCTTAGTTGCCCTGTGGCATGCGCAATCTTACTTCCCCCCACCAGGTATTGAATCATGTCCCCTACATTGGAAGGTGGATTCTGAACTATTGGACCACCACGGAAGTCCCAGAAGGTGAATTCTTAACCAATGGACTGCCAGGGAAGTTCCTACACTTTCACTGGGCTGAAAAACTCCCTATTTTCCTAATTTGGGGAACCATACCTTCTCTTTGATTCTACGGTGATCACATCAAAGACCTGGTAGGAAATGTAGCAGTAAGAATTTATCTTCCTTTGCTATCACTCATCCCCTAGGGGTCAATTATAAACCACCGCAGGTCCATCTGAATTTAGCAGATTAACAGAAGCCTAGGCATTTGCCTCTATTTCCTGACACTGGGTTGCATCAGGTGACAAGAAATACTGTCAAGGCACTCTCATGGAGGAGGACTGAAGCTGTAAGACTTGAACTTGAGAAATACTCTAGAAATGTTTAATGATATTTTTTCATGTGAATCTGTTTCTACTTCTCAGAAACGCAGCCATCCATTTGTTACAAGCTGCTTCTGTGTCTCAGTTGTAAAAACCCAGCTCAGTAAAGTTTCTTTTTAGTACTTCTCTTGACAAAACACACCCTTAAACTCTGATCTGCTTACTATAATGGAGTCATTTATAGAGTGAGAGAAAGAAATGTTTTCAAGAGAAAACATAGAGTGCTGAGTGAAAAGAATTACCAGTCAAGCATTAATTAAAATCTGTCTTTTTAGACCTGGTTTGGATACACACTAGCTGTAACTGGTTTACTTTTTCAGCTGGGAACCACAGCATCATTGGACATTTTGCATGTGATGATTCTTTGTGATGAAGGCTCTCATGTACATTATTAGATATTTGGCAGCGTCCCTGGCACTGATTCACTAGAAGTACCCTATACTCTACCATGCTCATTTAGAACCCCGAAATATCTCCAGACATCATTTGGAATGAAAAATTGTTTTGAGAACCAGTCTTCAACCTTAGGTTTCTCATCTGTACAGTGACTGAATGTGAGTAGAAATAGGTGTTGATCTAAGGAGAAAAGATGCCTTTACGGGTAATCTGCTACATTCATATAAACTATTATTGCTTTACAGGCAGATTTTATTTATTCACATATTAAATGCTATTTATCTTCATAGGTATCAGATTTGGCAGATCTCAGCTGACAGGATAGAAGTGTTTGGAAGAAACTTATCCTCTTTACCAGCCAGCTTCCCTGGTGGCTCAGATGGTAAAGTATCTGCCTGCAACACAGAAGACCTGGGTTCAATCCCTGGGTTGGGAAGATCCCTCTGGAGAAGGAAATGGCAACCCACTCCAGTACTCTTGCCTGGAAAATTCCATGGACTGAGGAGCTTGGTAGGCTACAGTCCATGGGGTCGCAAAGAGTTGGACACAACTGAGCAACTTCACTTTCACTTACCCTCTTTACAACTGCAAAAATCAAGAGTTAATTGATAGACACATCAGTGTTTTAAACCCCTGCACAACCAGCAGAAGAAAGGATTCAAGTGTCAGATGGGGATTTAATCCTGATCACTGTCAAGGTTTACTCTAACTTTGAGGATCTTTGAAAATAAGATAATTGGAGTGGGATTAATACTCCAGGAATAATAAATATCCATTCTCTAGAAGCTTATTGATCTCTAGTCAATAGACTAAAATTTATTTCTCTTAGAATTTACTAATCAGAAGAATTTATACACTCTAGACATGGCCTCAAAAGCAAACGATTCAGAATGAAGCTGCAGACCTCTGGTTGTTCTCTACATCTGAGAGGAGAGCAGCAGGTCAGTGGACATGACTGTGGAGCAGACAGCTTGGAGGAAGGGTGACTAAGAGGCTCAAATCAAGAGCACAGCCTAGGTCTTAGGTGATGCAGCCAAATGGACAAAAGAAATCTGAGTCCAAGTCCACACACAGCAAGGGGAAGTATCACATAAAGGCAGAAATGGAAAATTCCTGCTCTGGGGTACACTGATCTGAGATATTCATACACTTGGTTAGGATAAAGAATTTCTACCATTCTTATGAAATCTTAGAAGGTTTTCCTGGAATGCTCTGTAGTCATCCATTTAAAAAGTCATATGAGAAAACAAACAAACAAAAACCTACATGCAAGAAGAAGTTCTTTGCACTCAATTCTGTTGTTTTATTATTTCTTAACACAAAAAGATGAAGGCTGCTGAATACAATGGTTAGATGTGCTTGTTTCCTTGGGCGAGCCACCTTTGGGTGAGGCCAAGCAAATGCTTATGAGAGAATCAGAAGCACAGACATAAGAGAAAAGATGAAAAGAGTGTAAAATGCATTTCTTGTTGCTGGTAGTGATGATTCAAATAGAACAAAAAAACAGGCTATAGCGTCAGGAAGTTGAGGGCACAGAAAGGAAAGAGATCAGTTGGGAAAGGGGACCTGGATTTGGGGTCTACTTAACCCCCATAAAAGAGAATTAATAAATAAATCCAGAGATTTAAAGCGAGAATAGGATACCTAGAAACTTAAGGGTTTTTTTTTTTTTCCTTCATTTTAATCCTGTGTTAGACTTCTCAAGAAATACATAGTTCACTCAATAATAGCATCTCTGTCAAATGCACAATAAAACTTCATATTTCAAAACAACATTACGTTCTTTTGATTGACAAAACTGAGAAGAAAAAAGAACACTGTTTTAGAGTACTGGAGTGTCTAGTCCTTTATGTTTTGGCGGACATGGAAAAATTCCATGAGATTGGAGACGTTTTCCTCTTGGGTTTAAACCTGTAATAAAACGTTGCTGACAGGCTAATTATAAATGTTTTATATAGTCTGTGCATATGTGCTCTTCTCTAAACCAATTTAATTCCCATTAATGCTAATCTGGTTAATGCCCACTCAGAGAGGAAAGGAACACTCTTAATAAACTATTGATTTATTTGAGCTATTTAAATGGGGAACAGGCAGAAACAGATGGGAAAATAGAAAAAAAAATCACGGTTTTACCCATATCTGCATTTCTTAAGAGTATTTTCCAACTATTAATGAATATTATACTATAATTGGTATAAAGAGGAAATGGGGAAAAATAAAGTGACAAAGTGACAGCCTTCCCTCCACCCATAAAAAACTGAGGGCCTTGTAAATAAGATGATTTTTTTTTTTTTTAGTACTAGCTCCAAGGTTAGAAATAAGATGTTATAAACAGAGGCAGACTTTCTTTGTTGAAAAAGAGGTTAAAAACTGAAGTTGATATTTGCAAACTCTTACTGAAGTGGGTTTTTCTTTAAGAAAAAAAAAATAAGGTAATCAAAACAAGAATAGGTAAATTCTGCCCCTACCACAGCTTGTCCTGCTCCTAGTGTGAGTAGCCACCTTGTTCTCCATGCAACAATCCAGTAATTCCCCTCACTTCAATTCAGCCGGGATCTCCACCTCTTGGGGTGCTTTAGCGAGCCAAGACTGCCTCTTAAAAGACGTTGTGTCCAGGACAGAGTAGTTTCCTTGACCACAACTGTGTAAGATGTCTGAGCGCCATAAGGCTTGCCTAGAACTCAAAGCAACAAGAAACCCTCCCCAAACTAGCCAAGCATTTCTAAAGGATGTCTGTGCCTTTCCCATTCTCCCTGGGAAGAGTGGCACAGAACAGGGACTAAGCGGAAGGTGGAGTTTTGTCAAGGGCCCACCATCTGGCAGTAAGATACAGCACTTAACCTCCCTGATACTCAGTTTCTTTATCTGTAAAATGGGGATAATAGCCTTCCTGTTCTATGTTGGTAAATCACAGCTGAGTATAAGGATCAAGAAAGCTGTAGTTGAAAACACTGTGATGTCCAAGAAGTGATGGGTAACCGTGCAGAGTTATTAATCGGGAAAAGGTTTAAGAAAAAGTGGCACAGGAACAAAATTAAAGGGAAAAGAAAAAAATCAGGAGAGATATGTTTTATCCGGGCTGTGTTAAAAAAGAGAGTGAGCTATACTCTCAGGAATTTCTTCAAAGTTTTAATGGTAACTGACACTCATACTTCATAACTGTGCACGTAAAACATAAAATAAAGATGGAAAATGGAGATTCGTGCAGGTTTCCTTTTTTATCGAAACCTTGGCGGTTGGTTGTTCATGCCGGTGAGGGTGGAGAGGAGAACAATCTCTTTAACATTCATGAAAAAAAAAAAAAATACTGAAACAAAATATCGGCAGCACACATATTAAACTGCTTTTTCTCTACCGATCGGTAAAAAAATATATTATCTTCTGATATTTTCTTTTTCTTTTTAAATTATAAGTTCATCCGTCCCAGCCGAAGTCGTGGCCCGTCATCTGGTAGAACTTGCGGTTGAAGGGCCGGTAGAAATCCCGCAGCTGCCGCAGCACCTGCGCGTCGATCTCGGGGTGGGGTCTGCCCTTGGTCTTGCCCAGGCAGTGCGGGCGGCCGCTGCCCTCCGCCTTCTTGAGGCAGGGGAAGCCCTTGGTCTGGTTGAAGTAGAAGTGCTTGTCCGAGATGATGCGCTTGAGGCCCAGGAAGTCCTGCACGCGGCCCAGCTCGCCGGCCGGGTCGCGCACCAGGCGCTCGCCGCTCACGAAGAGCATCTGGCGGGCGGGGAAGTGGCGCAGCCAGCGCTCCAGGTGCTCGGCGTACAGGCCGATCTGGATGGCGCTCCACGAGCGGTCCACCAGGCCCGCCGAGCGGTTCCGGAAGGCCAGGCTCTCGAAGCTGGGGATGTCGGGCCGCTTGGAGAGCGTCTGCGTGTAGTCCGACACGGCCCGCGTCACCGGGTCCCGGACCACCACCAGGAGCTTGGTGTCCTTGGACATGGCTGAGATGCGCGCGGGCGCCTCGCGCGTCACGAAGTAGCTGGGCGTCTTCTCCATGGTGATCTGGCCCTCCAGGGTCCTGGGCATCAGGTCCCTGCGTGAAGCAAACAGACCAGGGAGGGTCAGAGGTCACAGCTCTTTGGCCACGCGTCTCAATAGCAATACTTTTTTTTTTTTTTTTTGCTATTTTTGCTTTTTTTTTTCCTGATTTATTTTTTAATTGGAGGTTAACTGCTTTACAATACGTTAATTTCTGCTGTACAACACCTGTGAATCAGCCATATGTATCCATATATCCCCTCCCTCTGAGACTCCTTCCCACCCTTCCCGTCATCCCACCCCTCTAGGTCATCACAGAGCACCGAGTGGCAATGTCAGCACTTTTAATCCTGGCTCCATCTAATTGCAGTCTGTAGAAACACTAAAAAAATGCAAGTCGAATTTCAGAGCTGAGAGATATAGGTACGTCCCATCTGAAGGCTGGAGGCCAGCTGCTCTCCACCTAAGATGGGAAGGCACTTTAATTTAGGGTAGAAGGAGTAAGATTCAACCTTCTCTGAGATCTTCTCCCCAGTGTCACCTCTCCCTTATTTTGGGGGGGGGTATACAGCTTTTAGATGGCCCAGAATATCTGACTCAGAACACAGAGACCTTTGGCCTCTGGATACGTGCCTTTCAAAATAATATCACCTGGAGTGCCTGGAGATTTTGGTGTCCACGTGTCCTCGCTTTCCTGCCTTGCTCTGCTTATCACGTTGGGACAAAAGCCCAATAGATACAGGAAGGAAAATGTCCCCTGAGCCAGTCAGGGTGTACTAGCATCGCCACAGTGACCACTGACCAAACGCCTTCACTGTGAAAGACATCCCTGAAGGCCTCGAGGCACATAGCTGCCAAAAAACCGGGAGGAGTCAGATGAAGTATAAACTGATGCAAAGAGAGAATTTGCTGAGACACAACTCTAGAAGCCTCCAAAACTACTTCAGATTCCATTTTATAGCTAGCTGGTGGAAATCTATTTTTTATAGATCCCTGGTGTATGATGCAGGAAGCTCAAACTCAGTGCTCTGTGACAACCTAGAGAGGTGGGATGGGGTGGGAGGTGGGAGGGAGGTTCAAGAGGGAAGGGACGTGTGAATGCCTATAGCTGATTCATGTTGATACATGGCAGAAACCAACACAATATTGTAAAGCCACTATCCTCCAAATAAAAATAAATAATTTAAAAAGAGACAGGGACTTCCCTAGTGGTCCAGTGGCTAAGACTCACTCCTCGCTGCCAATGCAGGGGTCCTGGGCTTGATCCGTGGTCAGGAGATGAAGGGTCCACATGCCACAACTAAGACCCGGTACAGCCAAAATAAATAAGCTAATAAATAAATATTTTTAAAGGGGGAGAGAGACTTGTATGATATTTATTTATTGCCACATAATTTAAATGTACCTACACAGCAGAACTTGAGCAAACTCCAGGAGATAGTGGAGGACAGGAAAGTCTGGCAGGCTGCAGTCCACGGGGTCACAAAGAGTCAGACGTGACTGAGCAACTAACACTCAGGATGTTCTAAACGTCCAGCTTCAAGCTACTGAGCCCAAAATTGCTTTACAGATGTTTATAGAAATGATGATATAAACTCTATCACACGAGCCAGAAAGGGCAACAGACTCCTCCTTCACAGCAAATTAGAGGAAGCAGGCTTCTCCCTGATGGGGGGGGTGGCCCCGCAACCCTGCCACCAGCCCCAGCTTAAGCTAAAGCTGGATTGACCCACTTTGCCCATTTACCACTTAGATGAAGGTAGCCCTGTCATCAGGCTAATTCGATGGAGGATTAAAGAGGGCCCGGCTCTCAACTTATTCTGCAATTCTCTCAAAAGCAGGTCGAATCTGATTAAGTCCGAATTTTTTCCCTGTGTTCCGCCACCTACATCTAACCGAGTCTACAAGAAAGGGTTCAATAGTCAAAATCCAACTGCTATCCCTCTGACTGAAGAAAACCCCACCCGCCACGTTCTCCAGGGCCATGCACGCGGGGCAGGTTTGGGGTCTGTCTGCAGAGGGTCTGAGTGACCAAGCAGAGGCACTGAAGTCCAGCCCCTGGACTGAATCTCAGCACCCCGCGGATTGAGGTGTGTGCCCCTCACCTGTCCATGCCTCCATTTTCTCAACTGGCCTGTGAGAAAAAGGATGATGTCCACCACCCAGGGTTCCTCCTTGGGACCGAGCCTGGGAGCTAATCGGTGCCAAAGAAAGGTTGTCAGTTCCCTGCTGNCTCCTGGTGTCACCTCTCCCTTATTTTCTGCCCTATCTAGCTTTTAGAGGGTCCTGAACATCTGACATGTTCAGGAACCTCAGGTCCCTGAGTGGAGCAGAAAGGCACATTAGAGCCAGGAGCCTGAGTGCCTTCCCCTAATGGACTCTGTGAGCTTCTTTAAAGGAGAGCAAAAGTCTTATGCACCCAGAGCCAGGCGGCCTGAGTTGAGGTACCAATCGCTCCCCTTACTAGGTAGGTATGTGACTGTGGCCTCGGAGAAGCTGCACAGACACTCTGCACCCCAAATCCTCATGGATGTACTTTATGGGAAATAATAATACTATTTTGACCTCCTACGGTTGTTGTGATGTTGTATAATATTAAAGGTATTAATATACCTCGATAGCTTAGAAAAGTGCCTGGCACAAAATAAGTGCAATGTAATTTTTTTATAATCATCACCCCACAAGGCTGTATGAAAATAACCTTGATCAAATTCTTTTAGGTGAATTAGAATATTGTAATAAACACAATTATACAGCAGTGAGATGGTGTTAAAATACCCTGAGCCCTTTTAGTGGTTTTCTTATAAACAAATAAATTATAATCAACATAATATCATTGTGTAGTACACAAAATATTTCTCTTTATAATTCCTGAACTTTCCTATAACAAACAAGACTTATCAAATAATCCAGCTTTTATCATCTAACAATTTGAAATGCCACTGTTACAATAGTTTAAATATTGTGGTCTCTCTATTGGCCAAACTGTCATGTTAAGTTACTATGTTATGGTAATATATTTTCATGTACATCAAAGTAAATTCTGACTCTGTTGTTCAAAACATTCTTGATGATTCTTGTCTGTTTATTCTTCCTGACAAATGTTAGAATCACTTGTCATGTGGGAGGAAAAATAATTCCTGTTGGAGTTCTGTTGGAGAGATTGCTACCTAGTTCAAGCATGAGAAAGGATGGGTTTCAGAGCCAGTCCAAAAGTATAAGCAGGTGAAATAAAACCTATGTATTTTTCAAAAAGTGTACTGCCATTAAATCCACTATTTATCATAGATTTGAAATATGTATCTGTATGTTGTTGTTTAGTGGCTAAGTCATGTCCAACTCTTTTGTGACCCCATGGACTGTAGCCCACCAAGCTCCTCTGTCCAGGGGATATTCCAGGGGAGAATCCTGGATCCCTGGGACCTTCCTGACCCAGGGATCAAATCCAAGTCTTGTGTCTCACGCACTGGCAGGCAGGTTCTTTACCACTAGCGCCACCTGGGAAGCCCCAAGTCATCTAATACTGGTGCTTTTGGGGGTTGAGGATAAGAAAGGGACTAGAATCTTCAAATACATTTACAGTTTCTTCTGTGGTTACTGGTTTTTGTTTGTTTGTTTGTTTTTTTGGTAATGATCTGCTTCATCTTCGGTGAATTTTGTCAATTAATATTTTTCTAAAAATCACCCAGTTGAATAGTTGAAGTTTTATGCCCTGTCTCAACTATAATTTTGTAGAGGTTTTTTCCTGCCTTTCTTTCTAGTTTGGTAGATGACTTTTCAAATTTACTTATTTGCATTTTACTTTTTTAATGACATTTATTCTTTTTCTATTCATGCTTTGCTCTTCCAATTTAATTAACTGAATGTTTAGTTCATTTATTATAATTTCTCTCATCTCAAGTAATAAAAACATTTTGAAGCTACTCTTTTCCCTTTATGTACAGACTTGGTCAAATTCCCCAAACTTCGATATGTACTGTTGGTCATTTGCATAACTTCACAAATATTTAGTAATTGCACTTGAAACTTTTTCTTTTTGGTCCAGGCATTAGGATTGCTTTTACTTTTATTAAATTCTGATATGGTTGACATGCTGGCTTCATTCATAATTATTAATTTCTATTTCCCCTTTTTAACAAAAAATGCACTGTGTGTTACATGTGTCTGCTTTTGTTTGATTTCCTGTAATTTTATTCCTCCTGTATATTTGCTAATTGTATATTATGAAAAATTTCAAATATACCCCAAAATAGAGAGTACTATAACATACATCTCATGTAACTTACATCCAACTTCAAAAAGCAACTGCCAATTTCATTTCCTTCCTAACCCTCTGTATCAACTCCCCCAACACCCCAAATGAATTACTTTGATGTTTATCTCAGACATCATGTCAATTGCTTCACAAACAATCTGTTGCCATGTGCATTTATGTGAAGTCGCCCAGTCGTGTCCGACTCTTTGTGACCCCATGGACTAGTAGCATTTATACCTGGCACAAATTCTTCAACATTCGTGGCAATAAGCCACTGATGCTGGCTTGGTTAATGATACAGATCTCCTCACAATTTGCTTTCTTTGATATTCTAGTCAGCTTATCTTTTCTTTTGGAGGAGAAATGATAATTAGATATCTGATTCCTGTTGCTTTTTTCCTTGTTGGTTTAAGAAATCTGCAATTCCTTTTTCAGAACTTTTAACTGTGCCCCCATGCCCCATTTCTTAGACATAGCTGAAGGTCTGGGTAAGAAAAAGCAAAGACCAGGAAGGTCTGTGTTGACACAAGAGAGACACAGACGGTAGACTGCCTGTGTAATGCTGGGGCCACACAAAATCTAGATTTTGTCACTGTGTACGTGTGTATGTATACATATTTACAGTGACAAAGTTTGTGGATTCGTCACATATATACATACATATATGGGCTTCCGTCAAGGCTCAGCAGTAAAGAATCTGCCTCTAATGCAGGAGACTTGGGTTCAACCCCTGGGTCAGGAAGATCCCCTGGAGAGGGGAAGGGCAACCCACTCCAGTATTCTCGCCTGGGAAAGCCCATGGACAGAAAAGACTGGAGGGCTACAGTCCATAGGGTCACAAAAGAGTTGGACAGGACTTAACAACTAAACAATGACAACAACAACAACAACACACACTCACACACACACATATATATATTCCCCTTCATGGAACTGAGAAGTCAGCTAGACCAACCTACTTTGGAAGCTAAGTTACACTTGTATAAGATGAGCCAGGAGATCTATACAGAAACTGTTGGACTATCTCAGGGAAGAAAATTGGATCAAATGTGTGAAAAAGTTCTGGACTGTAAAAAAGCACACATCAGACACCACTGAAATGAAAAGGAGGAGTATACCATGATTTTTTTAAAGAGTCAGCATTCTTGCCTCCTTTCCTATCATCTCTGACTTTTAATCACTCGACCTCGTATTTTGCTAGTAGAATAGAGATAACACCCTTCAGACGGGAGCTGCTGGTGGGCAATCTCAGTCTTCCTGCCCTCCGGCCCCGGGGGGAGAAGTAGACTCCCCAGTGGCCTGTCAGCAGAGATTACAGTCATAGATTGTGCCAGCCCAGAGGAAATATTACCCATATCCCTGAAAAAAGGAAATGCTATTTTAAATTATCTTGATAGGGTAGGAAAAAGAGCTATCCAAAGCAGGAGGAGTTTGAAGAGGAAACAGCTAAAATAGAATTTCAGAGGAAAAACACATTAATTACTGTCATCTACAAGATGAGGAAAGTGGACGGGATGGGGAATCCGAGGGAACCAGGGGCTGCCTGCCACCTACTTTCTTCATAAAGGAAGAAATGCAAGTGCAAGTAAATCCTTGATGAGGCTTATATTGCAGAGAATTGTTGCTTTGTAAAAGGACTCGTCTCAGAATTCTTTAAACAGCCATCTCCCTTTTAAAGTCTTAGATTTGTTTTCTTATTGCAACTTGAATTTTAATGCTCAGAAAAGAGCTCCTTTATCACACAAAGCAAAATGCACATATACGTCAGAATATAGTATTTCAAAGTGTTTAGGCGAATTTAGACATCTTCCTTCCTTACCCGAGTGAAGCATGTACTACGACTGTTCTGTATAAGGGCTCAGCCTGGGACACACAATGGAAGGGCCACCCAAGCACGATGAGAGCTTCTCAGAAACACTGGGCAAGTGAGGGGAGCAGAGAGGTGAGTGCCATGAGAAGACATGTGGGTTTGCCTAAAGACCAGACAAGCTGGGGTGCAGGGTGAGAAATTCCAGTGAACAATGGACAGGGTGGGTCCTAGGATGCCTTAATTTCCAGGCAAACAGGATTGGCTGTTCCACTCACTTTGCAGGAGTGAAAATAATTTGGAGACATTTTATAGTAGAAATGGGTAGGATAAAAGGGTAGAAACTAGAATTATAAAGAAAAATTAGAGATGCTCATTTGTTTTCTCCTGAAGAGGTCAAGGAGAAGAAGGAGTTTCACAAGAAGGAGTTTCACAAGCAAATGAAGAATTTCCAGGTGCGTGGCACACTTTTGTTCTTTGTCCCTAAAGAAAAATAAAAGAATTCACCATAGCCAAAGAGGAGAAGCAACGCCAGTGTCCACAGAAGGCTCAACGGCAGACAAGACAGGATCTAGCCATCCTGTGGAATATTATGCAGCCTTAGAAAGGGAACAGAATTCTAACACCTGCTGCAACATGGATGGGCCTTGAGGCCTTTATGTTGAGTGAAATAAGCCAGGCTGAGAAGGATACAGACTGAGTGATCCCATGCGACCCCATGGACTGTAGCCCACTGGGCTCCTCTGTCCATGGGATTCTCCAGGCAAGAGTACTGGAGTGGGTTGCCATTTCCTTCTCCAGGGGATCTTCCTGACCTGGGGATCGAACCCAGGTCTCCCGCACTGCAGGCAGACACTTTAACCTCTGAGCCACCAGGGAAGCCCATGAGGTCCCTAGAGGAGCTGAATTCACAGAGACAAAGTAGAATAGTGATTGCCAGGGCTGGGGAAGGGGGAGGGGGAGTTTGTATTTGATGGGGATGTTAGTTTTGCAAGATGAAAAGAGTTCAGGAGAGTGATCACTTAGCAACGTAAATGTACTTACTACTACTGACCTCGGAAATGGTTAGGTAAAATGGTCAGTTAAAAATAGCTAAGATGGAGTACATTGAGCTCCATAGAGACAGCGCCGGGGCAAGTGAGAGCTGGACGGGCACTGGGCGACTCTGTGCCTCGCGGAGGAAAAATAATTAATTATGGGCAAAGGAGATCCTAAGAAGCCGAGAGGCAAAATGTCATCATACGCATTCTTTGTGCAAACTTGCCGGGAGGAGCACAANAAAAATAGCTAAGATGGCAAATGTTATGTCTATTTTAGCCTTATTTCTTTTAAAAAAAGAACTCACCCAGAAGACAAAGACATCAGATTGTATCAATAGAAATGAATCAGACAGCCAGTTACAAAAACGTATACACTAGATAATTTCTCCTACAAAAAGCTCAAAAGCAGGCAAAACCCACCTCTAGTGTTAGATGTCAGCTCAGCTGTTTGCCTTTGGTGGGGTGAGGGGGAGGATTAGTGACTGAAAGAGGCCACAGGGGCTTCTGGAACGTCAGGAATACTCCAGTGCAGGATCTGGGTGCTGGCGACATGAGTGTACCCACCCTGTGAAACATCACTGAGTCAGATCCTAGGATCAGAGTCCTTCGCTGAACGGTGTTATACTTCAATAAAAACTTACAGCACATATAAAAATAAATGGATCAGTTTTCTACAATGCTCCAAGGAACACATGGATTTCAAGAAAAGCATTTGCGAGACTTCCTTGGTGGCTCAGTGGTAAAGAATCTGCCTGCCAATGCAGACGCCAGGGGTTCAGTCCCTGGTCTGGGAAGATCCCTCATCCAACTACTGCGGCCTGTACCCTGGAGCCCGGGCTCCACAATGAGAGAAGCCACTGCAATGAGAAGTCCATGTGCTGCAACTAGAGAGTAGCCCCCACTCGCTGCAACTAGAGAAAGCCCATACAGCAGTGAAGACCCAGCAAAGCCAAAAATAAGTAAGTAATTTATAAAGACGGGCATTTGCTAAACCAACTACATCTCCAATTTGTGGAAGTTTAGTAAATAAAGGGACAAGGTTTGAGCTCCCATCTCTAGGAACCAGTGGTCTTCCCAGGGACCCCTTGCCCCTCACCCCAGGTAAGTTATCAGAACAGGAGCTGCCTGGCCTCTGTCCCAAATGAGATTCTCCCAGCACTTATAAGCGCCTTGGAGTTCACAGTGTCACGGAGGATGTGTCTCTACAGTGTGGACACAAGCAAAGAGATAGCTGAAGAATGTGGTATGCCTGCAAAACATTTATCAATGCTTTTCTCCTGTAAGATAAGCTAGACATTATGCTCCCAGTTTTTCGGAGGAAGAAGCTGAGATTTAGGCAGGAAAAGCAGCAGGTCCAAGCTACCATGGTTGTCTATGGGAGGTGATGGATGGTCCTCCCAGTGCCTGGGGCCAGGTTATCCCCGTCGCACAGGATGAGAGAAAAGTCAGCAGACAAGAGCAATGGGAAAAGGACATGCAGAAGGTGACTTGGATGGAGCCAGTTCGATGGATGCAGACCCAGATAACGTGAGAAAGTTACCCCATGCGGTGGCTGTGAAGAGGCTGAAAGGCCCAAATTGAACACAGATGAAGGAATTTGTCTGTTTGAAACAGGGGAGCTGCGTGAAATTAGATTGAAAAGGGGAGGGTGTGATTAACGTCAGTGAGAGATTAAATCTGAGTCAGTGTACAAGTCAGGATGGATCAGGAAAGCCCTGCAGGTAGTTAGATATATCTGGGGAGGCTCTTCCATTGTGACCCCAGCTTGAGGAGCTGAGGACCTGGGTTAGGGGCTGATAGCGAGGAAGAAAAAGGTGGTGAGAAAGGGAGGAATACTGATGGGGGGACATAGGGGGCACACAACTGACTGATGGAACGAACTGAGATGTTTTCAAAGAAGATCCCAAAGTTTTATGGGTGGAAAATGATAGACACTTTACTTTTAAAAAGCCCCCCAAACAGATAGCAAAAAAAAATGCAGTTGTGCTGCATAGCAAAAGAAACTCTGCTCAATGTTATGTGGCCTCCTGGATGGGAGGGTTTGGGGGAGAATGCATGTGTATGGATGGCTGAGTCCCTTTGAGGGTCACCTGAAACTGTCACAATATTGTTAATTGGCTATACTATAAAAAAGTAAAAAAATGAGACCATTGCTACACTCATTTTTATTTAAAAAATAACTAATGGAAGAAATACATCACTTAATTTATATAATGAACAAATAGAAGATACTAAAGAATCTTTCACATGAGGAAAAAAAAAAAGATTTCTGCCTAAGAATTCTAATGAAGTCAAAAGACAACACATGATTGCTTTTATCCTAAAACATGGCTCAGATGGATCCTACATCTCCATGAAGAAAACTGAGTTTCACAGGAAACTCAAAACTGGGAGTAGAAATGTGGATTCAGCTTGGATTCTGATGTTAAAAGCTATGTGACCTTAAGTGGATCACTTAATTTCTCTGGGCCTTGGTTTCCTCATCAGCAAAACAAGACCACCATCTTCCAAGTCTCAGAGGCCATCCTGGCTCTAAGGTTCCATGTATGTTCAGTTCAGGGCTTTATCTCATTAATAACCTGTCAGATTGAAAGTTCTGCCCAGCCTAACACTTGCTGATCTCTTCTGAAGTGTGACTACCAATCAAATAAAAAGATTTTTGCAAATCATTAAGCCGGGCAACTTGGCATCAACAGAATTGATTTCAGAATCAATGAGGTTGAAGAGAATGCAGCTCCAGTTAACAGACACCAAGGCAAAGTGCTGTGGCTGGTTCAGATGGAGGCTGTCTTGGCATCTCCCTGGTGCCTGGAGGCAGCAGAAAGACCAGCTAGTCTATCCACCAGCTGAGTGATCTTGCTGCCTTCAGGAAGACAGGGACGAAGGAGCCCATCTCTGTATCTGCTTTTTTCTTTCTCTGGCCGCACCATGCAGCATGTGGAATCTTGGTTCCCTGACCAGGGACCAAACCCTGGGAGCCAGGGAAGTCCCAGAGGAGACCCATCTCTGCACCACTCATCCTCTCTGGCCAAAACACCAGAACAAGATGTCACTGCTAGACAGTGAAATCCACAGAAAAGGACAGTCAGGAATTACCAATAACAGACCAGTAACAGGCACAGGACAGTCAAGAATTCAATTTCAAGTGTTTTAGGAAGAGCATGATGAAGACAGAAGCAAAGGAACCCATACTTAGCATTCACCGTAGCCCAAGATCTGATATATTCTTTCCTGCAACTCACAACAGTGAAAAGCTAGAACTACTGGTATAATTTCTCAGAGAAGGAAATGGGCTCAGAAAGGTAACAGGAGTTGTCCAAAGACAGACAGTAATGAGTGAAAGGGACAGAATGAAAATCCAGGTCTTTTCTGCCCCAAAGCACACTCTGCTTCCACCTTCCTGGACCTGGGCAGCCGACCTGGGCAGGGGTCTGTTGGCAGACAGCAGATCCATCGCTGACCTTAAGTCACAATAAGGGAATATTATAGGCACTATTTCCCTATCCACCTCAAGAGCGTGAATCATTCTGCCTGGAATCTTGCAAACAGGTCGCAGACACAGCCTGTTTTTCAAAGGCTTTCTTCTGTAGGGGAAGGACCTGAGTTGTAACGCAAAGGTAATTTACCTTGAGAAATAAATAAATCTGGCCCATGTACACATACATTTTTTTTTTCCCCTTTTAGTTTCTGCAACCAAACAGAATTGTGTGTTTGTTTCTGGAAACCTCCGGCAGCAGGAAATTCTAGGGAAAACATGCTCTTTTCATGGCCATGGAGTGAAGGTGGTTCCCAGGGGGCCCTTGATGGCGTGAGCCAGGAGCAGAGGAAGCAGAGTAACCCCCGTGCCGCCGGGCCTGCATCCCCCGGGCCAAGGGCAGCTATGGCAATATTTCTTTTCCTGCTGGCATTATGTGGGACCTCCATGCCAAACGTGCCTTCTGAGGCTGGAAAGAAAATTCCCTCTTGCTGATTTTTTTGAGTTGGCTTCTGTAGAAAAGGAAGATGTATGGTTTTGGAACCGGCTCCCACAGTGATCGAATCTCGATGTGCAAATCTGATAAGCAAACTGTCGTCAAGATATCCAAGCATCAGACTTAAAGGTGGATACATTTCCCAGTGCCCCAAAAGCCAGTGTTCCTTCTAAACATCTGAACAATCAAGTAAAGAGACAGAAAGAGAAGGTTCTCATCCTCCACAGGCTTATGGACAAAGCAAACCAGCTTATTTCAAGAAAGCAACACAATGTTCCTTGGCACTGCAGCGGAGGAGAGAAAAGTCAAGGATTCTTGGTTGATAATGTGGGGGAGCCTCATGAAAGGGCAGAAAATACATCTGGATCCAGGTCATGGAGAAGGGCAGTCCTGAAGGGGAAGAGGCAAGGGTTATCTGGGATCATAAATTCAATCCATAATCCTTGATGTCTGTGTGGGATCTCGGAGTTTCCCAAGCAAGTCTATAATTTTTCCCATCTATGGACTCTTAGGAAATACAAAAATAGATCAGATCTTCCAAGGCTCATTGCTCCACCCTCTTATTTTCTCCTTCTAAGTTTACTTCATTGGGAAACTCATGTGTTCATAAGATTGAAAATATCCTTTCTAACCTCATTTACAGCATCCTAAACTCTTTTAATTTTTTTTTAAGTTTTGTTTTTATGTGATCCATTTCTAAAGTCTTTATTGAATGTTACAACATTGCTCCTGTTTTACATTTTGGTTTTTTGGCCGCAAGGCATGTGAGATCTCAGCTACTGGACCAGGGATTGAACTCACACTCCTGCATTGGAAGACGAAGTCTTAACCACTGGACACCAGGGAAGTCCCCCAAACTCTGTTTTAAAACGGTGTCTGGCTCTTGGGAACTGATGTATCTCTCCCGAAGTCCTCTCAAAATATCAAAGAATACCCAGAAAGAAAGCCCTAACCCCATTAAAAGCTAGACTTAACAGACCACCTAATAATAGTGGCAGAATCTATAAAGACAACCAGAGTCTGAGAGAGGACCTGGAAAAAGATAGGGACTTTCCACCTGTCCACAGTGGGTCTATCTCTGGACATCTGGTGTTCCTTATGCATCAGGCTAGGAAGGGATGATCATTATTCTGTCCAGGTACACAGGTTTCAACACTAAGGGAGACAGTGAAGGAAGGGAAGCCTGGCATGCTGTATGTAGTCCATGGGGTCACAAGGAGTTGGACACGATTTAGTGATTAAACAACAGAAATTTCTTAACATTTCTCAATCTAGTTATAAAAAATGACGGTAGAAAACAGTACTGGAGTTGGAGTTATTGCAGAGAACTGACTCCCTGGAAAAGACGCTGATGCTGGGAAAGACTGAAGGCGGGAGGAGAAGGGGACGGCAGAGGAGGAGATGGCTGGATGGCATCACTGACTCGATGGACGTGAGTTTGAGCAAGCTCTGGGAGTTGGTGATGGACAGGGAAGCCTGGCGTGCTGCAGTCCATGGGGTCGCAAAGAGTTGGACATGACTGAGCCACTGAACTGAACTGACAGAAAACAGAGATAAACTGAAATTAAATTAGGATCTAGAGCCTAAATAATATTTATAAACTCTTAGAAGTGTGTGTGTGAGAGAGAGAGATTACAGAAAAACAGAGAGATCAAGAATAAGCTGAAGAAAGTGAGACAAAGAGAAATACAATTTGCTATCACTTATATGTGGACTCAGAAAAAAAAAGACACGGATGAACTAATTTACAAACAGAAGCATACTCTCAGACATAGCAAACAAACTTATGGCTTCCAAAGAGGAAAGGCTGGGGGAAGAGGGACAAATTAGGTGTTTGGGAGTAGCATACAAAGCCTACTATATATAAAACAGATCATCAGCAAGGACCTACTGTAGAGCACAGGAAACTATACTCAATATCCTGTAATAACCTACATGGGAAAAGAATTTGAAAATGAATAGATATGTATATGAGTCATTTTGCTGTACACCTGAAACGAACACAGTATTGTAAATCAGTGATACTCCGAGTGCGTGCTCAGTTGCCTCAGTCGTGTCCAGCTCTTTGCAACCCTTTGGACTGTAACCCAGGGGAAATATGCCTGCAAGAAGAGAGTCAAAATACAATCTCTCCAAGTGGATGGACAGTAAGGTCCTGCTGTATAGCACAGGGACTGCATTCAGTACCCACGATAAACGATAATGGAAAAGAACACTGAGTCACTCTGCTGTACAGCAGAAATTAGTACAACACTGTGAATCAACTATATATCAGTACAGACTTTTAGATCTACACATATGCATCTGTATATCTTAGCCCCGAAGCATACTAACTTGCTTCAGTTGTGTCCGACTCTTTGGGACCCTCTGGACTATAGCCCACCAGGCTCCTCTGTCCACTGGATTCTCCAGGCAAGAATACTGGAGTGAGCTGCCATGCCCTCCTTCAGGGGATCTTTCCAACCCGGGGATTGAACCCGGGTCTCCTGGGTCTCCTGCATTGTAGGTGGATTCTTTACCTCTTGAACCACCAGGGAAGCCCCTAACCATATTCCAATATACAGTAAAAACCAAAACAAACAAAAAAATGAGCTGGAGAAAAGAAAGTAGATAGACTGCACTCTTGTGGGGGCAGCATCACTGAGGGATAACTGGAGGGAGTCTCAAAGCAACCCCCCGACCCAGCCTCGTGGTTTCACAGAGGCAGGAACCTCTGATAAAACCCAAAGCTAGATGGACCCAAGACTTGGATTAGACCCTGCTCACCTGAGCCCTGGTTCACTGTTGTCTCCACGATTCAAAATTCTTCTCAAATTCTAGAAATATAGCGAGCTCTGGGTTTGACCATGCTGAGGTTTCAACTCCCTAAACAATAAAGTTCACCCCTGCGGGGGAAATTCCCTCGTGGTCCTTTTGAGGCAGGAATGATGCATTAAACACGAGCCTCGATGAAAGCAAGGGCTGTTCTTCATCCTATCTGGTACTTTTAACCATGTTGCAAGATCAACCATCCAAAGGAGACGTGGAATTCCTCATGGGGCGGGCAGGGCTGGGGCTGAGGGCGGGGACAGCTCTCTTACCTCTGTAACCAGGGCCAGAGCCTCGCACACCCCCAGTTCAGCTCATTTTGGCTCCGGACTGGCTTTTATAAACGACTGGTCTGAGGGCTGTCAGCTTCCGTGAGGCCGCAGACGGATCCTCTCATCAGCCTGGAATTATCAGCCCTTCGCATACGAGCCACTACAGATAAGGCAAGAAATGTGCATTCGTGGCTTGAAACTGACAATCTAAGGACAGTAGAGCAGCCGAGACACGTGGGGGCAGGATGAGAAAAACCCTGACATCTGAGAAAGCCTCTTTGTTACATTTGGATAAGGATGCATTTTTTGTTGTTGTTGGTTTTGGTTTCCTTGATTTCTGTTCGTTAGGTTCTGGACGCAGAGTGGGTGCTCAGCACCATGCCTGCCAAGTTTATTTATCTGTGTGTATTTCTGGCTGCTCTGGGCCTCCACTGCTGTGCGTGGGCTTTCTCTAGTTGCGGCGAGCAGCTTCTCACTGCAACGACTTCTCTTGTTGTGGACTTCAGGAGTTGCAATACGTGGACCCAGTAGTTGTGGCATGCGGGCTCTCGAGCACAGGTTCAGTGGTCTTGGCACATGGGCTTAGTTACTCCTTGGCATGTGGGATCTTTCCAGACCAGGGATCAAACCTGTGTTTCCTCCATTCGCAGGCGGATTCTTTACCACTGAGCCACACCATAGAGAGTGAAAGTGAAAAGTGAAGTCGCTCAGTCATGTCCAACTCTTTGTGACCCCATGGACTGCAGCCTCCCAGGCTCCTCTGTCCATGGGATTTTCCAGGCAAGAGTGCTGGAGTGGGTTGTCACTTCCTTCTGCAGGGGATCTTCCCTACTCAGGGACTGAACCCAGGTCTCCCGCATTGCAGGCGGATGCTTTACCCTCTAAGCCACGAGGCAAGCCCACACCATAGAAGTCCCTGCCTTTAAAGTTCAAAGCAGGAAAACCAACGTGAAGCTGTAATTTTTCATCGTCTGGGGCTCTAGCCTCCCTGGATGTTCTTTCTAAAATGTGCCATCAGGACCTGCCATCAGCTTCCCTAGGTTTGAGTTGCAAAAAATGATCTAGGTTCTGTTTCACTAAGAGAACTTCCAAAACAATCTCACTCTGGTGAGACGAGACCAGTCTCCAAAATCATGGTATCATTGTGAAGTGAGGCAAATGGACAGAACCAAGTTCAGGAGAGCGATCAGTGAGGGTCCACAGATCCGCTCCATCAACAAGGTTGCCACCTGTGCGGCCCAGGAGGAGAAAATCATGGCTCCAACAGGGACCAGGCAGCCTGCGGGTCAAATCCAGCTATTTGTCTCAGTAGCGAAGAGTGAACACAGAGCCAGGTCCTTTGCTTACGAAGAGTCTGTGGCTGACTCTGAACTTGGACGGCAGGTTGAGTACTTGTGACAGAGACCAGATAGCCTGCAAAGTCTAAACTATTTATGATCTTGACCTTTTCAGAAAATGTCTGCCGACCCCTGCTTTAGGTCATTATTGCCACCAGAACAAAATTATCATAAAAATCTTGACGGTAATGTAATTAGTATTTTGCTGAAACGAAGTATGAGAAATGAATTGTACTGCAGAAGATGTAATTGCTCATGATGTGTGTGTGTTTCCATTCATTACTCACCCACACATCGCTGGTCCATCCATAGATCCAACTGAGCAATAACAATTAAATTGAGTTACCTCTGGTATTTTGCCTAAACTTTCAGACACATAAAAACAATAGATTTAAGCATCGCTGTTTTTTGTTTTGTTGTTATTAAGCAGTATTTCAAATTCAAATATTTCTTCTATCAAATTAGAAGAACAGAATATATTTTGTTTAACCCTTTATTAGCTTGGTTTATCACTTTGGAAACGTTTAGACGCATAGGATGTTTAGATGCGTGAATAGTTCTGTCTAGGGACCTGCTAAGCACACAAAGAGGATGTACCAGGTCTCAGAGAGGTCATCACAGAGGAAAAAGGCAGACAGACAAAGCTTTGACTCCAAACAAGCCTAAGGGTCCCCAGGAACTGGATTTTCGAAATGAAGCGACTCACAGGGAGGCGCTCCACGGCAGAGATGCTGCAGGCATGTCGCCACCACCTTCGTGTGATGGAGCAGGAAGGAATCTCCCTCCTGGGACACAAACCACCGCAGGTTGCAATCTCAGAGGAAAACAGCAGCTTTTCAAAAGACTTTTTTTTTTTTTTGAACTGCACTGGGTCTTTAGTTCTGGCATGTGGGAGCTACTTCCCTGACCAGAGATCAAATCTGGGCCTCCTGCCGTGGGAGCATGGAGTCTCAGCCCCTGGACAGCCAGGGAAGTCCCCAAGGCCTTGTTTAAAAATTAAATTTAAAAAAATTTAATGTACATATTGAAAAGGTTCATTGTAGAAAACTTGGTTTAGAGAAGCCCCAAATTCTTCTACATTCAGATGTAGTATCTTGAAGTCTATCCATCCAAGGCTATTCTATGCAATTCTTTTTTTTTTTAATGCAATTCTTTATAACACTTGTGAAGTGAGATCATTATGTATGTAAACCATTCTCAACTGCTTTTGCGCACTCAGAAATAGGAAATTCCTGACCTTAAATACACACTGACTTAATTTTAAATGACCGTATAGCATGCTACGATATGAACTGCCACGAAGCGTTCAGCGAATTCCTTACTGTTGGCTACTTAGGTTGTTTCCAAAGTTAAACATTTCATTCATGTTTAATTATTTCCTTGAAGTAGAAGGGAAGGTGTGTATATTTTAAAGGTTTTTGAATCATACGGCAAACTGGCCTTCTATGAAAGCATTTAAACTTTATCTCTGAATTTTAATATATTATTTCAGATATCTCAGTTATACTTCAATATATTAAAGTATGTCTTATAATGCATTCATTTATACTGTGTATTATGAATATTGCATAATGACAATAAATATATGGAAATAATTTTAAAATATTTAATACTTATGTTTTAAGCCAGTGTACACCTTCCCAGACATTTGTTAAGAATGCTACTTCTAAAGGCATTTCCTGGTTATGTATTTTGGTCTATTATTTTCTACTGAGATGCCTTTTTCTTAGACTTTATTTCCCTTATATTGATATAAGGAGTCTTTCAAAACACATCTGATGTCAAGAAATCACACTGCCATTCTTGCCATCTTCCCATTTCATACACGTGTAATTCACTGCACATGTTNGGACAGAACCAAGTTCAGGAGAGCGATCAGTGAGGGTCCACAGATCCGCTCCATCAACAAGGTTGCCACCTGTGCGGCCCAGGAGGAGAAAATCATGGCTCCAACAGGGACCAGGCAGCCTGCGGGTCAAATCCAGCTATTTGTCTCAGTAGCGAAGAGTGAACACAGAGCCAGGTCCTTTGCTTACGAAGAGTCTGTGGCTGACTCTGAACTTGGACGGCAGGTTGAGTACTTGTGACAGAGACCAGATAGCCTGCAAAGTCTAAACTNGCTCCAACAGGGACCAGGCAGCCTGCGGGTCAAATCCAGCTATTTGTCTCAGTAGCGAAGAGTGAACACAGAGCCAGGTCCTTTGCTTACGAAGAGTCTGTGGCTGACTCTGAACTTGGACGGCAGGTTGAGTACTTGTGACAGAGACCAGATGACCTGCAAAGTCTAAACTATTTATGATCTTGACCTTTTCAGAAAATGTCTGCCGACCCCTGCTTTAGGTCATTATTGCCACCAGAACAAAATTATCATAAAAATCTTGACGGTAATGTAATTAGTATTTTGCTGAAACGAAGTATGAGAAATGAATTGTACTGCAGAAGATGTAATTGCTCATGATGTGTGTGTGTTTCCATTCATTACTCACCCACACATCGCTGGTCCATCCATAGATCCAACTGAGCAATAACAATTAAATTGAGTTACCTCTGGTATTTTGCCTAAACTTTCAGACACATAAAAACAATAGATTTAAGCATCGCTGTTTTTTGTTTTGTTGTTATTAAGCAGTATTTCAAATTCAAATATTTCTTCTATCAAATTAGAAGAACAGAATATATTTTGTTTAACCATTTATTAGCTTGGTTTATCACTTTGGAAACGTTTAGACGCATAGGATGTTTAGATGCGTGAATAGTTCTGTCTAGGGACCTGCTAAGCACACAAAGAGGATGTACCAGGTCTCAGAGAGGTCATCACAGAGGAAAAAGGCAGACAGACAAAGCTTTGACTCCAAACAAGCCTAAGGGTCCCCAGGAACTGGATTTTCGAAATGAAGCGACTCACAGGGAGGCGCTCCACGGCAGAGATGCTGCAGGCATGTCGCCACCACCTTCGTGTGATGGAGCAGGAAGGAATCTCCCTCCTGGGACACAAACCACCGCAGGTTGCAATCTCAGAGGAAAACAGCAGCTTTTCAAAAGACTTTTTTTTTTTTTTGAACTGCACTGGGTCTTTAGTTCTGGCATGTGGGAGCTACTTCCCTGACCAGAGATCAAATCTGGGCCTCCTGCCGTGGGAGCACGGAGTATCAGCCCCTGGACAGCCAGGGAAGTCCCCAAGGCCTTGTTTAAAAATTAAATTTAAAAAAATTTAATGTACATATTGAAAAGGTTCATTGTAGAAAACTTGGTTTAGAGAAGCCCTAAATTCTTCTACATTCAGATGTAGTATCTTGAAGTCTATCCATCCAAGGCTATTCTATGCAATTCTTTTTTTTTTTAATGCAATTCTTTATAACACTTGTGAAGTGAGATCATTATGTATGTAAACCATTCTCAACTGCTTTTGCGCACTCAGAAATAGGAAATTCCTGACCTTAAATACACACTGACTTAATTTTAAATGACCGTATAGTATGCTACGATATGAACTGCCACGAAGCGTTCAGCGAATTCCTTACTGTTGGCTACTTAGGTTGTTTCCAAAGTTAAACATTTCATTCATGTTTAATTATTTCCTTGAAGTAGAAGGGAAGGTGTGTATATTTTAAAGGTTTTTGAATCATACGGCAAACTGGCCTTCTATGAAAGCATTTAAACTTTATCTCTGAATTTTAATATATTATTTCAGATATCTCAGTTATACTTCAATATATTAAAGTATGTCTTATAATGCATTCATTTATACTGTGTATTATGAATATTGCATAATTAATGCCAATAAATATATGGAAATAATTTTAAAATATTTAATACTTATGTTTTAAGCCAGTGTACACCTTCCCAGACATTTGTTAAGAATGCTACTTCTAAAGGCATTTCCTGGTTATGTATTTTGGTCTATTATTTTCTACTGAGATGCCTTTTTCTTAGACTTTATTTCCCTTATATTGATATAAGGAGTCTTTCAAAACACATCTGATGTCAAGAAATCACACTGCCATTCTTGCCATCTTCCCATTTCATACACGTGTAATTCACTGCACATGTTCAATAACTATTTGTTAAGTGAATGAACAAGTATCTGTTGAATTATTATTGTATGGTTCCCTTTAGTTTTGACCCCAAGTGTAAGATTTTTATTTTGCAAACCTTTGTCAAGTGTCCACTTGGGTCAAGCACCCCACCAGAAAACGGAACAATGAGAATCAGAAAGACAGCAGCCCTGCTCTCAAGAGCTTACCCTCTTGACAGAAAGACAGAATAGCAAAGGGGTTTGGGACAATGACTGTAATAGGAGTGCTTAGATGTTCAGTGAAGGACCTGATCTGCCTAAGGGATTTAGAGAAGGCTTCACAAACACAGTGGTGCCTCAGTGAAGACTGGAATAGCTGTACAGTTGCACACACTATGAACGTGAGACCCTGCAGGGTGGGGGTGAAGGCAATCATCAGTGATGTTACAAGCAGATTCACTTTTTCATGGGTTTCCCTAGAGCTTATCAGTCAAGTGGACCAAGGAGCAGGATTTTAGAAGAAACAGGGTTTGAAGCACGGAGGCGCAGAAGGTGGTGATTTGGGGAACGACAAGTGGCTAAGTCTTGCTGGAGGATAAAACAGGAGGGATTCCATAGGTTCAATTTACTGAAACATCAGTGTCAGTACAGAAAACTTTATGCGAATGTGTGTCTATGGCAGCACCATCCCAAAATTCCCCAAATAGGAAACAATTTATATGTCCATCATTAGGGGACTGGGTAAAAACTCTGCATGTGTTATCCAAAAAACACTGTGCAAGGTTAAAAAGATGTAACTGTATGTTTCAAATGAAGAAAGATCTTCAGTGTTGTATAAGCCATAAAATGAGGATATTATCTCATATGTGTAAAAACAGATGATAAAAAACACACTCGTGTGTTAAAGGACGTCTCAGTGATTATTGGTCTGAGTGTGTTGATGGCCCCAGTTCCTGGTCCCTCGCACGTGTTAAAGGATGTCTCAGTGATTATTGGTCTGAGTGTGTTGATGGCCTCAGTTCCTGGTCCCTCGCACGTGTTAAAGGACGTCTCAGTGATTATTGGTCTGAGTGTGTTGGTGGCCCCCGTTCTTGGTCCCTCGCACGTGTTAAAGGACGTCTCAGTGATTATTGGTCTGAGTGTGTTGATGGCCCCCGTTCTTGGTCCCTCGCACGTGTTAAAGGACGTCTCAGTGATTATTGGTCTGAGTGTGTTGATGGCCCCAGTTCTTGGTCCCTCGCACGTGTTAAAGGACGTCTCAGTGATTATTGGTCTGAGTGTGTTGATGGCCCCAGTTCTTGGTCCCTCGCACGTGTTAAAGGACGTCTCAGTGATTATTGGTCTGAGTGTGTTGATGGCCCCAGTTCTTGGTCCCTCGCACGTGTTAAAGGACGTCTCAGTGATTATTGGTCTGAGTGTGTTGATGGCCCCAGTTCTTGGTCCCTCGCACGTGTTAAAGGACGTCTCAGTGATTATTGGTCTGAGTGTGTTGATGGCCCCAGTTCTTGGTCCCTCGCACGTGTTAAAGGACGTCTCAGTGATTATTGGTCTGAGTGTGTTGATGGCCCCAGTTCTTGGTCCCTCGCACGTGTTAAAGGACGTCTCAGTGATTATTGGTCTGAGTGTGTTGATGGCCCCAGTTCTTGGTCCCTCGCACGTGTTAAAGGACGTCTCAGTGATTATTGGTCTGAGTGTGTTGATGGCCCCAGTTCTTGGTCCCTCGCACGTGTTAAAGGACGTCTCAGTGATTATTGGTCTGAGTGTGTTGATGGCCCCAGTTCTTGGTCCCTCGCACGTGTTAAAGGACGTCTCAGTGATTATTGGTCTGAGTGTGTTGATGGCCCCAGTTCTTGGTCCCTCGCACGTGTTAAAGGACGTCTCAGTGATTATTGGTCTGAGTGTGTTGATGGCCCTAGTTCTTGTCCCTTGCACTTTCCTCACCAATTGCCATGACTTTTACAGCTTTTTCATCATGAACATGGAGTCTATTTTCCCATGACTAGATACTGACTGAGTTCAGCCATGTAGCTTGCTTTGGTCAATGAGCATTAACATTGTATAGTTATAACATTTGAAAAACCTCTTGCATATTCCACTCATTTGTCTGGCCACCACTGTGAGGTCATGTCTGGAGGAGCCTTCTGGAGGGTGGACGATAAACAGAACAAAGTTCAGTCACCCAATTATCCTAGCTGAGCCTACTCAAGACCAGCCTCCAGCCAGCTGATTCCTGAGCCACATGGGTAGACCCTGGCAAGATCAAGACAGTCATCTGGTCGACTCACAGCTGACCACAGATGTGTGGACATGTAAGCAAGGCCAGCTGCAATCTCAGGCCAGCCCAGATCAGAAGAACCCTGCAGCCTTGTCAAATAAGCATCCATATGTCTCTGAGGTCTTGTGGTAATGTTATGAAACATGATTTTAGCCATAATAACTGACATGATGTATTGGTATATGATATGGGCTTACCAAAAATCTGGACAGATGCTCACCAAACTATTAACAGGTTAGTGAGTGGAATTATTGATCAACGTACATGTCCCAACACCAAAAGTATTGCTGTAGCCTCTAAGAAATAGAATTGCTCCTTCTGTTTTGACTCATCTTCCTTAACTTATTCATTCTTAAAACAATTTTATTTATTTATGGCTGTGCTGTGTTTTCATTGCTGCAAGGGCTTTTCTCCAGACTAGGGGCTACACTCTAGTTCAGTGGCTTCTCATTGTGGTGACTTCCCTTGTTGTGAAGCATGAGCTCTAAGGCGTGTGGGCTGCAGGAGCTGTGGCTCCTGGGCTCTAGAGCGCAGGCTCAGTAGTTGTGACCCACGGGCATGGTTGCTCCACAGCATGTGGGATCTTCCCAGCCCAAGGATCGAACCCATGTCTCCTGCATTAGCAGATGGATTCTTTATCACTGAGCCACCAGGGAAGCCCTAACTCAGTCCTAAAATGCCAAAAGCAGAGTAAATGAGAAAATAGACCCTAATCCCAGATGTCTTAAAATGAAGTCTACATGGTTACAGCACTGGTTTGGTTTGCAAAATGCTCTGAAAGGCCAGCATTGGTGCCTGTCTGCAACACTGATGGTCTGGACATGAGTGAAGGAGCCCCTTAACCTTTATTTTAGCCTATTTTTTGGTAAAGATGTGTGTGGCTCCTGTTGGGGGTGGGTAAGGCCATCAAGATAATGCTTGTGTCTCCTAGGAATGGGAAAAGCCATGATGAGAAACTGTTAGAGCTACCTAAGATGCTGCACACACGGGCAAACAAGCTGAAAGCACTCGGTATGTGAAGCTGATGATGTGATGGTGATGCGATGAGTTTACTTATAGCCACAGAAATGGCCAACTGCTATATGATCCCTCAGTCAATCCTAAAGGAAATCAATCCTAAATATTCACTGGTAGGACTGATGCTAAAGCTGAAGCTCCAATACTTTTGCCACCGGACGCGAAGACCCGACTCATTGGAAAAAGACCCTGATGCTGGGCAAGATTGAAGCAAAAGAAGAAAAGGATGAGATGGTTAGATAGCATCATCAACTCAATGGACAGGAATCTGGGCAAACTCCAGGATATAGTGAAGGACAGAGGAGCCCGGCGTGCTGCAGTCCATGCGGTCACAAAGAGTCGGAAATGACTTAGCGATTGAACAACAATAATATGATATCTCAAACTCCTTGAGCTTGATTTAGTTTGGACTTTCAGATGATGAAAATAAGAGAGATCTTTTGTAAACGCCTAGATACTGATGTATATAGTTATTTCATTCCCTTCATGCCGACTGTCTGGGAGGAGACATTGTTATTGTTTAATCTTCATCAAGTCTAGAAAAAGAGCAAGTCACTAGGAACTCATTGATTGGGCTGCACTGTTCTTCCCATTAAGCATCAACAAATACTGTTAACTGCCTTCAAGGCATTTAAAATAACCATAAAATTCAAAGTATCAGAAGACCATCCCTTGGTATGAAGCACAGAACTTAGAGGTGGTTGGATGGAAAACTACTGTGAAAATGGGTCAAGTTTGGGACTAGAAGCATCTGGTTCCATTTCCTAATAATTATGTGACCCATAAGTGTCTTAATTTCTTGGTATCTTCTTATTTCTTGGTATATATCCTTTCATTTAATGGAAATAATGAAATAACCCCATTATAAAAATCAAATTCAGTCACTTACTGTCATCTCCCTACTTTTGCCTTCAAAATGCTAAGAAGCCTGCAAAAGATCTATGAAGAACTGACTAACATACCATTGTTGTTGGCACTCTCCACAGTTCTTATAATCAAAAGTTTTGACTTGTTATTAACTCCCCTTTCCCTGGTATGCCTTTAATTTCTAATTCAGCTTGGGTGAAGATGTAAAGAAATTATTCTAACAGGACAGTTCTGTTATCAACCAATTCTCTTCAATCCATAGTAAGTTCAAGGAGAAATAAAGCTTTACATAAGACACCAGTCCAACTATGCATTTAAATATTACAAAAGCCTGGCTGGGAGACACACAATAATTTGCCCAACACTGGTGGCGCCAGTGGTAAAGAACATGTTTGCCAACACAGGAGACGTAAGAGATGCAGATTCGACCCCTGGGTTGGGACGATCCTCCAGAGGAGGGCATGGCAACCCACTCCTGTATTCTTGCCAAGAGAATCCCCATGGATGGAAGAGCCTGGAGGGCTATGTCCATACAGTCGCAAAGAGTCTGACACAACTGAAGTGACTGAGCATTACTAAGAAAATAGGATAAAAAAAATCCAGGACCCTACTCTCTGAGCTAGAGCAACCCTCTAAAATACTTCCTAACCAGTGCACATCTATAGAACCAATCCAGAGTGATTACAGCTAACATTGCTGGGTACTTCCCTGGTGGTTCAGTGGCTAAGACTCCAAGCTGCCAAGGCAGGGGGCCTGGGTTTGATCCCTGGGTCAGGGAACTAGATTCCACATGCCACAATGAATATCTAAAATCCCAAGTGCTACCACTAAGGCCTGGAACAGCCAAAACAAACAAACAAGAATGCTCAAGAACAGGCAACATATTTCCATTTAGATAAATACAATGCATCACTTATTCATAGGAAAACTAGAACCACATTCCTCTAGGCTGAGTTTACTGACAGCTTTGTGAGGCCATCTCACACCTGCCACCCAAAAGCAACATCACCTGCTCCCTTCCAAATTCTCCACCACTTTCACGCATTCTGCTGAACTCTTCCAGTCCCACTGGCATCTTTTCTTCCTACTCAGGAGCAGAGGGCACACCTCCCAGGCCTGGGCTTTGGCGTTTCCAGTCACAACCACCTCCTTCTTGGCTGAGTGGGTCTGCAGACTCTATTCCAAGTCTCTCCACTTCGTGTTCTGCTTTCAGAGTCTTTGCGAATTGCTCGTCTCTTTTGAGGGGCACACAACAGCCCTTGCTTCCTTGCCCCAGTAGGCAGGATATTCTCTGCTTTCAGATGTCTCAGCCCTTCCAAATACAGTCTTGATCTTGGGAAAAGAAGTAATTAGCCTGATGGGGAGGAAACTACCGTTTCAGCAGTTTTCTCCCTCCTGGGTTTCCAAGTAATAGGAGTCCAAGCCGGTCAGAATGAAGTCGAGGGCTTTTGGGTCTCAAAGCCCCACTAAGCTCCAATGGCTACAACTGGCACCCGGAGCTCATTAGTTCTAACCCTACCCTGCTAATCGCCCCACGTGCTGAATCAGCCTCTGTGGACACTTGGAGGAGCATTCATTAGTGCTTTAACCTCCAAGTGGCCTTGGAGACCTAAGTCTCACTAGTTGACACACACTTGAAGAAAGAGGATGTCACACGCACTAAAGGAAGGAAAAATGAGACAAGCCAGAAAGACAAAACTTGTTATTATTATTCCTCTTAGAAGAAACTTGGTGTGTTATTAGGGGCAGTGTTCCCCCTTCTTGGTAACCCTGGCAGAGAAGTGCTTTTACATCTGTGGACACAGCCCTTCAGAGAGGAGTTCCTCAGCTTTGGCACTATGGGCCTTTCAGGACGGATAATTCTTTGTGGTGGGTGACCCTGTGTTTTGTAGGATGTGAGCAGGTGACTTGAAGTCCCTAAACAATTGCAGCCAATAAGCCTCTACCTACTAGATGCCAGAACCATCTCACCAGGCCCTTGGGGCATGACAACAACCAAACACGTCTCCAGACAAGGGTCCTCTGGGAAGCAAACTCATCCCTGGCTGGGAAGCACTGCTTTAGAAAACTGCTGCCTGCTCTGAAAAGAATAAACTACAATAAAATACCAGATAAAAATTTATTAGACAGCATCACATAAGAGAAAGCATTCTTGTTTTTTTGAAAAGCACTTGTTTCACTTTTCACTTTTATTTATTTTTAGCTCCCTGTGTGCATGTGTGCTCAGACGCTAAGCCACGTCCAGCTCTTTGCGACCCCAAGGACTGTAGCCTGCCAGGCTCCTCTGTCCATGGGATTCTCCAGGCATGAATACTGGAATGGGTTGCCATTTCCTTCTCCTGGGGATCTTCGTGATCCAGGGATCAAACCCGTGTCTCCTGAATTGGCAGACAGATTCTTTACCACTGAGCCACCAGGAAAGCCCAAACTGAAACAGACATTTGAAATGAGCTAGCAATGCTGAGTGTTTGACAATGGATCAGAAGTAGGTTAAGACAGGAACCGGAGGCAAGAGAGCTGTTACACAAGTGAGGAGGTTCATAGGGAGAAAGCAGGAACTAGATCTCAAGGGTTTGGCATTGAAGACTCTAGAATAAGTCAAAAGATCAAGTTTTATCCATTTTCCTTCAATACTTGTTCCTTTCTAGGAAAAAAGTGATGTTAAGATCTGGCCATGTAGTTGTGCAGAAAATGAGTGAAATAAAGAAAAGACAAAGAACCTGGTTAGTTTCTTGAGAAGGAAACAGGATCAGAGTCTAGGATGCTAACAATTGATGAAACAAAGCAGGGAAGGAGAAGGCTGGTGTTGAAGAAAGACAAAACAGGGGATGGAAAAAACTACCTTTTAAAAAGTGGTCCTGACCAACAATGTCAAAAATCAAATGCTGCAAAGATGTGAGTAAGGATGGTGAAGGCTGGTGGTTCTGACAACACGGTGGGCCCTTGCTGCCCAAGTAGAGAATGTCCACCCCCACTCCCCTGCCAATTTCCCAAGGTGAGGCAGGCTCTTTCAGTGCCTTGGATAATGATTACAAAGGACTGTGCTTTTCAGGAAAGGTCTGGACACCTTTTCCCACCTCTTGTGATGCTGGGCAAGGTGGCAACAGTTGCCTGACAGCCCTACAATCACAAGGGTGAACAATCCATACACTTACAGCCATCTCAGAGCCACACAACCTTCCTGATTTCCACTTTCTTTGTATGTTTTCTTATTTCGCTGATATATTTTACCATATTTATTCTCACTGTTTTATTTGCATTTTGCTCATTTTCTGATTTTTGAATCTGAAGATCGATTTCATTCTTTGGTAATCTGATATTAAAACATGTGAGGGCTTGAATTCACCCTTTGTGTATCACTGACTGGACAAGTACGACAGGTATTTAGTTTACTAAATGGCCTTTTTCTGCTGATTTGCCTTCCTCTTTTATTCAGGGATTCAGGAAAATGGTTTTGAATCTTGTAGTGGTTTCATTCATTTTATTTGTCCTGTTACTCTTATTTCCCCCTTGCAGTCAAACTGTGAATTTAACATTAAACATTGCAGGAAACTTATTATCCTTCTTGTGGCCAAACAGATAAACATTTTATCAATGTTTCGTAGCCTTTTGAAAAGATGGCCTATTTTCTGTTTGTGGGCTATGTAGCCTTCTAATGCCTAACACACTCTGCTTCTGGCTGAAAGCCTCACCGTTCTGGGGACCAGGGCCCCCTCACCATGGGCTTCCCTCCCCACAACATGTGCCGCCCCCTAAACAACCTGCCCCAGTTCCACTCCTCAAGCCCCAGGAGCTGCAAGGAGAGAGCAGAAACTGGACAGCCTGGGTCTGCGCTCACCTAGCATTGCTCACGTCCAACCTTTCCAAATGCTTGTTTCCCCCACCCCCCTTTTCTGCCCGGGCTTTATAAAAACACAAAACAGAGACTTTCTGTGTCCACAAAACAATACTTCAAGGGAAGGGGAGGGAGGGAATGGGACATGATAAAATAGAATGCTCGAGGGGCACAGAGTTGATTTTGCCTGATTATACTTGGTAAATTCCCCCTAATTGATCTGTTTAATTATTGATGTGGAAAGTGTTTGCTTTGAGAAAATTGAGTCATCAAGGGCCCTCAGGACCAAGGAGACAGACATCACCTGCTATGGGGTTGGCACTCAGGGCAAGACCGTCACCCCAGAGCAGAGCGGACCTCGCAGGAGCAACTAGAGAGAAGGCCACACAGCAGTGAAGACCCAGCACAGCCAGAAACAAAGAAATAAAACTATATTTAAAACACTCTGATCAGCAGCAAAAAGCATGGAAGGCTCAGGGACGAGTTAACACTGATCCCCCTTTGCAAAAGGACCTGCAGCCTGGCTGTGTGACCAGCAGAAAGGTCCCAGCTGTCGGAGCCCACAGGGCTCATCCCAGTGGGAAGCACAGACTTGGCTTCGGGCAGCTCCGGCTCAGTGACTGGACAAAGTGGTGACACAGAAGCTTAGCCCAAATTAGTAAGGCTCTGATGAGCAATCTTGGCTATGGGTCGACTACTGGGGCTGGCAGAGACTGTCTGGTCTACACTGGGTCCGCCCAATCCAGGTTCTTTCCCTTTTCCTCCACAGGCAGCCTCTTTCCAAGTCATCTTTTACACATCTAACTCCTCTTCAGGATCTACTTATGGGAAAACCCAAAGAATGATGGGGAGTGAGATGTAACAATATGGCATAAAACTCAGGAAAGGATGTGGTGAATCCAACCATGTGGGAAAACATGGTCAGGAAGGAAGTGGCATCTGAGGTTTCCTCTGAAGAATGGGCTTTCCAGGTGGCACTAGAAGTGTCTTCCCAGGCGCTTCCCGCCTGCCAATGCAAGAGACTTAAGAGACGAGGGTTCAATCCCTGGGTTGGGAAGATCCCCTGGAGGAGGGTATGACAACCCACTTCAGTATGCTTCCCAGGAGAATCCCATAGACAGAGGAGCCTGGCGGGCTATGGTCCACAGGGTCATAAAGAGTCGGACGTGACTGAAGTGACTTAGCATATCTGAAGAATGAGTAGGGGGTTTAGTGGGTAGAAAAAGAAGAAACTCAGCATTTCTAGCAGAGAAATGGATGAAAAAGCACGTGATATAAAGATGCAGATGTGGGACCAAGCGCAGTGTGTGGGTATGGAGTATTCCACAGCTGCAGCGGTGGAGGCAGGACGGGGCACTGGAAACGTAAAGCTGGAAAATACAGGATCCAGGATATACCACCATCACGGACTGTTCAAACGAAGCAGGACTCTATGACCCTTGCCCCCAATGTCCTCAGCCTGCCTCTAATCTGTGAAAATACTTTAGCCGAAGAATAAGTTTAATCAGAGAGGTGAGAACATACAGAAACAAAGGAAACCAGTCAAAGGAGGCCAAATAATAATAGTTCAGTCATTCAACAAAGTCAGGGACCTTTAGTTTCCTCTCAAGGACTGCAGACGGTATTCTGAGCCATATCCTGTGAGCTGTCTTATAGATACTGAAGCCTCCACCAGGTGGGAGAAGTCACCTACATAAGGACCAGACTGTAGCCACGACATGCTGCTGCTGCTAAGTCACTTCAGTCGTGTCCGACTCTGTGCGACCCCACAGACGGCATCCCACCAGGCTCCCCCATCCCTGGGATTCTCCAGGCAAGAACACTGGAGTGGGTTGCCATTTCCTTCTCCAATGCATGAAAGAGAAAAGTCAAAGTGAAGTCGCTCAGTCTGTCCGACTGTTAGCGACCCCATGGACTGCAGCCCACCAGGCTCCTCCGTCCATTGGATTTTCCAGGCAAGAGTACTGGGGTGGGGTGCCATTGCCTTCCCCGCTGCCACAATTCCAAGAACTGACCTCAAAGAAACGGAAAAAAACCGATCCTGAAAGTGAAGACTAACTGTATCTAAAACAATCAAGGTGACACTGGTGAGATGGCTGATGTCCAGTTTCAAGACGACTGTCAGAGCTGACTGTGCTGTTTCTGCATGTAGCCCCCTCCCTCAGCCTATAAAAGCTCTTGCCC
>SJYX01011604.1:271699-361049 GCA_006410675.1 Oreotragus oreotragus
TGAGTCAGTTCTTCACATCAGGTGGCCAAAGTACTGCAGTTTCAGCTTCAGCAACAGTCCGTCCAGTGAATATTCAGGACTGATTTCCTTCAGGACTGACAAATTTGATCTCCTTGCAGTCCAAGGGACTCTCTAGAGTCTTCTCCAACGCCACAGTTCAAAAGCATCAATTCTTCGTCACTCAGGTTTCTTTCTAGCCCAACTCTCACATCCATACATGACTACTGGAAAAACCATAGCTTTGACTAGATGGACCTTTGTCGGCCAAGTAATGTCTCTGCTTTTTAATATGCTGTCTAGGTTCGTCATAGCTTTTCTTCCAAGGAGTAAATGAATAACGGAATATTACTAAGCCATAATGTGGCTTCCCTGGTGGCTCAGAGGCTAAAGTGTCTGCCTCCAATGTGGGAGACCCGGGTTCGATCCCTGGGTTGGGAAGATCCTCTGGAGAAGGAAATGGCAACCCACTCCAGTACTCTTGCTTGGAAAATCCCATGGACGGAGGAGCCTGGTAGGCTACAATCTATGGGGTTGCAAAGAGTCGGACACGACTGAGCGACTTCACCCCACCTCACTAAGCCATAAAAAGAATGAAATAATACCATTTGCAGCAACATGGATCTACCTAGAGATTATCATACTAGGTGAAGTAGGTCAAAGACAGATCTTCTCATTTAAGAGAAGGTTTTTTAAAAATTGGAAAGACTCATAATAAAATGCTGAAAATATTAAAGGACTACAATGGACGGAGGAGCCTGGTGGGCTGCAGTCCATGGGGTCACAAAGAGTCGGACACGACTGAGTGACTTGACTTTACTTACAATGACTATATGGATAAATGGGAATAACATGTTCAAATATCTTATAGAAATTTTAAAAAACTGGGCAGTTATTTATAGTATAAAGAGGTAATAAAAATAAAAATATCCAAGTGAATGATTAAAAAAAGCAATTCAGGACTGTGGTTGCCTCAAGGGAGGGTGGGAGAGGCTGGAATCCAACAGGGACTCAGGGGACTTGCATTAACTTACATGACCAGCTATGTCTTTGAAAACATCTATATCCTTCTGTACCTATGTCTGCCGCAAATATGGCAAAATGTCAGGTCTGGTACATGAGAAATTATCTGTATTATTTTTATGCTTGATGTGTTGTATCTTTTAAAAATAGCTGGATAAAGGAGACACCAGAGAATAAAAGTCTTCAACATCAGACAAGCTACTGAAGTCTGGTAACTGTCATCAAAATATTTACAAAATGCCAAGATCAAAAACAGCATATATATAAAAAAAAACAAAACAAAAAACTATACCTAACTAGTAAAATAAAATTAATGATATTTTCATGTCAAAGATTAAAAAAAAAAAAATGAAAAAAATGGCAAGGTTACTGAAAAGTAATTAGGGCTTCCCCAATGCCTCGGCAGGTAAAGAATCCACCTGCAATGCAGGAGACACTGGAGATGGGGGTTCAATCCCTGGTCCGGGAAGATCCCCTGGAGGAGGAAATGGCAACCCATTCCAGTCTTCTTGCTTAGAGAATTCCATGAACAGAGGGGCCTGATGGGCTACAGTCCATAGGATCACAAAGGGGTGGGACACCACTGAGTGACTAAACAACAATAGAACAACTGCAGGAAAACTCTTTCCACTGTTTTCTCCTCGTAACTGAAAGAGACACCAAAGTTACGGGAATTAAAGTGGCCTTCTTCTCATGCGTGGGCTGAAAACAGGTTGGTGAAATTCGAACAAATTCCAGCAGATCATGCAACAGAGCACAAAACCGTAAACGCTTATAGCCCAAGGGGATGCGGGTGTAGAAGAGGTACAAAGGACCAGAAACAAATGTCTGCATCACCCTCGTTTCTGGTCCTAACACATCTAAGCAGGGCCGGCCCCCACCCTGCATGCACATGGTCCCAGAAGCTTTGGCCTCCACCTGGGACCACTCAGACAGGAGTCTCTGCAGGAGACCCAAGGCATCAGTATTACCAGCTCCCCAGGTGGCTCGAGAGACCAGCCAGCACGGGGACCCAGTGCCCTGGGTGGAAGGCAGCCCAGACTCAGGCTGCAGCTGAGCATTCTGGTCTACTGCCGAGAGTCAGGGAGTTTCTTGTCTCAGGAGGTGATGCTGGTCTGCACTTCTCTCTCCTTGCTGCTGACGTTCTCCCAAGCCTTCTTCACAAGGAGTTGCCAGACCAGGAGCATCCCTAAAGGCACTGGCCACAGACCCCTCAGGGCTGGAGGCACTGGGGAATTCTAGCGGGAGATGGGCCCAACCGCAAACAGCAGCCCTTTTGTGCACTGAAGCACCCACAATGTTGTGTATTTTGCCAGCACAGAGGTCCCGATCAGGAGTGACCAGGAGAGGCTCTCGATGCTGCTCTCAGCTGCCAGCAGCTTCTTTGGAGGATAAGCTCTTTGCGTTGACAGGGTTCACACTGCACCGGGAGCCGGCAGGAGAAACACACCCACAGCTGCCAAAGCCCACTGCAAATTCAGCCCTACAGACAGCTAACGCCTCCAGCAAAGCCCAGCCTGTCAAACACCCTGGAAACGGGGACCAGTGATGGACTGGCGCCTGCCCCGTCTCCTGCACCAGGGCCTTCCCACGCTGTCCTGCGTGGACCGGACCAGCAGTGCCTCTGGCTCTGTGTCCCGGGGAGAGGGGGCTGCAGTCTGCAGCCCGCCACATGTGCCAGAAGACGGGTCAGACACAGATCTGGCCCAGAGGAGTCCAGGGCGACTCGCCCCGACAGACCCATCCGCCTCCGACAGACAGATGGACAGGCCCCGGCCCCTTCTGTGAGCACTGTTACATCCTGTCACCAGCGCAGCAGCCGGGCACTCGTGGACAAACAGCGGGCGAGGCCAGTAACCCTATCCTATTCCTGACATTGCCGCCCCCTCCCGCCCCCTCTGATCTCCTTACATCCTGGGATTGAATGGCCCTATAAAAATGTCCAGCGTGAAAGACAGATTCAAAAACTGGAGAAACACTATCCGGATGGAGGTCCTTTAACACCCTCCCGCCAGGCCCCTCCGTACCTAACCCCAGCCCCCACCCCCGGCCGGGCAGAGAATTTATGGGCTGTAAGTCCTGTTTTTCTACGTTGATGGAAATCGCTGGCAAACATTTCCACCAGGGCCCAGCTCNAAAAAAAAAAAATGAAAAAAATGGCAAGGTTACTGAAAAGTAATTAGGGCTTCCCCAATGCCTCGGCAGGTAAAGAATCCACCTGCAATGCAGGAGACACTGGAGATGGGGGTTCAATCCCTGGTCCGGGAAGATCCCCTGGAGGAGGAAATGGCAACCCATTCCAGTCTTCTTGCTTAGAGAATTCCATGAACAGAGGGGCCTGATGGGCTACAGTCCATAGGATCACAAAGGGGTGGGACACCACTGAGTGACTAAACAACAATAGAACAACTGCAGGAAAACTCTTTCCACTGTTTTCTCCTCGTAACTGAAAGAGACACCAAAGTTACGGGAATTAAAGTGGCCTTCTTCTCATGCGTGGGCTGAAAACAGGTTGGTGAAATTCGAACAAATTCCAGCAGATCATGCAACAGAGCACAAAACCGTAAACGCTTATAGCCCAAGGGGATGCGGGTGTAGAAGAGGTACAAAGGACCAGAAACAAATGTCTGCATCACCCTCGTTTCTGGTCCTAACACATCTAAGCAGGGCCGGCCCCCACCCTGCATGCACATGGTCCCAGAAGCTTTGGCCTCCACCTGGGACCACTCAGACAGGAGTCTCTGCAGGAGACCCAAGGCATCAGTATTACCAGCTCCCCAGGTGGCTCGAGAGACCAGCCAGCACGGGGACCCAGTGCCCTGGGTGGAAGGCAGCCCAGACTCAGGCTGCAGCTGAGCATTCTGGTCTACTGCCGAGAGTCAGGGAGTTTCTTGTCTCAGGAGGTGATGCTGGTCTGCACTTCTCTCTCCTTGCTGCTGACGTTCTCCCAAGCCTTCTTCACAAGGAGTTGCCAGACCAGGAGCATCCCTAAAGGCACTGGCCACAGACCCCTCAGGGCTGGAGGCACTGGGGAATTCTAGCGGGAGATGGGCCCAACCGCAAACAGCAGCCCTTTTGTGCACTGAAGCACCCACAATGTTGTGTATTTTGCCAGCACAGAGGTCCCGATCAGGAGTGACCAGGAGAGGCTCTCGATGCTGCTCTCAGCTGCCAGCAGCTTCTTTGGAGGATAAGCTCTTTGCGTTGACAGGGTTCACACTGCACCGGGAGCCGGCAGGAGAAACACACCCACAGCTGCCAAAGCCCACTGCAAATTCAGCCCTACAGACAGCTAACGCCTCCAGCAAAGCCCAGCCTGTCAAACACCCTGGAAACGGGGACCAGTGATGGACTGGCGCCTGCCCCGTCTCCTGCACCAGGGCCTTCCCACGCTGTCCTGCGTGGACCGGACCAGCAGTGCCTCTGGCTCTGTGTCCCGGGGAGAGGGGGCTGCAGTCTGCAGCCCGCCACATGTGCCAGAAGACGGGTCAGACACAGATCTGGCCCAGAGGAGTCCAGGGCGACTCGCCCCGACAGACCCATCCGCCTCCGACAGACAGATGGACAGGCCCCGGCCCCTTCTGTGAGCACTGTTACATCCTGTCACCAGCGCAGCAGCCGGGCACTCGTGGACAAACAGCGGGCGAGGCCAGTAACCCTATCCTATTCCTGACATTGCCGCCCCCTCCCGCCCCCTCTGATCTCCTTACATCCTGGGATTGAATGGCCCTATAAAAATGTCCAGCGTGAAAGACAGATTCAAAAACTGGAGAAACACTATCCGGATGGAGGTCCTTTAACACCCTCCCGCCAGGCCCCTCCGTACCTAACCCCAGCCCCCACCCCCGGCCGGGCAGAGAATTTATGGGCTGTAAGTCCTGTTTTTCTACGTTGATGGAAATCGCTGGCAAACATTTCCACCAGGGCCCAGCTCCACCCGTAGAGTCAAATATCAAGGCACCCAGCTGAGCTCCAGGAGGCAGCGTTTATGAAGCCAGCCGATGTGCCCTGTGACCATAAACCATCTTATATTTACTATGACAGGACCATATTCCAGTTCATAAAAAAGATGAGTTTTCTCTAACTTCGGGTGCCTGGAAGGCCCAAGCTTCTTTTACAAGGGGATTGTGTATCAGGAGTGGATACAGAGCCTGAGGAGCTGAATCGGCCAGCTGTTGTTTGCTCACTTTGCTGGGATAACACAGTCGAGTCAACCCAACAGGGGCCCTCAACCAGGTTCCTCGGGTTCTCAGGGCTGCACTGGAGGTGGGAAAAATACCTATGCCTGTGATGCACACTGCAGACAGAAGGCAGTGGGGAGAGAACCCACTGGAGAGAACCCACTGTCCCCAAACTAGTTCCAACCCTCCTCCTCTGGGGATATTGCTGTCGTTGTTCAGTCACTAAGCCGAGTCCGACTCTTTGCGATCCCATGGACTGCAGCACGCCAGGCTTCCCTGTCCTTTACCACCTCCTGGAGTTTGCTTAAACTCATGTCCATGGATTTGGTGATGCCATGCAACCATCGCATCCTCTGTCATCCCCTTCTCCTTCTGCCCTCAATCTTTCTCAGCATCAGAGTCTTTTCTGGGGATGGATGGACCCCACTTGGAAGGAAATGATGAGGCCTTCAGACATGGCACCCGAACCTTGAGGATGGTTAGATCACAGGTCATCTGTTCAGGGGGACAATCATTTTGAAAGAAACAAAAGTTGGAGCCCAGGGAAGTGGAGGGCTTAGAAGGGCCGTATGCTACAGAAGAGGATGGCGAATTCTTGGCTCTTGGAGGCACCTGAAGGGTCCGTGTGCTGGCCGGTACCCACGTCCTGTTCAGATTGAGATGCACAAGGATGTTACGTCAGCTGGAATCAGGGCAATAGGAGGAGGATCTGTGTAGGTAATCTAGGAGTCGGAATCTAGACAAACTAAGTAAAGGTCACAGATGTCCAGCCATTCTGCTGTTCCAGTACAGGCTGGCAGGTGGAGGGATGCTGGGGGCATTTAGCTTCCTTCAGGTCTACAGTAGCTGGATAGGTTGGAAATTCAGAAGGTTCTTTCCAGCTTTGCCTCTAGGAACGCCTGATACAAAGACATTTAGCCCAGACTCTTTTGTTGACCATGATGGCTACTCCATTTCTTCTGAGGGATTCCTGCCCGCAGTAGTAGATATAATGGTCATCTGAGTTAAATTCACCCATTCCAGTCCATTTTAGTTCGCTGATTCCTAGAATGTCGACGTTCACCCTTGCCATCTCTTGTTTGACCACTTCCAATTTGCCTTGATTCATGGACCTGACATTCCAGGTTCCTATGCAATATTGTTCTTTACAGCATCGGATCTTGCTTCTATCACCAGTCACATGCACAACTGGGTATTGTTTTTGCTTTGGCTCCATCCCTTCATTCTTTCTGGAGTTATTTCTCCACTGATCTCCAGTAGCATATTGGGCACCTAACGACCTGGGGAGATTCTCTTTTGATATCCTATCATTTTGCGTTTTCATACTGCTCATGGGGTTCTCAAGGCAAGAATACTGAAGTGGCTTGCCATTCCCTTCTCCAGTGGACCACGTTCTGTCAGACCTCTCCACCATGACCCACCCGCCTTGGGTTGCCCTGCAGGCATGGCTTGGTTTCATTGAGTTAGACAAGGCCCTGGTCCTAGTGTGGTTAGATTGACTAGTTGTCTGTGAGTATGGTTTCAGTGTGTCTGCCCTCTTGTGCAGTGACAAATACATTGCACCCTTAAAGCTGTCCATCTTATCTTCCTTTTAAAAATGTGAATGTGTGGCAGGCAGATACTCGAGCTCCTTCTTAGTGAAGATTAAATGTTAATAAAACAGTAAACCCATTTTAAAAAGTCACAAAATCGTAACTATTAGCACTGATGCTGGTCACAGAGTTTTTGTTAATTAATTATTAATGAATGGCCCAAGATATTCTTATACAATGAAACATTTGGACTTGTCCCCCTGACCAAAATCAGCATCACCACTGCTCTGTAGAAAACTAAGAAGTTCAGGATTGATTTTAGGAAACTTTTCATGTTAATCCAAGAAAACCCATTATTCTTCCATCAGCAGCACCTCAGGACATGTGTTAATGATAATTTTTCTACACTCTGATCTTTATTCAGTCTGTGCACAGCAACATGTATTTTTAATGCCTTGGTGTAGAAAACGGAAGTATGGAGGAAGTTTGAAATGAGTAGAAATTTTCTCCAAAGATCCAGGTTCTTTGTGATGGAGGCTTCCCTTTCTGAGAAACTTATCCAATCTGAGAATCTTTCAACGCCTGAGTTTAATCCATTTACATTTAGCTTGATTACTTATAAATTCGGACTTATTTTATCCCATCTTATCTGCTGCTTTCTAGATTCTATGTCTATCTGTATGTTCTACTGTTCCTATTCTATGGGGGGTGGGGGCGGGTGGAGTTGGCTCATTTTTTCTTCCTTCTTTTGGGTTGACTGAGTTTATTACGTATTTTATTTTACTGTCCTCCAGCTTGAAGTTATTCTTTCAGTGGTTACATGTAAATGGTTTGCCTGATGATTAACTTAAGAAAATCAAAAGTGAACATCACTGTCAACACGGCCCCTGCTTAGCCTCTTAGCCTCATTAATAATCCAACCCACTTATTACTTTTATTAAGTTTCTTTTAAATGCACTAGCATGTTTACCCAATTCTTGGCTCCACATGGCTTTTATTTTTAATACATCATGCTTTCCTTATGGATTCGGTCTTTCTCGATAAAATATGTCATTTAATAGTTGTTTCAGCAAAATTCTGTGTGTAGTTAACTCTATCTGAAAGTTCTTCACGTTCTGTTCTCTGGACATCTTATTAAATGTACCTTGGACCTAGCAAGTCTATTCTCTGTGGCTATAAACCATTCTCTTCCAGTCCCCCATCCTGTTATCTCTTTGGTAATTTCATCGAATCTTTTAGTTATCTATACGTTCTGGCTGTTTGGCTCTTGTGTTTGGTAAACCTATCAGATTGATCTCTTGGTTATTACTGCTTGTTTCTTCTGTTTTAATCTGCAGCTTAGCCTAGCCACTGAGTCTTTCATTTCAACTCCAGTGTTCCTCCCACATTCTCTTTGGTCCTTTCCCAAATCTTTTTCTGCTGTCACACTTTTTCATTGTAATTTTTACATATTTTAAAACATCTCTAATAATTTAAAACAAGCTGTAAGCACCTTTCAGAGTGTTATATTTTTGAGGTCTGCCTGGGGTTTGCCAGATTTCCTGTCTTTCATTCACGGTTGATTTCTTTTCTCAAGTGACTGAAATTGCTAATGGTGTCCACACCCTCTACTGTGGTTGTTCACGCTGGGGAATTCTCTTGGGAACCAAGCTGTAGAAAATCCAGAGCAGTTCCCCCCACCCCGCCATCCCACGCTGCTCAAGACACCAGGGGTTTCAACAGTCCTGAGACCAGCTCTCATGTAGACTTCTGAGTGTGTACGTCTCACATTTACAGGAAGTGTAAGCTCAGACCACAAGCCAACATACAGAACTGCGGTTTGAGTTTTTTGTGGGTGATTTTTTCCTTTTGCCCAAACCCTTGTTGAGTAGGCAAGGTTCTCTGCCACATTTTTCTGAGCCTGGGAGGTGAGCCATGAGGTCAAAGAGCAGGGGGCTTGTCAAGGCACTGGACAGAAGGAGGGGTCACTGTATTGTCTCTCCTGGCAAACACAGGCCGCACCCCAGAGCCCCACCTCTGGCTGCAGTCCCCCGCCCTGGGCCATCACCACGGGCACCACAGCCTCAGTCTGCACTGCTCCGGCAGGTGGCAATTCCCAGTATCTGGACTCTGGCTGGGTGCACACGTTTCTGCTGTGTGCTTAGTTGCTCAGCCGTCTCTGATGCTTTTCGACCCCATGGACTGCAGCCTGCTAGACTCCTCGATCCATGGGGATTCTCCAGGCAAGAATACTGGAGTCGGTTGCCATGCCCTCCTCCAGGGGATCTTCCCAACCCAGGGATGAAACCCAGGTCTCCCACACTGTAGGCAGATTCTTTACCGTCTGAGCCACTGTGGTGATGGTTTTATTTTAGGCAACATTCTGGTGTGTTTACTGTTGAAGGGCGGAGGGTAGGCCGAAAGGAAAGCATGTCTTTTCCCATCTTGGCTTGTCCCCTGCAAGTGTTTCTGAAATAATTACAGGTTGTTTTTATGAGACCATATTGGTCCCACATCTCATGAGTGAAGTCAAGCATTATGTTGTGGAACACACAGCAGACGCACACAGCACAGAAGTCCCCCAAAGCAGACTCCTTGAAATGCCATTGTGTGCACAAAGCCTGATGCTCGCTTTGCCTCTAGACTGAATCTGATGAGTCACCACTCCTGTTCCTGCCAGCTCATCCCATTCCCCTCTTTCTGTACAACCAGCCATGATCTATACTTTATATTCCAGCTCAAATTTTTTTAAAACTTTTGATTTTGTATGGGAGTATAACTGATTAACAATGTTGCACTAGTTGCAAGTGGGCAGCAAAGGAACTCAGCCATTACATATACATGTAGCCATTCTCCCCCAAACTCCCCTCCCATCCAGGCTGCCACCTAACATTGAGCAGAGTTCCCTGTGCAGTACAGTAGGTCCTTGCTGGTTATCCATTTTAAATACAGCAGTGTGTACATGTGCATCACAAACTCCGTAACTACCCCTCCCCCCAGCAACCATAAGTTCATTCTCTGAGTCTGTGGGCTTATTTCTGCTTTATACGTAAGTGTATTTGTATCATTCCTTTTTAGATTGCACATATAAGGGATGTCATACGAATTTCTCCTTCTCCATCTGACTTACTTGACCAGTCAAGATTTTTAAGATGTTCATCTCACACAACTAGCAACTTCTGAAATTTTAATGCAGGAAACTAGACTGGAAGTAAAATTCTGATGTACATCCAATCCCCTGGGGTAAAGAAGGCAAAACAGGACTTCGAAAGAGCATACTCAAGACTCTCGAGGATGCCTGCCCTTGCCACCTGGCTGGTATCCACATTCTCTGCTCTAAAATCCTAAAACAGGTCTTGGCCATCTCCCACTCCTCCCACCTTCCTGCTCACAGAAGCTGGGACCTGGGAATTCTATTCCAGGCACTGCTAATCCCCCCTTGAAAGTGGCACAGCACAGAAGACAGAAGCTAGTGGGTTAACCTAACAGTTCATCTAACCTCTCAAAGTCTTTCAACAGCTCCAATGTGATAAAACCTTCTAGAATTATTGACAGTCAAATATTCTCAACACATTTGTGAGACTCCAGCTGTTACCCAGGGATGCAAAGTAAACAAAGGCTCGTTGGCTGCAGAAGGTATAAATCAGCAGTCAGGGCTACTAGCAGGCAAAGGAGGTTCATTTCTGGGATGTTCCAGTCTCTCCCCAAGAAGACTGATGACTTTCCTCCTCCACTGGCTACTACAAAAGTCACTTCTTGCATTTTGTCCTAAGATGATGAGAACAACAGATGTGTAGTCCTAATACACTTTTTCATGATAAAGGTAGGAAGTCCCCTACATGTATGAATGAGTTCCATCCCGAGGGTATGTTTTGAAGTCCAGTTTGTAAGTCCAAACAAGTCAGCCTATGTACCAAACTAACACAATCGGCTATATAATACTATACTCTATTAGGTTTAAAACACGTGTGTGTGTTAATCACTCAGGTGCGTCCAACTCTTTGTGGCCCCATGGACTATAACCCACCAGGCTCCTCTGTCCATGGAATTCTCCAGGCAAGAACACTGGAGTTGGTTGCCATTTTCTCCTTCAGGGGATTTTCCTGACCCAGGTATCAAACCCAAGTCTCCTGCACTGCAGGCACATTCTTTACTGTCTGAGTCACCAGGGGAGCTCTGGTTACTTCTCACACAAATAATACATTAGAAACAAACGAAAACTAAAACATTTTTATTGTTACCGTACTTTCAAAAGGACAGCAGTAGCAGCTACATCACCACTGCTTTTACGCTTGCTTCTATTTGGGAAGATTTCTTGGGAAGTTCGCTTCTGTTGGGAAGTTTGGGACAGCCTGGGCTTGAAATGAAGATACTGCGCTACTGTACTCTACACAGCGCTGCACAGTAAAGGACACAAAAGCTCAACCACTTGCAGAGGACGCGTGCACATGACAACTGCTCCAGACACATCAACCAACTGATATGATTGGACATGGAAACACACGTCCCCATCTTTGAAAGCCCACAACTTGAAGGTTCCCCTGCAGAGGACTTACTGTCTAAACAATTTTGGAAACAGGAAGAGAAATCATCACTGGTACCTAATTTCAGCATGCTAGTATTTAATGTATCTTCTTTTAATCTTTTTTTTTTTTTTTTGCCTTACTTCTATTTCAGTATCATGTGTGCTGTGCTAAGTTGCTTCAGGCATGTCTGACTCTTTGTGATCCCATGAGCCGTAGCCCTTCAGGCTCCTCTGTCCATGGGATTCTCCAGGCAAGAATACTGAAGTGGGTTGCCAAGCCCTCCTCCTTCAGTATCATAAGCTGTTATCTAAAATCATTTTACCCCATGTACTTTTCATGTATTTACAGGAGTTTGGGATTCCCAAGTATCTCATTTTTTAAAAAAATCACAACCACCCTCTAACTCGAGCCAGGTAAAAATTCTTGGCCATGTTTTACAGAGAAGGAAAGGATGACACGGGCATTTGATGGTGAGGTGCTCAGCAGCACAAAGAGCTAAGAGAAGCTCATTGTCATCAAAGCTCTCTCCTAGATGTCTGCAAACCCAGGGAGCTAGGGTTCGTGACTTCAGCCCACACAAGCTCATGGGTCATGAGAACAAGAGCCACAGCTGGAGTTAACGGGAGAACGTAGAGGCTGAGGGTGGCTTGGAGGAGCAGCGTCACTAGTCTAACTAGCGTGTGCCTCCCAGAGCAATAAAGCCAGTGCTCTTGTGAGTTGTATGGTCCTCAGGGGAATTCAAAGAGAAAAAAATCCCACCCGCATACTCTGTGTGGTGGCGACTTTGGAATGTCTATAGTGAGATGGCTTTGATGACCTTGGCCCATGTGGATCTACAGATCCTGTGTTGTTTCTAATCCAGTCTCCTTAGTTTTACATTTTACACTCTGCAACTGATGCATTACTTTAGTATAAGCACTTTTCTATGAAACTGCAGGGAGAAAATCTCCCTCAGAGAGCCTACAAGATGGCACTGGGCACCATCCAAGACGATGCTGGGTACCAATATGCCAACTCCAGTGGTTTCAGTGACTGCTAAAACTACTCCAGCTTTCCCAGAGCCCCGTGGTGTCTGAGGAGAGTCGCTGTGCCCTGAGGGATTGTGAACACAAAAGAGAATCCACAGTCGTCGGAAAAATATGGGATAAAACAAGCACAGCGGGACCTTCCTGGCAGTCCAGTGGTTAAGACGTCACCTTCTAATGCAGGGCACACGTTTGATCCTTGGTTGGGGAACTAAGATCCAGCATGCCACGTGGTGTGGTCAAAAAAACTTTTTTTAATTACTAGAAATATAAAAAAATGTTAAAAATAGACTCTAGGTAGTGAGTAGATGGACACTTACTATAAAATCCTTTAAACTTTATACTGAAATGTTTCATAACAAAATGCTATTCTGAAAATCAGTCTTCCCCTAAGTCATAGAGGGATAGATGTTTTTCATCTGCCTTCATCTCCCTCCTCCTCAACCTTTACCATTTCTTTCTTACCTCTATGAATTTCTTGAGAACATGTCTCTAAAGATGACCAAATATGTTCAGAAAACACTGACTTGAACCCAGTTTTTAAGAAAACAAAACTGAGGTCCTAACGAGGGGAATGGACTTGTCCCAGGTCATCACCTGAAGGGTTCAGGAGCAGGTCTCCCAGGGGATGGACAGCTGGACCTCTGTCTCGAGGATGTGACTTGAAAGGACTAGACGACACTCCTGGACACTTTAGAATGAGATTTAAAGAAGCCGGGATGCTAAGAACAAGGTAGGAGCCAGCAGAGGCAAGAAGAGAGCAGTTTTGAGCATCGGATCCTGCAGATGCAGGGCTCATGTCTTCTTGTTCAAATGGAATTTCCTCTCTGTGTTTGAGAATCCTAGAAAGAGAAACTTGATCACATTTCTGCCTGTACAACAATGCCAGGAATATAAATTCGCACCATCATTTTGGAAATCAGTTTAGCAATATGTATCAAATATTCATAGCCTTTGACCTTATGATTCTACTTCTCAGAGTTCATGCCAAACAAGTTGGATTCAATATAACAAAAAGCTCTACAAAGATATCCATCAAAGTACTGTGTAAAATAGCCCCAAATTAAAAAGTGATTAACTGGGCTTCCCCAATGACTCAGTGGGTAAAGAACCCATCTGCAACACAAGAGACATGGGTTTGACCCCTGGGCTGGGAAGATTCCCTGGAAGAGGAAATGGCAACTCACTCCAGTATTCTTGCCTGCGAAATCCCATGGGCAGAGGAGCCTGGCAGGCTACAGTCCAGGGGGTGGCAACAAAGTTGGATACGAAGGAGCAGCAGAACAGGAGCAAAAAGTGATTAAAGGCTAAATGATAAGTAAATTATGACATATTCTTAAAAGAGGGCTTAGAAGTCATTACAGTATTTATCAAAGGTCTAACAATGTAGTTAGAAAGTGTTTATATTAAACTTCTAAATGATAAAACTCCTAACAAATTGTACATATGCCCTGAGTCTAATTAGACCAACAAAATGTTTAAAATATGTGATACACAGTAAAATGCCTGAGAAAAAAATACATCAGATTGGTACAAAGCTTGTCTGTAGCGCATTTGCTACATTTTCTGTGATGGTATATAATCAGCTGTACTGTAACTCACGGTACACATTCCCAGATCCCCCACTATAGAAAATCACATCATAAAAACCACAGAGCTTACGTGGAAAACGGAACAAGGGTACAACACTCTCGAACTTTATCAGGGGCACGCTTTTTTGAAAGGTAGGAACCTACCAATAAGGGTAGCACAGTTTCCACACCTGAACTGGTTAAGAAATTCATAGATACCACAATAAATATGACACTTAACCTTGAAAAAGCCCTGATGTTTTCCATGGAAGTAGGCATTGGGAAGATGGCAGCTTGGGAGTTATTGTAAAGTGTTGAAGGAAGGCTGTCAAAAATGCGACAGAAAGTCACTGACCAGACACGGATGAATGTGAGTCAGAACCGGAGCTGAGCCGAGGCAGCTGGTGGGCAGGTGAGGCACCTATCTGCATGTGTATGTAGACTCATGTAGACTTACATGACTCAGTTCAGCTGAATGCACTTTTCTGCATTCATCTAGTGTTTCCTTCCAGAGAAGGCAATGGCACCCCACTCCAGTACTCTTGCCTGGAAAATCCCATGGACGGAGGAGCCTGGTTCTGCAGTCCCTGGGGTCGCTGTGAGTTGGACACAACTGAGCGGCTTTGATTTCACTTTTCACTTTCATCATTGGAGAAGGAAATGGCAACCCACTCCAATGTTCTTGCCTGGAGAATCCCAGGGACGGGGGAGGCTGGTGGGCTGCCGTCTATGGGGTCGCACAGAGTTGGACACGACTAAAGTGACTTAGCAGTAGCAGTGTTTCTTAAGGCTTCCACAGTGGCCAAGTGGAAAAGAACCCACCCACAAAGCAGGAGATGAGGGTTTGATCCCTGGTCTGGGAAGATCCCCTGGAGAAGGAAAGGGCAACCCATGTGGCTCGGTGGTAAAGAACTTGCCTGCCAATGCAAGAGACACAGGTTCAATCCCTGAGTCAGGACGATCCACTGGAGTTGGAACTGGCAACTCACTCCAGTATTCTTGCCTAGAAAACTCCATGGACAGAGGAGCCAATGGGTTCCAGTTCATGGGGTCACAGAGTCGGATACGACTGAGAGACAGCACACACAAACGTTATCAGTTTTTTAAGATATTTCAGGAGATGATTTGTTGACCAGAGTAGCTATGGAGCCGTTTTAATATTAATAAACTTCAGTCTATCAGATAAGTATTGGGCCAAACGATTTGGAGGTAATTTCCAATGCTAATATGAGATTTTACCATCATGTACTTATTTCTTAATAATTGATTTTGGGATAAGTACAAACAAGGTCAGTTTCTAGAGAGAGCTTTAGTATAAACTATGTGAACTTCAAACAGGAATTAAATACAATAAAAGTAAATTCAGTCACACTGTTCTGAGCCTAAATTTTTCAAGTTTTCAAAAAAAAATGTTTACAACATATTTTTTATTTAGTTGCAGCTGTGTCTAATAAAGCTGCAACTATGCCTTATTTCCATCCTTTTTACATGATCAGGTGCTGTTAAACAGTCTGCATTATTTTTCTGTGATTATAGATTTCTCTTTAATTAATGTCTCAGCATTTCTGTGCAGACAGAATACAACCCACAGACTCAGATTCGTGAACATCGCCTGCGAACAATACGGAAGCCGACTTGAAATTTTCCTCTGATTCTCAACTTACCTTGACTTAAAAAAACAGACACATACACACGAAAAGGCCTTTCCTGGGAAACAGCTTGTCCTGCGGGACACTTCCCCTCCTGATGAATGTGATAAACGGGGAAACGACTTGTTTGGCAAAGTATAGGACATCATTACTCAAGTCTGAGTTCAACAGTTCAGATCTGTAAGGCCTTGGGGAGGAACGGAAAGTACTTTCTTTACAGAAAATTATTTTGCCCACGCTTTCAAAAACTGAGCTAGCATATTCTACTAAGTTCTGATAAGAGGCAATCAGAAGTCAGACGCCCACATCACTGTGTTGAAATTGTTTACATATCTAGTGAGAATGCAATTTTTAAGAACTTCCTGTTTTGAACTGTTTCACTTGAACCTTTAAAACTGTGCTAAGACTATAAGACTAGTTGCATGGAACTCCCATGTTCAAGTCTACGTACTAACAAAGTTGTTAAAACGAACTATTATTTACTTGCTTTTTTTTTTGTATAAACAAAGGAGAAACATGCCTGCAAGAAGAGAGTCAAAATACAATCTAACCAAATAGATGGACAGCAAGGTCCTGCTATATAGTACAGGGACTGTATTCAGTACCCCATGATAAACCATACTGGAAAAGAATACATGTATATATAACTGAGTCACTCTGCTGTACAGCAGAAATTAGTACAACATTGTGAATCAACTACATATCAATACAGACTTTTAGATCTATACATATGCATCTGTATATCTTAGCCCTGAAGCATACTAACTTGCTTCAGTTGTGTCCGACTCTTTGGGATCCTCTGGACTGTAGCCCACCAGGCTCCTCTGTCCATGGATTCTCCAGGCAAGAATACTGGAGTGGGCTGCCTTGCCCTCCTCCAGGGGATCTTCCCAACCCAGGTATCAAACTCACATCTCTTACGTCTCCTGCATTAGCAGGCAGGTTCTTCACCACTAGTGCCAACTGGAAAGCCCTATATATATATTATAGGGGCTGGTACAAACATCTCTACATCTGGGAGTTTCAGGATGCACAAATATATATTGTATATATATATATGTGTGTGTGTGTGTGTGTGCATATATATAAATCTCTCCATTGATGTAGTTTGACAACAATCAGGGCATTGATCATGGCATGATTCATGTCCAACAGATTTGTAAGTGAAGTCGCTCAGTTGTGTCCCACTCTTTGTGACCCCCAAGGACTATACAGTGCATGGAATTCTCCAGGCCAGAATACTGGAGTGGGTAGCCTTTCCCCTCTCCAGGGGATCTTCCCAACCCGGGGATGGAACCTAGGTCTCCCACATTGCAGGAGGACTCTTTACTAGCTGAGCCACAAGGGAAGCCCAAGAATACTGGAATGGGTAGTTTATCCCTTCTCCAGTGGATCTTCCTGACCCAGGAATCAAACTGGGGTCTCCTACATTGAAGGTGGATTCTTTATCAACTGAGCTATCAGGATTTGTAAAGACTTCATAAGAAGCACCTATTACTTCTGTCTATCTCTGTTCACACATCATATCATGCCACTCATGATTTTTCTGTTCCCTCTCCCCCAAGAAATCAATTATCTGTTATAAGAAATCACATTTGACATTCTGTCATATTTTCCCCAAACCCTCTTTTTTAGCTTTGCTGTCTCGGACAGTCATCCCAGCAGGCACGCTGACAGAGTGTGACTTTCACTCACTTACAAATCTGCTGGACATGAATCATGCCATGAAACACAAAAATCCCCAGGGGAATCTGCCAAAAACAGGGTGCCTGCCAGCCAGACCAGAACCACCTTTCCCACCTCACAGCCCCGCACATGGGTCTCCAGGCCCCTTTCTCTTTATGCCCCTCTGAGGCATTCGTTCCAAAGTGTTTCTCTTTCTCTTCCCTTTCAAGTGGTCTACTTTCTCCACTGCTGCAATTACGCAGTAAGCTGGCCACACACTGGAACGCTCTTCAGTTCTGTCGCACAAGTGCAGATGGCTATGGGGTGACTGGTTTCATTTTAATCAGGATATTAGCTGAGCGAAGATTCCATGCAGTCATTTGTATACCCTTAAGCCCTCGAGGGCACCGTAGGCTCAGAATGGTGTGACTGGATTCGGCTTTGTGATATTCAGTTCCTATTTGAGTTTCACAGACTTTGTACTAAATCTCAACCCTCTAGGAACGGAATTTGTTTGTTCTTCTTGTTGTTTAGTGGCTAAGTTGTGTCTGACTCTTTGGGACCCCAGAGACTGCAGCCCGCCAGACTTCTCTGTCCATGGGATTTCCAGGTGAGAATGCTGCAGGCGGTTGCCACTGTTCTCTGCAAGTCTCACACACTCCTCTTCCCTCCTCTTCTCCAAATTGATCCCCTTGATCCATCACCATGCTTTTTAAAGGCCCCCCACCTCAATTTCTGAGTGACCTAGAAAGGACCACCACAGTGAAACAGATTAATTAGTTACAACATTACAAGACTAAACCTAGAGAGATGCCATGAAAATAGCTTCTGAACTTTAGATACTCGAGTATCCTTATTTTAGGCCATTTTCAACTTGCAATGTCCTCCAAGTCCTTTCTCCATGAGCCTCTATGAATCAGACAGAAATGACTGCCATCAACTTACATGAGAAATGAACACTACAGAAACAATTTTTTCCCACAAGCAATAAATTTGTGAGTCAAACAGCAGGAATACGTTGGTTTGCTTTTCTCAGTTTTTTTCTCCCCCTCCCTTTTTTTAACGCTTTCTCGTCATCACCAAAATTCCCAGCAAGTATAGGACATCATTACTCAAGTCTGAGTTCAACAGTTCAGATCTGTAAGGCCTTGGGGAGGAACGGAAAGTACTTTCTTTACAGAAAATTATTTTGCCCACGCTTTCAAAAACTGAGCTAGCATATTCTACTAAGTTCTGATAAGAGGCAATCAGAAGTCAGACGCCCACATCACTGTGTTGAAATTGTTTACATATCTAGTGAGAATGCAATTTTTAAGAACTTCCTGTTTTGAACTGTTTCACTTGAACCTTTAAAACTGTGCTAAGACTATAAGACTAGTTGCATGGAACTCCCATGTTCAAGTCTACGTACTAACAAAGTTGTTAAAACGAACTATTATTTACTTGCTTTTTTTTTTGTATAAACAAAGGAGAAACATGCCTGCAAGAAGAGAGTCAAAATACAATCTAACCAAATAGATGGACAGCAAGGTCCTGCTATATAGTACAGGGACTGTATTCAGTACCCCATGATAAACCATACTGGAAAAGAATACATGTATATATAACTGAGTCACTCTGCTGTACAGCAGAAATTAGTACAACATTGTGAATCAACTACATATCAATACAGACTTTTAGATCTATACATATGCATCTGTATATCTTAGCCCTGAAGCATACTAACTTGCTTCAGTTGTGTCCGACTCTTTGGGATCCTCTGGACTGTAGCCCACCAGGCTCCTCTGTCCATGGATTCTCCAGGCAAGAATACTGGAGTGGGCTGCCTTGCCCTCCTCCAGGGGATCTTCCCAACCCAGGTATCAAACTCACATCTCTTACGTCTCCTGCATTAGCAGGCAGGTTCTTCACCACTAGTGCCAACTGGAAAGCCCTATATATATATTATAGGGGCTGGTACAAACATCTCTACATCTGGGAGTTTCAGGATGCACAAATATATATTGTATATATATATATGTGTGTGTGTGTGTGTGTGCATATATATAAATCTCTCCATTGATGTAGTTTGACAACAATCAGGGCATTGATCATGGCATGATTCATGTCCAACAGATTTGTAAGTGAAGTCGCTCAGTTGTGTCCCACTCTTTGTGACCCCCAAGGACTATACAGTGCATGGAATTCTCCAGGCCAGAATACTGGAGTGGGTAGCCTTTCCCCTCTCCAGGGGATCTTCCCAACCCGGGGATGGAACCTAGGTCTCCCACATTGCAGGAGGACTCTTTACTAGCTGAGCCACAAGGGAAGCCCAAGAATACTGGAATGGGTAGTTTATCCCTTCTCCAGTGGATCTTCCTGACCCAGGAATCAAACTGGGGTCTCCTACATTGAAGGTGGATTCTTTATCAACTGAGCTATCAGGATTTGTAAAGACTTCATAAGAAGCACCTATTACTTCTGTCTATCTCTGTTCACACATCATATCATGCCACTCATGATTTTTCTGTTCCCTCTCCCCCAAGAAATCAATTATCTGTTATAAGAAATCACATTTGACATTCTGTCATATTTTCCCCAAACCCTCTTTTTTAGCTTTGCTGTCTCGGACAGTCATCCCAGCAGGCACGCTGACAGAGTGTGACTTTCACTCACTTACAAATCTGCTGGACATGAATCATGCCATGAAACACAAAAATCCCCAGAGGAATCTGCCAAAAACAGGGTGCCTGCCAGCCAGACCAGAACCACCTTTCCCACCTCACAGCCCCGCACATGGGTCTCCAGGCCCCTTTCTCTTTATGCCCCTCTGAGGCATTCGTTCCAAAGTGTTTCTCTTTCTCTTCCCTTTCAAGTGGTCTACTTTCTCCACTGCTGCAATTACGCAGTAAGCTGGCCACACACTGGAACGCTCTTCAGTTCTGTCGCACAAGTGCAGATGGCTATGGGGTGACTGGTTTCATTTTAATCAGGATATTAGCTGAGCGAAGATTCCATGCAGTCATTTGTATACCCTTAAGCCCTCGAGGGCACCGTAGGCTCAGAATGGTGTGACTGGATTCGGCTTTGTGATATTCAGTTCCTATTTGAGTTTCACAGACTTTGTACTAAATCTCAACCCTCTAGGAACGGAATTTGTTTGTTCTTCTTGTTGTTTAGTGGCTAAGTTGTGTCTGACTCTTTGGGACCCCAGAGACTGCAGCCCGCCAGACTTCTCTGTCCATGGGATTTCCAGGTGAGAATGCTGCAGGCGGTTGCCACTGTTCTCTGCAAGTCTCACACACTCCTCTTCCCTCCTCTTCTCCAAATTGATCCCCTTGATCCATCACCATGCTTTTTAAAGGCCCCCCACCTCAATTTCTGAGTGACCTAGAAAGGACCACCACAGTGAAACAGATTAATTAGTTACAACATTACAAGACTAAACCTAGAGAGATGCCATGAAAATAGCTTCTGAACTTTAGATACTCGAGTATCCTTATTTTAGGCCATTTTCAACTTGCAATGTCCTCCAAGTCCTTTCTCCATGAGCCTCCATCAATCAGACAGAAATGACTGCCATCAACTTACATGAGAAATGAACACTACAGAAACAATTTTTTCCCACAAGCAATAAATTTGTGAGTCAAACAGCAGGAATACGTTGGTTTGCTTTTCTCAGTTTTTTTCTCCCCCTCCCTTTTTTTAACGCTTTCTCGTCATCACCAAAATTCCCAGCAAAAAGGAAAATATCAGAAGCATTACAATGTCCACTATTAGGCATTCATCGAGAAGAAATAAGATGTCACCAATGAAAGAATATCCATGGTTGCAACTTTGAATTTCAGTGTTGGTAAGAGAAAACATAAAAGTATTCAAATATCTTCATTCTTTCAGGGAATTTTTGAGTGAGTTTTCAAAAAGATTGGGATTCTTAAAACAAGTTTATTTTGCTTTCTACCCTTGCAATGGAGTTTAGAATAGGCTCGTGCAGCACTGCCTTGGAAATTAGCCACTGCACTTTTCCCAGAATGTTCAAGAAAATTAAATAGGAATATCAATCAGATGCTACTTGTGTGTAAAAACTAATGCAGGAAGCCTTAAGTATCCATCCAAAGAGCACAATCTGCAATTAAAAGAAAAAAAAGGATTTGCCTGGTGGTGCAGTGGTTAGAAATTTGCCTTCCAATGCACGGAGCATGGGTTCAGTCCCTGGTCAAGGAACTAAAATCCACGTGCCATGTGGCACAACTAAAAAAATTAAAACTAAAAAATAAAGTGTTAAAAAATAAAATGCATCTGAGAGTTGGAAGATTTTGTATGAAAAAGGCAAAATATCTCATTGATAATGTTTTCCTGTTGATTATGCATTGAAGTTGTAATATTTCAGGCATACTGGCTTCTATCAAAATATTATTAGTCTCCCTACACATGCCATGAAATAGTCTCAAAAATCCTTCCCGACACTTTGATCCCAGTTTGACGTCTCACTCCTCACCTGCAAACTCAAACTGTTGGTTGAAACCACAGGGCGGGAATGCATTTCAGGACAGAGGTCAAGCGACTCCATCACAGGATGCCCAGGCATCCAAAAGACTGAGGGAGAAATGGAGACGCGGAGGAAGATGTATGTAAATTAAACACATACTCAAGTACAAAGTCAAGGAAACAGCAAAATGCATTATTAAACTTCTTATATATTAAAAAAAAAAAAGACCAAAGACTGCTTGGATGTGTTTATATGATGGCTTTTCTAAAGTAAAATGTTTGTCATTGAGCACATGAATCACCTTTACATGAAATGCCATCATCCTGCACAAGTCTGTATATTTCAAGAAGTCCCCACAGTCACTCCCAGGATGGACTCTTCTAGCCTCATCTGGCCAAGAGGAGCTGTAATTTCTGAGTGATACTTTGTAGGGAGTCCATCAGCTACATCACGCATCCTCAACACCTCCTATGAGTGTTCATGATGGATACTCACCTGAGAGTTACATGATAAGTAAAGTAAGGGAAGGTCCAGGGACATACACGAAGCTTTTAACCTGTCCTAGAAGTCTGAAAAGCGTGTTCAGTGAGCCAAAGGCTTGTTTTGGTTGATACAGTTTGACTGGGACATAGCCAAGCCCATTCATTTACATATTGGGAGGTAGCCACATCCATCATTTACATAAGGAAGCTCCAATACTTTGGCCACCTGATGCAAAGAGCCCACTCATTGGGAAAGACCGTGATGCTGGGAAAGACTGAAGGCAAAAGGAGGGTGGCAGAGGATGAGATGGCTAGCATCACCAAGTCAATGGACCTGAATGTGAGCAAAGTCCAGGAGACAGTGGAGGACAGGGAAGCCTGGCGTGCTGCAGTCCATGGGGTTGCAGAGAGTCAGGCACGACTGAGTGACTGAAAAACAACAAGGCTGCTCTCCTGCCAAGAAACAGAGTTGAATACTTGTGATGGAGACCGTCTGACTAACAAAATCTAAAACGTTTACTATTGGCCTTTCCAGAAAAAAACTGCTGACCCATGACCTAAGGCATCATTGTTGTTTCACGAAACAAACAGTGAATCTCTCCTGTGACAGGTAAAGTTCCAGGGCCCAGAGTAGAAGGTGGACAAAGAGCGAGGTGAGTTTCTGGAGGGACACCCCTGGCACGTTCACTGCAGTCTTTTCACACAGGACCTCTGCTCACACCGGCCAGGGTCTTTCAGTTTTTCCTAATGAGATCCACTACTGACAAGTACATTTTATCTCCAACCTTCCTGCACACACCTGATCTACTTATCTGTGTTCATACCTGAAGCAAGTTTGTCAAGGTAATATTTGCCTGGGTTACTACCTTGGATTCACTCTCCTATTTTATGCTATTATAACCCTTTCCATTAAAAAGTAATAATTGGCTTTATTATACACCAATGTCTTGCAATTCAGAGTTTGAAAAACTCTTAGTACACACCAGATTTTTGCTGGTGATGCAGATCTTCACTTCAAGCCAAAGGTTAAAAACTAGCAGCTGCTTTGGGTCATATGAGGTTGATTTACTCCATTCTTTGCAGAATTTTGGGTTTTCTAAGTTTTTGTTTTGAATATGTTAATTATTTCTCACTATGGTTTCTAAAAAATCAATATTCCAAGATTCTTTAGAGAAATCAGAGGGTATGGCAATTAGAAGTCTGCTGCTGCTGTTGCTAAGTCACTTCAGTTGTGTCCGACTCTGTGCGACCCCATAGACCGCAGCCCACCAGGCTCCCCCGTCCCTGGGATTCTCCAGGCAAGAACACTGGAGTGGGTTGCCACTTCCTTCTCCAATGCATGAAAGTGAAAAGTGAAAGTGTAGTCGCTCAGTCGTACCCGACTCTTAGTGACCCCATGGACTGCAGCCCACCAGGCTCCTCCGTCCATGGGAGTTTCCAGGCAAGAGTACTGGAGTGGGTTGCCATTGCCTTCTCCGAATCAGAAGTCTACCTTCCTGTTAACTGTCAACTGGAGCCGAGAAGTGGTTTCTCCAATATTTGCTTCCAACTTGCCACCCTTTGCCACAGAGCAAGTGCACCTGAAAACCCCAAGAATTTTCATCACAAGCATTAGTTCCCCATGACCGCACTCGGTATAAATATGAAACAGATTAAACGTATTTTTTTCCCATCATTAAACTTTAGCAGGGCATTTTAGCAGCCCCTCTGGCTTTGGGGAAAGCCTTTTTAACAGATACTGTTGTAATCTCAAGTCCTCCTATAGCAAGACCTCATTAGAAAGAAAAACAAGCAGCCTTTATTTCTTAAAAAAGAAAAAAACCCCACAGCATTTGATGAAAGAAAACTACAAGAATCATTAAAGTCCAGCAGAAAATTAAGAAAAAGAACCAGATGCCAGACGTTTACTCGACAACTTTGTAAAACGAAATCACTTCATCACTGCAGCCTGTTTGTAGGGCCAGAAATTTTCAAAGCATCCACTGGGAGCAAACATGGCTTCAGTTACGGAAGGTGACGAGGGGAGGGGAGCAGCTAGCCCTGGGAATGTAACTTTCACTGCAGGTTAATTCAGTTCCCTTTTTGAAATACCTGAGTGTAATGAGTATCTGCAAAGATTTATGACCGTAACAAACATACCAGTTTTGACTTTGTCACTCAAACCAGCCTGGCAACTTTGATATTTCCTATTGAAAGGAGAGCTCTAATCCAAATGAGAACTCTGCAAAAGGGAAAGGAATTTTATTCCTATAATTTGATTGATTACTTCCTATTCCAAATGCTCAAGAGAGAAAAAGAAAACATTCTCCTGTCTGTACTTGGATTTCTCCCACAAATCTTTTACAAACAGGTAACAACCATAAAACAAAATACTTACTAGGATCCACAGGCCAATGGTGCTAGCTGGGTTTCAAAATCTATAAGCATCAAAATATTGGTGAAAACATCTGAGATGAAAGCCAGAAATGCAAAGATGAATTGATCACTGATCCAATCAACTTGATTCACTGTTTTAATCACCAGTCTCGGAAGGAGAGAAAATAATGCTATCAATTGTTCCATTCTCTGCAATATTTTTGCCATTGATATAAATCCTCCAAAATAAAAGTTACGTAATTCAGAGCAAGCAATGGTTTCCCAGTTGTAGTCTCCAGAAGTTTACCATGAAAAACAGAAGTTCTGAGCACTTGTCTTTGGTTTAACCTTAGGCAAGGCACTCTATTTCTTCATAGGCAGAAGACAATCTCTAAGATACCTTCCAATTCCAATTTTCTTTACAGTTTCTGATTGTTAGAATCAAAGAAATGCAAATCGACAGTCATGTCTTATTTGGCAATGACCTGACCACTATAGTATAGAGCCTGGCACTACTAATGACCAATTGGCACAATGGTTAGATAAAGGTTATTAATAACAATAATAATGAAGATCAACAGAAGAGTGCTCGGGGGTAAAAACTGGGCTATAGCTTGACTGGGAGTATTAACACTTCTAAAGAATAAACGTGTCAATCTGAAATACTTCAGAAAAGAGTAAGATGGACTTTGGCAATGACTCAGCCATGTTCAGGGCGGGATGGTTGGGGGTTTCCCACAGTCAAAAGAGCACAGGGTTGAAGATCCTAAGGAATGAGTACAACCACCAACTCACCCTGCCCCCCACTTCCAGGAGCAGCCAGCCGCCTTCTCATTATATTCCCTACAATATTTTGGCATCCCCATGCAGTCATTTAGAAGGAGGAAATTTGCTCATCTGGACCACTAAATAAAGAGGATTTTTTTTTTCCTCCATGCTGATTGTTATATTTTAATGGATGGAATGGATGGGTGATAAATCAATTGGATGGCTCAGGATTTCTGATATGCCTACAGATGAACTCTGTGAACATCACAGAACATTCTCCTGGGTGGGTCATAGGCTGGACCACAAATCTAGTCTTAACACATTTAAGAAGCTTGAGATCATGATATGTGTCTTTTCGGACCACAATGGTATGAAGCTAGAAATCAGCGACAAGAAGAAAAATAGAAAATCCACAAATATGGAGAGATTGAACAACACGATGAATCAGAGAGCAACCAATGAGTCAGAGAAGACATCAAAAAGTAAATTTTAAAAATAACTTGAGACAAATAAAAATGGAAAGGAAACACACCAAAACCTTAGGGGATGCAGTAAAAGCAGTTCTAAGAGGGAGGTTCATAGTGATAAATGCCTGCATTCAAGAAAGTCAAACGAACAACCTACCTTTACCCTGCAAGGAATCAGAAAAAGAAGAACCACCCAAGCCCACAGTTATTAGAAGCAAGAAAATAACAAAAATCAGAGTGAAAATAAATGAAATAGAAACTAAAATGACATTTCATCAAACGTACATTGCAGGTTCAAACATTTTGGTATATTTATAAGGTTCCAAACTGCAGGAAGAAAACTGTATGCCACCTAAGGTGGAAAAATGCCAAACAAGCCCAGAATAGCATTAAACCATAGAAATTATTTGTATCTACACAAGCATTTAATAATTTGGCCTTGGCACAACACAGGTTTGTAAAACAGATTCCATCGAGGTAAGTGAGTCAAGGGTTAAGAGGAAATACTGTCATCTTCTTTGGGTCTCGAGAGGTAGGCAGGGTTGTTTTCTTGTTTTGCTTTAGTAAAAATGTAATTTTTATTGTGACAGGTGTTAAAACTATCAAAGGAGATGTTTTGAGGCAGATTTTCGTAATTCTATTAAGTCAGAGCCTCTGATGCACAACCGTGTGCTTAAGAACAGAAGCAGAAAACGCCAGTATGCCGCCCAGACGGGAACTTGGAGTCTGATAACACTGGCATCTCAGGCTTAGTTGTTCCAGCAGGAAGAGCCACCCAGATTGCCCAGGTCCAGCCCTCCAGCACTATGGAAACTGGACTTTCTGCTTTCCTCCCTCGCCTTCACACCCGCAGCTGTTCCAGATCTGCATCGCTGCTGCAGCGGGTCTCACAAGCCAGGGTCTAAACCACAGGTTAAAGCACAAGGTCAAGTAAGGAGATAGACTATTTAAAGTGAGGGGACTTCCCTGGCAGTCCAGTGGCTAAGACGCCATGCTCCCAATGCAGGGGGCTGGCGCTGATTCCTGGTCAGGGAACTAGATCCCATATACTGCAATTAAAGAGCCCATCTGCCCCAACTAAGACCTGGTGCAGCCAAATAAATAAGTATTTTTTTAAAAAAAGAATATTTAAACTCACCCCTAAAATCTAGACTGTGTTGTTATCCTAGCTTAAGGCGCATCCACAGGCACGGGTCCGCCCATCCCTCTAACCTACATCGCCAGCTTCCCCACCCCTGACAACTCCTCCTCTATGATTGGAAGCAACATACAAAGCCAGATGCCCACGTCAGATTTTCCTCTGACTCCCACTTCAGCCCTTTGTGTCCTCAAAAACCCATCACCGACATCAAAGCTTTTGCTCTCCAGCCTGAGAGGGCTTCAGTCAGGGCTGGGTGACTTTATACCTTCGTGGCATGACACTTGCCAGCCACAAAGAACAGAAAAGGAACACAAAACCGTCTCTGCCCATGTTTCAGAGACAAGAGAGCAGGAAGGGGAGTCCTGAGCCAACTTTCTTATGAAATAAGCTGGGGGAAAGATCAGCATGTCTAGAGCAACAGGTGCTGGCGTGGAGGGGAGCTGGCTAGCCCATGCTGGGGGGCGTGATGGGGGGTGGGGGGAGCTGGGAGGAGAGGAGCAAAGGGTAGAGGGTTTCAGGATGAGGCCTCATGGCCTCTGCCTTCTTTGGTTTTGTTTTTCTGTTCTTTTTTTTAAATTGGAGTATAACTGCTTTACAATGTTGGGTTAGTTTCTGCTATAGAACGCACTGAATCAGCTATAAGTACATATATAACCTCTCCCTCTCGAACCCTTCTTGAACCCTCATCCCACCCCTCTGCCTTCTTTGTTAATGATGCTCTTTTCTCCTTGGTTTTGGGATCATTCTAGACAAGCAAATTGTAAACAAAACAGTACAGAAACTTCTCAGAAACCCCTTCACCCAGACAGCTTCCCTGGAGGTTATCATCTTCTCTGGTAAAGGATCAAACCAGGAAACTAACCTTGCTATGACACCATGAGCTAAACCACACACGCCAGTCACATAGCCGCAGTTTTTCATCAACGCCCTTTTTCTATTCCCGGGACCCAGTGGACGGTACCAGATTCTACGTACTCATTAGTAATTAGTCTCTTTTGTCCGCTGCCTTCCTTTGCTAGTCTCGATCTCAACGTTTGTGAAGAATGCTGCTCAAGTATTTTGTGGCTGCCCCACACGTTCCTGTTTTCTCGTGACCAGACGGGGGTTGAGCCTTTGGCAGGGGCAGAAAATCCTGCACTTGAGCCTTCCTTCCTGCATTGCACCAGGGGATACAAGATCTCAGGGGCTTCCTTGGTGGTTCAGACGGTAAAGAATCTGCCTGCAGTGTGGGAGACTCAGGTTCGATTCCCTGGGTTGGGAAGATTCCCTGGAGAAGAAAATGGCAACCCACTCCAGTACTTATGCCTGGAGAATCCCATGGACAGAGGAGCCTGGTGGGCTACAGTCTATGGGGTCGCAAAGAGTTGGACATGGCTGACTGACTCACACACACACACACAGATCTCAATAGGAAAACAAGGGGATGTCACCCACATCACCTGGATTGGGCGGGGTCTGCCAGGTTCCTCCACTGTAACATTCCTATAAGCCCCTTACCACTCATGCTTACTTTAAAAAAAAAAAAAAAAAACCCAGTTGAGTTGACTTACAATGTTGCATTAATTTTAGTCTAGAACAAAGTGATTCAGATACACATACGTATCTGTTTTTTCAGATATTTCCCCCATATAGGTTATTACAAAATACTGAGTAGAGTTCTCTGTGCTATACAGTAGGTCTGTGGCTGGTTATCTATTTTATATATAGTATTGTGTACCTGCCCACCCCGCTCCCCAGGCCCTGGACAGCTTCACAGGAAGCCATCTCCTGCTGGAAACTCTGAAATGACCTTCCTATAAGACTGTCCCACACGCATAGATCTTCCAAAGTGTATCTCAGGCATGTCAAGGGTTAAACAGGCTTCTGGGTGCCACCCCTTAAGAATCCTGGGACCTTCCTCAAGACCCTGTCCAACAGGGTGGAAGAAATAAGACTGCATGACTGATGTTGAAATAAAAATCATCTGGAAGTATTTTCATGTGAAGCTGGTTTTCAGAAACAGAGGCAAAACACACTAACAAAACTAATCTGGGGCATATGGTATTTCCTTCAGGCATGCACGTTTCTAATACAAATCTCCTAATCACTTCTACCTCGTTTTTCAGGTTTATTGTCAAGGCAGGTCTTTTTTATTTCTCTCTAAAGGATAACCTCCCTGCCTGAAAGAGTGGGCTCAGGCAGAGAGGCTGTAAGTGCTACCCAACATGATTTTCCCTCCTTGTTTTTTAAAAATGGGGAGACCAAATATACTCTGATCATGATGAAGTTTTCCAAGTTCAGCCCTTTGGGTTCCTTGCTGACTCTCCCTCCCACTAGGTGGCGCTAAATGTCACATTCAAAGTGGGCTGCTCTCAAGAGTCCCTGAACAGGATTTTTTTTCTTTTTTTAAATTTTGCAAGAATATCACAAGCCTAACGTCAAGTACTAAGTTTCCTTCTTACTAAATACTTCCTCTTTTCTTTTTTTTAAACATTTACTGCCTTATGTGCGTGTTTGCTCACTAAGCCGTGTCCCACTCTTTAGGACTTCATTGACTGTAAACAGCCAGGCTCCTCTGTCCACGGGATTTTTCAGGCAACAATACTGGAGTGGGTTCCCTTTCCCTTCTCCGGGGGATCTTCCCAACCCAAGCATGGAACCTGGGTCTCCTGCATTGGCATGTGGATTCTTTACCACTGACCCACCTGGGAAGCCCACATTTATAGCCATCTGACAGCAAATCTGAACTTCTGGAATACAGCTTTCAAAGGATCACAGATTAAATGTAACAGTCAAGACCACATGAGTGATATAAAAAAATCAGAAGTTGTACCACTGGAGGCAAGCAGCTAGGAATATGCTTCAGGTCTCTGAACTCGGCATTTCCTCAATTTCTAGGTTCTGGTTTCACATAAGTTTATTTCATATAGGCTTATTTATTAACTGTATCAATATCCCTATGCCCATAGAGACTTTTTAACTGTATCAAATTAGCAAAGATTTTAAAGTGCTGGCAAACATTTTAAAGACATTCTTACAAACACAGACTAGGGAGCCAAACTATTACTGAAGTCCAATTTCCTCTGGTTATAATATTAAAGGCATATGCCTTAATAAGAAACCTCATTTCCACAATAAGGATTCATCACTTAAGGAGAAACAAACCTTCTCAAAGCTTCAAGTCCAGTATCACTAGGAAGTACATGGAAAAATGATGCTCTTTATCAGCTAAGTTCCTGTTCCTTGGTGGAGAAAGGGAAAGCTCTTTCCTAAGGAAAAGTGCTACCTCTATGAAGTTTCTGACCCAGCAACCTGAGTGATGGTAAGTGTGATGTACAGTTGTTCAAATGCATCCCGTAGAGACAGGCAAGCCTTAGTTGTTTATATCAAGTGGGTTTGTTTGCTCTGTGACACTCTCCTCCTAAGACGGGAGCTTCTGGCCTGTGTAAGGTCACTCCCTCTTGTCATTAACTGCAAAAGCTTATTTTGTTCTCATGACCCTTCCAGAACAGAGATTTGGCATGTCCTCCTTCTGGGCCCATCCACAGACATTTCTATGAGACAAATATTTAAGCCAGAGTATTTTCAGGTTTTTTTTTTTTTTTTTTTTAGGGAAGGCAGGAGATGACAAAAGGATTTTCGCTCCTAGATGGCCGTGCGCTTCACAGGCGCTCCTATCAGCATGTGATGAAGCTCATCGCTCTAAGCGAATAATCACTCACACCAGGCATTCCCACTCCGGGCTGTACCAAACATGGCTTTGCTGCTGTTGTTGTTTTAATGGCTGCACTCAATACCCTAGACCCTGTTTCACTCAAGTCTGATACTGCTCAGAAGTTCCCTAACTACTAAGTAACATTCCTGTTATCAATTCTATCACTTTCTCCACCTACTGGGTGCCTGCTCTTGAATGTGGGTTCACGCACAAACCTGAGTGCATGCGCGCGCGTGCACACACACACACACACACACACACACACGAGACTGTTGAACTTTTCTTGCCAGGGAGGTCTACCAGGGCATGAACCCAAAACAAAATGGCAGCATGAGGCGCCTGGAAGGCACTGTTTGCAACTTCCCACTCGATGCAACACGATCAGTCACTGAGGACTGATGCCTTTTCCCCTCCAAAGACACAGGACTCAGTGCCCAAAGCTGCTTCTCCCCACGTCCCCCCTCGACCCTTCGTGCCCTCCAAGGTCCTCCACTGCCCTCTGAGGACACAGGGCCTCTCTGGACAGCAGTCCCCAGGACCTTGCATGGGTGGTCAGACTACTGTGGCTCCAGTTTCACCCCCCACCCTTCCTGCAGAAGGGCTGGAGGCTCACAAGGGTGGGAAAGCGAACACGGGGGTGCTCTACAGCTGCTCCCAGCTGCTCTCAGACGCCCATTGCCCCCGATACGAACAGAAAGTGCCTCTGCTCAGCCTGCCTCTCCCGGGGATGATAAACAAGGCCGTGATCGAGAAGGGCCAGAGAGCTTCACATTCTGAAGCCATGGAAAGAACCATCTCCTGAACTCTAAGCTGAGTCACCTCTGATCTTCCTGGATACGACACGGCGGTCCCCAAACTCCGGGACCTAAAGCCTGATGATCAGAGGTGGAGCTGATGTAACCATAACAGAAATAAAGTGCACAATAAATGTAACACGCTTGAATAATTCTGAAACCACCCCCAAGCCCAAGTCTGGGGAAAAATTGTCTTTTACGAAACCTGTGCCTGGTGCCAAAAAGGCTGAGGACCACTGCTACAGAGTAAAATAATATTGGCAACATTTTTCTCTGTGGAAATCATCCGATCTCACTAAAAAAAAAACTGAATCAAAATATAGGAATGAGATATGCTAGCATAGGAAATTAGACAACGAACACTTAACTATCTTGTCCCAAATTAAAAGATTGAAGTGTTACAGAATGCAAACATTACATACACATATAAATACATAGTATGTATAAGCGCACACACGTATCTTTAAATACTTTATAAATAGGTATTTTTTATCTTAGGAGGTAAGATAAAAGCTACGGTATCTTTTTAGGAGAAATTAACCATACATTATAATTGGTGCAAATATACAAGCAGAGTTGGGGAGGGGGGTTCTTACTGAACTCCAAGTTCACCTGGTCTTGAACTACAGCAGAGGTATCTGGTCTTAACTTTCAGAAGAAATCTTAAAGTTTTGAAATTAATGAAACAATTCCCCACTTTTCTCGAGGAACCCGGCACACATCCGATGGACCAGGAGCCACAGCATGGTGAAGACTGCTTTCCCGTGATGCATGAGCCAGACATTTGTCCTTGATAGCATGTCGGCTAAATTAAGTTATGCGGAATGTTTTCTAAACCCCATCAGGGCGGAGTTTCATAGCCAGAAAACTCCACTGACGCTTCCTAAATTATCATTAACAAATTCCCTGGCATACTAAAATGTCCCTATGTTTCACTGATTTGAGAGTGCTATTTGGACATTTTAAACCAATATGAATAATTTCCTTTTTAGAGAGTTTGAATAAACTTGTTTTCTTAAGCTTTGCTACACACTTGTCCAAACGAAGAAACCACTGATTACACTATTTCTGGGATGTAGTTTAAAAAGTACCATTAATTTTCTTCCACAGAGAGAGAAATGTATTGACACGTCCTAGCAACAAGCTTTTTAAACTATCAAACTCAATTTCCAAGAGATTTTTCTCCCAACTTCCCATCAGCAACAGATGTGTGCCATCATCAGGACGGTAGGGGGCGCTGCCACAACAAACTATTCTGGCAAACGGAGAGAAACTTCACTGGGTGAAAAAACAAGGCTAGATTTGGATGATTCCCCCATGTCAATGAGCATCTAAAAAGTATTGTACAGATTTTTTTTTTTTTTTTGGGCTTGGAAGAACTCACTTCAGAGCTCAAATACTAGGGTTTTCTTTCTGTTCCTGTGTGTGTGTGTGGGAGGGGGGGTGGCATTTCATAAGTGTGTGTTAGAAATTCTATATTACAATTTGGGGACTGAATCAGGAAGGTCTAAAAGGAATCCCTTTACCTAAAATACTGGCTAAACACAAGAGCTAAAACGTGCCTAATAGATGGTATTGTGTGTGATTTTCTTTTTCGTGTTTAAGTCTTCAGTCTTTTCCACAAACATCTAACTCCAAATTCAGAACCAAGATGAAAGAGAACTGTGGCAAAATTTCATTAAATAATCGCATAAGCCAGCCTCCATAGGTTGGACTTTTTTAATAAGAGTTTTCCATGTAATTGAGTTAAACTTAAATTTAGGCATCCAATAAAAGACCATTGCAAATGGTAAAACAAAGACATTGCCCCAACACTTAGAAAATTAAATTCACCAAACCATGAAGTCTACCGTGCAGTTATTTTTGTAACCACCATAAACTGCTTTATAAAACTCTTCTACCCAAGTAAACAATCCAAGGAGATATTTACTTTACAGCATGCATCCAGTTTCCAGGCAAGAAAGCAGCCTAAAAGTTTACGACTTTTTCTTCTTTTTTTAAATTGCCTCTCCCTTCTAAAAAAAAAAACAAAAACCCAACTTGTGTTTCTAGTTACCTTGAAACCTTCCTTCTCTTACACAAGCTCAGAAAGGTCCACGGAAAATAAGATCCAGCTCTCTGGATATACTGTACCCTCAGATACTCATCTCTGAAACGGGAAGAAACAATCGTACTTTGTGGAAATAAAGTCTATGTGGCAAAACGAAAATACAGGGGGTTAGTACTAAATATTTCACTATACATAACAGCACCTCAGAGTCCAACATTGTCTTAGATGTTTGGGGGCAGTCGGCTTGAAATGTGTTCACTTACAGCCATGTACCAGGCCACATTCAACGCAAACTGCTTTAGATAAGAGTTTTAGGGGGTCTTTAATCACTTCTTTCTTGTGTCCCTGATGGAAAAAACAGAGCTGCCTTTGTGCTAAGAAGAAGGACCTGTTGTTTCCAGATTCAACAGGTCATTTTTATAAGAACTTCCCAGAGGATACAACAGAAATGACAGAAACACAAGGGGATTTTTTTAAGTGGCTGATGATTTTAAATGATATATATCCCATAGCACGGGAAGGCTGTTTGTTTCTCTTTCCAACAAATGGAAAGTTACTGTTTGAAACATGTTTAATGTTCAAGTTTGACTTTGAGGACGAAACCGTTTTCTCCTGAGTTGGGTTACTGTAAATTTGCTTCCTGTGCTTGACTCTCAAGTAAATAAACTTGTCACATCATGTCCATTTCTCTTTGGGGGATGAATGGATAATTGAGTGGGCTTTTGAAATATACTTAAATGGTGTTGTAACTTTTGTAATATCATTTCAGTTAAAATAATAAGGAGAAGGCACGTTTAATGAACAAGATAAAATTTTAGAAAATGGAAAATTCCAGCGTATTCTTCCTTATGCTCTGAGGAGAGAAAAAAAGCACCAATATTTTATGGCAAACAAAACCCAGGTGACACTAAGATTTATTAGAGTTTGGCTTATTCTGTTATTAAAGGTGGTCTGAATTTGAGAAGACTGGCAAATTTAAGATTAAGATCTAAATCAGCCTTGTTTCCTACACTGCATTAGGAGGGTTTTTTCACAGCGTTACCAAGATTCCTATTTTCCCCCCACTTTTCTTCCTTTAACAAAAATTTCGGCTACCTCATTTATAAAGGGAATTGTTTGAAGATCTTTAGAAAAGTTTCTGCCAGTCCAGAGACAAAAGGTACTCTTTCCCACAAATACAGAAGGCATTTTGTACAATTTCCTTGCCCTAAACAAAAGTTATTGCCAACAAAGCCTTTTTTAAAACACACTCACATACATACCCCCAAACCTAGAGTCTAGTTCTTGACACTTTCAGTGTCTGTATTACTTACCACTCAAAACAATTATCTATATTACTTACCACCCAGGACAATTCTCTGGCAAAGAGTTAACATAAGTAAATAAATAGACGATGGCAAAGACTGCATTAACCCCAGGGAACCGCCCAGAAGATAAAGAAGAAATAGAAACAGGTTTCCTTGGGGAAAGGATCCACTAGGTTACTTATCTAGTAATTGGTGAGCAGGTTTCTAACTTGGCAGGGACATTTTCTCTCTCTCTCTCTCTACTTCCCACAGCGCAGGAGAAAATCAAGAGATGGGCCATTTGGGGAGAAAGGAATCCGAAAAACTAAAGAAAAATATCTCCAAGGCCAAAATATCCACCACTCCAGCAGCGCCCGCGTGCCGCCCTTCTTCACGCCGATGATGATGGCCTGCGGCAGCTGCTTGCTCCCCTCGTCCAGCAGCAGGGCCAAGGTCCCCGGCGTAGTCTCGGCCACGCTGCTCCCGGCCCCGGAGCCGCCGAGACTCCCCGCCAGCGCGGGGGGCTCCTCTTCCCCGGCCGCCTCCTCGCGGTCGTCTCGCGGGGCGGGCGGCCGGCGCCTCGACCGCGGCCGCACTTGCAGGAGGCGCTTCCTTCGCGCGGCCAAGGGCCACGCGGCCAGCTCTCCCGGGCCTCCGGCCGGGACCCTGCGGCCCGGGGTCCCCGCCTCCTCGCCGCTGCCCGACCGCCCCACGACGGGGCCTGATAGGGTCTGGCAGCGCTCGGCCAGGCAGTAGAAGACGTAGAGGGACGTGAGCAGAGAGCAGAGCATCAGCAAGAACTTGCGGAAGACGCTGCGGGACAGCGGCTCGGCCGAGGTGGGGTGGGCGCCGGCCGGGCCCGGAGGGGCCATCCTAGCCCGAGGCAACGTCGGGCAGCGCGCAGGCCATGCTAGGCCGGGACTCCGCCAGGCGCCGGGACATCCTCCGGAGGCTCCTGCGCGCCGGACCGGGGCCACATCGCCCTGCGCCCCTGCGGCCGTGCGGGCTGCCCGGGCGGCGGCCGCCGGGGCTCCTCCGGGAGATGGAGGCCCCGGAGCCGCGCGCGGGATCCCAGCCTCGGGTCGGTCCAGGGGGCGGGAAGGGGGATGTGAGGCCGTGCTTAAGAAACCATCGTCTTAGACTCGCCCAAGTCCTCAGCCCGGGGCCGCGCTCGGCGCCCCAGGTCCCCGAGAGTTGCCGGAACGGGGATCTCGGCGGCGGATGGCGAAGGGGTGCGTCTCAGCCCCGGGCCGGAGCCGCCTCTCAGCGCGCGACCCAGCTCAGCGATCGTGCATCCCTCGCTCAGTCCCGGGGAGCGGACGCGCGGCTCCCGGGCCGCTGGGCTTCGCGGTGGAGCCGCCGCTTGCTCGGTCCCCGGCCCGCCTGGGTGCGCGCTCCCGACCCTGGGGCGAGGTCCCCCGAGTCCCCCTGCCGGAGCGGGAGCCAGAGGGGCCGCGCCCAGTCGTCCGCTCCTCTCCGTGCGCGCCCGGCCGCTCTCGGCCCCACCTGGGAGCGGCGCGGCTGAACCGGGCTGCGCGGGACCCGTCTGCAGCCGCGGCCACTGCGCTCCAGCCTCCTAGCCGCCTCCCGGGCAGTCGCCGCCGCCACACGTGGAGCTCCGAGGGCAGCAAACTTGTCGGTGACGTCAGCGGCCGGGGCCGGACCAGCCCCCGGAGGAGCGCAGGGCGGGCGGAGGAGCGCAGGGCGGGCGGAGGAGCGCAGGGCGGGCGGAGGAGCGCAGGGCGGGCGGAGGAGCGCAGGGCGGGCGGACTGGCGCGCCGGACGGGAGCGCCGGGGAGAAGGTGGCGCGGACCCCGCGGCTGCCGCCCAATGACCGCGGAGAGGGCGGGGGCGACCGAGGCGACGCCCCTTCCCTACTCCGCCCACCCCGCCCCCTCCACCCCAGCCGGCTGCCTCGCCCCCCTCGGAGCCGGGCCGGGTCTGCGGCGGCTCCTGGGACCTCTGACCGGCAGGCGCGGGGGCCGGATCCCCGGGACCTGACTTCCACCCCGCGTGGCCCGCGCTCCATCAGAGGCTTCCGAACCACTCCGACGCCATTCAGCCCAGCGCAGCCCCGACCCCTCCGATGCCTGTCCTCGGGGTCCCTCTCTCCAGGGTCGCTCCGTCCTGATCCTGGAGCCGCCAGCTCCCCACCTCCGCGAACCTTCGGAAGTTTCGTTGGCGGCGGTTCCCGGGACCGCGCCGCGCGCCGCGCCCCCGGCTGTCCCCGGCGAACTGGATTCCTTCGCTGCGGCTTCGCCTCCTACCTACCTGCTGTCCGCTGCGGACTCCCGGGCGAAGTCTTCTGACAGCAGCAGCTTTGTTGCTTTGTTGTCTTTTTCATTTCATTGTTTCCCGAATGGTAGTTTAGGATGATCAAAGTTTCCCTGGACCTGGAAAGGACCAACCTCTTAGGAAATGAGCCAATAACTGAATCAAATGGAGAAATTCAGAATTTTTTTTTTTTTTAAGAAATCAACTCCGATTCCAAATCCATAGGCCCAATTTTTGATGAAGGAATTCTTTTAGTGTTGTTTGTACGTGTGTGTGTGTGTTCGTGCGCGAGCGTGCGCGCGCCCCAGTGAGGAGTTAAATGTCTTCTCCTGAGCAGCGGTTTCCTGGTTCGCTTGCCCCCCTTGACCCTACATCCTCTCCCCGCGCTCCTCAGAGAGCGGGTCAGAAAGGCCTACAAATCGCCTTGCTGTTTAATGGAGGGAGGTGGCCCGTGGAACCTGCATGAGGTGGTTTTTAATTCCAATCCGATTTGTTCCTGATTTCTTGGTTTCCTGGTCTCAGCAGGATGCCCCTCAATGTGGGCGGTAGCCTGGCCACCTCACCCTCACCCTTGCAGGCCATGCGGGTGGCTTTCGGGGTGCCCAGTGGGTGCTGCCCAGGCCTGGCCGCGGCCGCCGAGCCGGGGTGCGGGGGGCTCCTGCTGCCCGGTGTGGGGACTTGGCCCGCCTGCCTTCCCACGCTCAATCTGGCGTGCAAGTGAAGTCTTTATAACCTTTCTAGGGCGATCTGGCGGTTTCTGACTGGGTGCCTGAGTGGAATTGCTGTATGTGTGCCAGCTGGATAAATACTCAGGGCTGGACGTGGTTTTCTGTTTATGAAGTGCCAATCCCAGCCTTTTCTGTCCACTGGTGAAGAGTTTGTTAGGTTCTGCTGCCATAAAGCAATGAGCTTTTACAAGGATGAGCAATAAGTCCTGTCAAGCTTTAATGCCTCATTGTGTCCTAATACTGGATGTCAACAATCTAGTTGAGCTTTAATATATTTTAGTCTATCTTTGGGCTTCCCTGGTGGCTCAGAGGTTAAAGCGTCTGCTTCCAATGCGGGAGACCTGGGTTCGATCCCTGGGTCGGGAAGATCCCCTGGAGAAGGAAATGGCAATCCACTCCAGTATTCTTGCCTGGAGAATCCCATGGACGGAGAAGGCTAGTACGTTACAGTCCATGGGGTCGCAAAGAGTCGGACACAACTGAGCGACTTCACCTCACCTCACCTAGGTTTTTCAGTCTGACTTGCAGAAGTAAGACCAGAAAAAAAAAAAAAAAAGATAATTTTAAAGTTATTCTGAAAACATGTGCAATCCCATAAATGTTTACAAACATGGTTGGGTTTCCCCATCTGGAAATGGTGGTGGCCAAGTTCCCTTCTAGCTTCAGCTCCAACATGGCTTTCACATTCCAAGTATAGGTATTTCCTTTGTGGGTATTAAACACTCACACTGTGTAGGAGACTGGGGTTCTCAGAACCACTCATACCATATCTAGCTCTAGGGCAGCCCTGTACCTTAGAAATAAAACACAAGCCGTGAATACAAGCCCCATAGGTCATTTTAAATGTCTAGTAGCCACCTTAAACACAGTAAAAAGAAACAGGTGAAGTTAATTTTAGTAATATATCCTACATACCTAGAAATGAGATTTTAACATGTCAATATAAAAATGACTGAAGTCATTTATGTTCTTTCTTTTCATACAAAGTCTTCAAAATCCAGCATGTGTTTGGCACCACAGTGACCAAACCATCATGGAAGCCAGAGAGCTTGGGAGCCTGTTGATGTCAGCTCTCCAGGTGAGCCTCCTGGAGCAGAAGCAGGGGGTGACATGGATCTGGATGAGCAAGCAGCCGATGTCCTGCATGTGGGGAAACACAGGTCTTGCTGCTGAGTTGCTTCAGTCGTGTCCGACTCTGTGTGACCCCAGAACACTGGAGTGGGTTGCCATTTCCTTCTGCAGTGCATGAAAGTGAAAAGTGAAAGTGAAGTCGCTCAGTCATGTCTGACTCCTAGTGACTCCATGGACTGCAGCCTACCAAGCTTCTCTGTCCATGGGATTTTCCAGGCAAGAGTACTTGAGTGGGTTGCCATTGCCTTCTCTAACACAGGTCTTAGGGGCTTGTAATCTCAATGAGACAAGACATGCAGACACTCTTTAGAATGCAGCAGTGCACTGTGTTCCAGCAAATGACTGAGTGCTACCCACTCACCAAATTCATACCCAGCTCCTGGATGTGCCCTGAAAGATGGCCAAGATTCCCCAAAGTAAGTGGAATTGAAGAAGGACCTTGTTGAAGATCGAGTAAGATTGATGCAGGTGGAGATGAGCATAGTGGTATTTCCAGACTGAGAAACGAGCAAAATTGTTATAAGACCATATGAAGAAGTGTTTTACCACTGTTTTTGTTGTTGCTTAGTCACTAAGTTGTGCCTGACCTGCTCACGACCCTGTGGTCTGTAGACTACTGTGCTTTTCTCTCCATGGGATTTTCCAGGCAAGAATACTGGAGTGGATTGCTGTTTCCTTCTCCAGGGGATCTTCCCGACCCGTGAACTGAACCTGTGTCTCCTGCATTGGCAGGCGACTTCTTCACTGCTGAGCCACCAGGGAAGCTGTCTTACTGCTGTTAGTGGCCAGTATTAGTCTCTGAAGTTTGGAAAAGAGAGGATGATGAGGGAGAGAGACTAATGATATTTACTAAAGGCCAGGTAGGAGCTTGGGCTTGCTCCTACTCTGAGTGGATGCTCAGACCTTTTCTTGCCATTTCCAGTTTTGAAAGAGGCCAGAGTTTCCCCAGCTACATCCCGAATCTTGGCGGGTGTTCCATAGCAAAGTATTCTGCAATAGAATAAATATGAAAGACTGTACTCTCTTGAATATTCCCAATAGACATTAGCATGTTACAGTCTCTGAGATGACGTTTTAGTAAAGATACCAGTTAAATTTGCTTCATCCAGTGTTTTCCAAGCCTCTTGGACTATGGACTCCTCTTACCCACGTCCTATCTCATAACATTCATTGTTCTCAGAACACGCCTCAAGAAATGTAATCCTGAACTTTATAAAGGCTCACTGTTGGCAGGATCCTCAGAGGACAAGTGTTTTCTGAACCTCAGCTGCAGATAGTGAGGGCTGGCTTTACTTTGAGACCAGGTGGGGGACATTCCACCCATGTATCTGGAATTTTCTTTGTTCTATTATTTCTCCAGGGACCCACCTCCCCTGAGGGATAGGACTTTAACTAAGGTCTTGACAAATGGTCATTTTCATGAATTACTGATTTGGCAAAAAAAAAAAAAATAATAATTGGAAAGGTTGATAATTACTCATATATCTTGCTTCTGTTCTGAGTCAATTCTTTCCGATTCTGTGACATATGAAAAAATGGGTGCAGGTTTGGAAATACACCTTATCAAGAGGTGAATTAACATGCAAAAGGATCAAGGGACATTTTCAGTAGACTGATCACTCATGTTCTCAAAATCGCCTGGGTACAATAAAAGCTAAGCATCAGAAGAATGAAGAACAGTTCACTGAAAAATGGTACCTATTTACATAAATTACAGGGAGCTAAAAGTTGTTTCCTTGTGGGTTATGTGAGTTTTTTGTTTTTAATTTCTTCTCTGTTTCTTTTCTGAAAGTAGAGGATGCTCAGTTCAGTTCAGCAACTGAGTTCAGTTGCTCAATCGTGTCCGACTCTTTGCAGCCCCATGAACCGCAGCTCACCAGGCCTCCCTGTCCATCACCAGCTCCATAGTACACCCAAATCCATGTCCATTGAGTCGGTGATGCCATCCAACCATCTCATCCTGTCATCCCCTTCTCCTCCTGCCCTCAATCTTTTCCAGCATCAGGGTCTTTTCAAATGAATCAGCTCTTTGCATCAGGTGGCCAAAGTATTGGAGTTTCAGCTTCAACATCAGTCCTTCCAATGAACACCCAGGACTGATCTCCTTTAGGCTCAGTCCATAATTTTTTTTGTTTCACTATAATATTGGTGTTTCTTTTATTTAAAAGATATCATAGGGACTTCCCTGGTGGTCCAGTGGTTAAAACTTTTCTTTCTACTGCAGGGAGTGTGTGCAATCCCTGATCGGGGAGCTTAGGTCCCTCTCAGCCAAAAAAAAAAAAAAAAAAAAAAACCAAAACATAAAACAACCGAAGCAATACTGTAACAAGCTCAATAAAGATTTTAAAATTGGTCCACCTTAAAAAAACAAAACAGTTTTTATGGTAGAAGATCCAAACCGAGTTAATCTTTTAGNCCAAAAAAAAAAAAAAAAAAAAAAACCAAAACATAAAACAACCGAAGCAATACTGTAACAAGCTCAATAAAGATTTTAAAATTGGTCCACCTTAAAAAAACAAAACAGTTTTTATGGTAGAAGATCCAAACCGAGTTAATCTTTTAGCTGAACTTTAGAAGGATGTGAGGCATAAACAATAGACGTGAATGATAAGGTGATTCTGAGTAAGTTTCCTTAGTTCTCCACTTCTAGAGAAGATTTTTAACCTTTCCTGTGTTGCAGGAGGAGATATAAGTCAGAAAAAAAGTAGGAGAGGAACAGGCTGATGCTTCCTGTCCGCCCTCCTCCAGAGATTATTTCTGGCAGGAGCTAGACCCTCTAGATGAGCTGAGGGAATCTGAGAGCAAAGGAGACTTGTGCAACGGCCTGCAGGGAAACCCAGAGAAAGGGCAAGCCTCAACGATATCCCCTACCCCAGAACAAAGGAGAAGGGCTATGGGATTCCTTAGCAGGAAGCACCAGCAACAACTGCTGCTGCTGCTGCTGCTAAGTCACTTCAGTCGTGTCCAACTCTGTGTGACCCCATAGACAGGAGCCCACCAGGCTCCCCCATCCCTGGGATTCTCCAGGCAAGAATACTGGAGTGGGTTGCCATTTCCTTCTCCAATGCATGAAAGAGAAAAGTGAAAGTGAAGTCGCTCAGTCTGTCCGACTGTTAGCGACCCCATGGACTGCAGCCCACCAGGCTACTCCGTCCATTGGATTTTCCAGGCAAGAGTACTGGGGTGGGGTGCCATTGCCTTCCCCGCCAGCAACAACTACCCCCCTCAAAATGCCAGAGTCATGGAAGAAGCAACAACCAGGAGGCAGTAGGGTCCAGATAAGGATGCAGGGTCTGGAGAAGCCTAGAGGTCAGGAACAAGGCATGATGCAACCGCAACAGGCATGCGCTGTGACCAAGGACAGTGAGGACAAAGTACAGCTCGTGAGATGCCCAGTGGACGGTAACAATGGCCCAAGCTCAGATTGTCTGTGATGTCTTAGCATCTCTAAGACCAAACAAGAGATAACAGAGTGGGAGCAGAGGGACTGATAAGAGGATGGGAGCAGGGGAGACAGAAGGAGACCCCAAGGGTACCCAGAATGGACTATGATTACATTTTTGCCACTTGTTAATGTGAAGTCGCTCAGTTGTGTCTGACTCTTTGCGACCCCATGGACAGTAGCCAACCAGGCTCCTCTGTCCATGGGATTTTCCAGGCAAGAATACTAGAGTGGGTTGCCATTTCCTTCTCCAGGGGATCTTCCTGATCCAGGGATCGAACCTGGGTCTCCCGCATTGTAGGCAGACTTTACAGGTTGCCTCAGGCTTTACAGTCTGAGCCAATTATTTTTTAAATACTTTAGAAAGCTGAACTGAATTTCCATTTTTAGTGTGTATTTTAACAAATGGCAAAAATGTAATCATACTCCAAAGGTACCCAGAATGGACTATGATTACATTTTTGCCACTTGTTAAAAATAGACACTAAAAATGGAAATTCAGTTCAGCTTTCAAAAGTATAAAAAATTTACTTTGTCAATACTTGATTTCCAACTTCAGATTTTTTTGTGCCCACTACATTCTCTTAACTACTACAAACCAGTAAATCCTAAAGGAAATCAGTCCTGAATATTCATTGGAAGCACTGATGCTGAAGCTGAAACTCTAATACTTTGGCCATCTGATGGAAGAACTGACTCATTGGAAAAGACCCTGATGCTGGGAAAGATTGAAAGCAGGAGGGGAAGGGGACGACAGAGGATGAGATGGTTGGATGGCATCACCTCCTCGGTGATGGACATGAGTTTGAGCAAGCTTCGGGAGTTGGTGATGGAGATGGAAGCCTGGCATGCTGCAGTCCATGGGGTCACAAAGAGTCGGACAAAACTGAGTGACTGAACTGAACTGAACTGAACTGAAGACTGAGGGGTTCCCCGGTGGGGCAGTGGTAAAGAATCCAACCGCCAAGGCAGGAGTTTCAGGTTCAATCCCTGGGTCTGGAAAAGCCCTTGGAAGAGAAAATGGCAACCCATTCCAGTATTCTTGCCTGGGAAATCCCATGGACAGAGGAGCCTGGTGGGCTATGGTCCATGGGGTCACAAAGAGTTGGACACGACTGAGCGACTAAATAATACACTCTCTGAAGTAGGTATGGACCACTAAGCTTAGTTAGCTCATTAGAACGTGCCTTGACATACTGAGGCAAAGTACTTCTTTCAACAAATGGCTTTTATTTTACTTCTTAGTTCCAATGATTGTTTCTACACAATAGTATACCTTTTCCAGACATATTAAGCAACTGAGTGCAAGATTCATTCCTGCTAATAGTTTCTGCACATGGACTTGGTCATTTTATCCATCTGATCACACCCCATCTCTTTAGCATTCTGCCTTTCAACTTCTGGCATAATATTAGCTGGAGCTGCAAAGATAAAGCTTATCTTTGCTAATTAAACACTAAAAGCCCAAGCTCATGTCTGAGCTTTTTACAGCTTAGCCTCTGACACAGCTCTCACCCTTTTAAAGAATGTGGGATAATTCAAATCCCGGACTGTATAAGAATGTGGTTTTTATAGACCCATTTGCCCAGAAAATAAATAAATAAATAAATAACATTCTAGACATGGCTCTATAGTGATTTTAAAAAGTAGTTTCTTCTTTGTATATCATTAGATCTCTTTTTTTCCCTTTATAAACAGGGAAATTCAGTCTAGTGTACTAAATATCCTAAGAAATCATGAACAAGACAGAAAAATTACCAGGAAAGGGGTGTGCTGAGTATGTTTCTTACCTAAGCAATTTCTCTACTTATTGCAAGTTAACCTTCAAACTTTACCTTCTTAAATGATGAACTAGTTTTCCTAATAACTGTTCTTTCCTTGCTGACTTGAAATGACATGCTTCTCCTACCTTCAACTTGAAAAGTGTTAGTCTCTCAGTCCTGTCCAACTCTTTGTGACCCCATAGATGATAGCCCACCAGGCTCCTCTGTCCATGGAATTCTCCAGGCAAGAATAATGGAGTAGATTGCCTTCCCAACCCTGGGATTGAACCTAGGTCTCCCGCATTGCAGGCAGATTCTTTACCATCTGAGCCACCTGGAAAGCCCATATTTAACTTGATCCATATTCATATCTGTCCTGGAACATTTTACTTTGTTCTATGATGGCTCAGTGGGCAAAAAAGCCACTTGCAATGCAGGCAACACAGGAGATGCTGGTTCAATTCCTGGGTTGGGAAGATCCCCTGGAGGAAGTCATGGCACCCTACTTCAGCATTCTTGCCTAGAGAATCCCACGGACAAAGGAGCCTGGGCTACAGGTGGGCTAGAGTCCAAAGGGTTGCAAAGAGTCAGATACAACTATGTCTCTCTCTCACACACACACACACACACACACACACACACACACACACACATGCTCAACTGCTATTCCCATGAGGATCACATGCTATCATTGCAGTATTACTTCTGTACTATCACTCTGAGACTCTAAACCCTGGACTAGCATTTCAAAATGTGTTGACTATTCTCACATCTTTATTTCCCTAGAAATTTGAAGTTTGTTGTGTCAATTACCACCCCCCTATACGCTGTTTACATTTTTACTGGACTTTAATTCAATTTACTGAACTTGAGAGGAAATTCACACACACAAACACACATATACATGTATATACATACATGTAAATGTAATCCCTTCCAAGAACACTGTATGCCGTATTCTAGAGCACCACAATTATTCTGTTCTATTGCATGGTCACAGGATGAACTTTTCATTGTCTTCATAACATTCCTGCGTCTTTTGTTATGGTTATTCCTATGTGAGTTAGATGTATGATCATTTTGTAAATAAATCTTTCTTCAAGATATTTTCAGGATTTCCCCCTGATATATAAGCAAGCTATTGCCTTTTCCACATATGTTCAGTAACTAGCACCCTTAGTGGACACTCCTACTAGCTTTATTGTTTTTCAGTTGACAATCATTTAACGTCTAGTAGACAAAAATTTTACATCTGCTTTCCAAATTGTTCACCTCATTCATTTTTCTTGCCACATTGAATTGGTTAGAACTATAATAATAATGCAAAATAATAATAAAATACCAGATGTCCTTCTGCCTGTGTTATTTATGGAATACTTCTGCATTTTGACCGTTAAAATGTAATGTTTGTTCTTTTTCCATTATGGACTTTAAAAAAAAATCTTATTAAAGAACTGCTGCTGCTGCTGCTAAGTCACTTCAGTCATGTCCGACTCTGTGCGACCCCATAGACAGCAGCCCACCAGGCTCCCCCGTCCCTGGGATTCTCCAGGCAAGAACACAGGAGTGGGGTGCCATTTCCTTCTCCAATGCATGAAAGTGAAAAGTGAAAGTGAAGTCGCTCAGTTGTGTCTGACCCTCAGCGACCCCATGGACTGCAGCCTTCCAGGCTCCTCCGTCCAGGGGTTTTCCAGGCAAGAGTACTGGAGTGGGGTGCCATTGTCTTCTCCTAAAGAAGTAGATAACTTCATTTCAATGTAGAAGTACATATTAAATGAGATTTTCTTTAATATGTTTTACAGATACTGAGATACCTGTTCTTTTTTATTTGTTTTCTGCAATGTTTCATGTTATATCAGTGTGTGTCAAAGTTGAAGTGTATGCACATTCACCTTCTTGGTAATGTAGTATTTTATTATTATTTTATTTTGCTATTGTATGTGTTTTGTTAAAATTTTATGTGGGATGCTTATATCAATATTCATTCAAAAGGCTAAATTTTTATTGTATTCAATTTTGTCATTTTTTAATTATTTTTTTAAGGAAACATCTATCAGCAAATATTTATTGATGATCTACTATGTTCCAACAATCGAATGTGCTTATGACTAATCTAGATTTCTAAAATGATCCCCCAAATCTATATTTTTCCAAATAGTCTATATTTTTCTCCACACTCTGCAAGAATAGAAATAGTTTATATGAGAGTAATATAAAAATTATTCACAAAGCAATTTGGATCTGGAGCCCTAATGGGAAAGGGTATGCATTGACAATTTAAAAAAATCATGGTTGCTATATTCAGATTTTCCATCATTTCTTGATTCAGTAATTATTCCTTAAAATTATTCATGAAAATTTAGATCAGTGTGGTAATCTGAGCACTCATTACCTTTGTGGGGAAAGGAAAAAGTGTAATGAGTAGACCAGAAATGTTGCTGAGTGTGTGAAAGGAAGCCAGGAGAATGGAGTAGACACAGGGATCCGAGTGCTACCCAACATGCTGTAAGATGAGTATGCTGTGGTGTGGTCCCAAGGCCACAGTCACAGGTGGGTTTAAAGTGGAGGAGTAATTCCTCAGGGTGACGAGACAGGAAGAGATGCTCAGCCTTCTTCCTCTGCCCCTCCCACCCACACTGCTTGCAATCTGGTCCAGCAAGGGGAAGCTCTCAGAGGCTCTGGGTCTCAAGGGGCCAGCCCACCTCACCTGGTAACCCTATCAGTGCCCAAACTACAAAGAAAAGCATAGGCAGAGAAACAGAGGATCTTACAAGACTTGAAAGATATGAATTCACTGTGTTCATAGGCTACAAAATAGCCAAACATCAGTGATGACATTTGGTTAACCTTTGAACCACCAGGAAAGATCAATACTCAATTGCATTAAAAGAAGAAACAATATCTGTAGGTAAATTGTAAAAAAAAAAAAAAAAAAAAACACACACACACACACATGCTCAACTGCTATTCCCATGAGGATCACATGCTATCATTGCAGTATTACTTCTGTACTATCACTCTGAGACTCTAAACCCTGGACTAGCATTTCAAAATGTGTTGACTATTCTCACATCTTTATTTCCCTAGAAATTTGAAGTTTGTTGTGTCAATTACCACCCCCCTATACGCTGTTTACATTTTTACTGGACTTTAATTCAATTTACTGAACTTGAGAGGAAATTCACACACACAAACACACATATACATGTATATACATACATGTAAATGTAATCCCTTCCAAGAACACTGTATGCCGTATTCTAGAGCACCACAATTATTCTGTTCTATTGCATGGTCACAGGATGAACTTTTCATTGTCTTCATAACATTCCTGCGTCTTTTGTTATGGTTATTCCTATGTGAGTTAGATGTATGATCATTTTGTAAATAAATCTTTCTTCAAGATATTTTCAGGATTTCCCCCTGATATATAAGCAAGCTATTGCCTTTTCCACATATGTTCAGTAACTAGCACCCTTAGTGGACACTCCTACTAGCTTTATTGTTTTTCAGTTGACAATCATTTAACGTCTAGTAGACAAAAATTTTACATCTGCTTTCCAAATTGTTCACCTCATTCATTTTTCTTGCCACATTGAATTGGTTAGAACTATAATAATAATGCAAAATAATAATAAAATACCAGATGTCCTTCTGCCTGTGTTATTTATGGAATACTTCTGCATTTTGACCATTAAAATGTAATGTTTGTTCTTTTTCCATTATGGACTTTTAAAAAAAATCTTATTAAAGAACTGCTGCTGCTGCTGCTAAGTCACTTCAGTCTGTGCGACCCCATAGACAGCAGCCCACCAGGCTCCCCCGTCCCTGGGATTCTCCAGGCAAGAACACAGGAGTAGGGTGCCATTTCCTTCTCCAATGCATGAAAGTGAAAAGTGAAAGTGAAGTCGCTCAGTTGTGTCTGACCCTCAGCGACCCCATGGACTGCAGCCTTCCAGGCTCCTCCGTCCAGGGGTTTTCCAGGCAAGAGTACTGGAGTGGGGTGCCATTGTCTTCTCCTAAAGAAGTAGATAACTTCATTTCAATGTAGAAGTACATATTAAATGAGATTTTCTTTAATATGTTTTACAGATACTGAGATACCTGTTCTTTTTTATTTGTTTTCTGCAATGTTTCATGTTATATCAGTGTGTGTCAAAGTTGAAGTGTATGCACATTCACCTTCTTGGTAATGTAGTATTTTATTATTATTTTATTTTGCTATTGTATGTGTTTTGTTAAAATTTTATGTGGGATGCTTATATCAATATTCATTCAAAAGGCTAAATTTTTATTGTATTCAATCTTGTCATTTTTTAATTATTTTTTTAAGGAAACATCTATCAGCAAATATTTATTGATGATCTACTATGTTCCAACAATCGAATGTGCTTATGACTAATCTAGATTTCTAAAATGATCCCCCAAATCTATATTTTTCCAAATAGTCTATATTTTTCTCCACACTCTGCAAGAATAGAAATAGTTTATATGAGAGTAATATAAAAATTATTCACAAAGCAATTTGGATCTGGAGCCCTAATGGGAAAGGGTATGCATTGACAATTTAAAAAAATCATGGTTGCTATATTCAGATTTTCCATCATTTCTTGATTCAGTAATTATTCCTTAAAATTATTCATGAAAATTTAGATCAGTGTGGTAATCTGAGCACTCATTACCTTTGTGGGGAAAGGAAAAAGTGTAATGAGTAGACCAGAAATGTTGCTGAGTGTGTGAAAGGAAGCCAGGAGAATGGAGTAGACACAGGGATCCGAGTGCTACCCAACATGCTGTAAGATGAGTATGCTGTGGTGTGGTCCCAAGGCCACAGTCACAGGTGGGTTTAAAGTGGAGGAGTAATTCCTCAGGGTGACGAGACAGGAAGAGATGCTCAGCCTTCTTCCTCTGCCCCTCCCACCCACACTGCTTGCAATCTGGTCCAGCAAGGGGAAGCTCTCAGAGGCTCTGGGTCTCAAGGGGCCAGCCCACCTCACCTGGTAACCCTATCAGTGCCCAAACTACAAAGAAAAGCATAGGCAGAGAAACAGAGGATCTTACAAGACTTGAAAGATATGAATTCACTGTGTTCATAGGCTACAAAATAGCCAAACATCAGTGATGACATTTGGTTAACCTTTGAACCACCAGGAAAGATCAATACTCAATTGCATTAAAAGAAGAAACAATATCTGTAGGTAAATTAAAAAAAAAAAAAAAAAAAAACACTTTTCAATAACAAAACTAATTCATCAGTGAGGATCAAGAGAATATTGTATTCATAAAGAAGATTCAACTCCATCTCTCCGTGGAGATGGAAAATTCTTCACAGAAAATCTCTTTCCCAGAAAATCTTCACAGTAATTTCTTTTACTCATTACCTAAAGAAAAGAGTAAAAATTGAGAAACAAGCTACTTTTCTCCCATTACAAAATTTACCAGAAGGAAAGAAAGGAACGAAAAAGAGGAAAACTAATTGGAATAGAGCTGGGCAGTAATGTTTGATTCTGCGCCTATGTTTGTTTCAATCCTTAGAGACCATTCTGGTCAATGGACATAAGCCTGAGAAATTTTACTAATATTCCCAAGTCTGGAGAGAGGAAAACTGAGGAAGCAGCTTTATCTTTTGACTCTTCTGAGCACTATGTAATAGGAATTACCGCTGGGGAGCAGTGAAAGCCTGAGATAAATTACTGAGTGTCCTCATCCCATTTTGGCAGAGTAAAAACATTGATGACAAAGAATATTTTCAAGAATAAACAAAAAGAAGATTCAAAAAGAGTTAGTTGTTGACCTTTAGGAAGACAAGCTGCCACCCTCCATCAAAATAAAAATGTTCCAGGAATTTATTCCAAAGAAATACTTGCTCTTGAGCCCAAAGATGCAGAGACGCTCATTTCTCATGTTTATAAGAGGAAAGTTGCTAACATCCTAAATGTCCATCAACATAGAGGTGGTTTAAGTCATATAAAAGGCTACCTTCCTAAGGAACATGCTGAAGCTGTAAAATCAGATGAGATAGACCTACATGGCAACACTAGATTTATCATCAACTCATTTGCTTAAGTGAAAAAGTCCCAGAGCTGTGTGGATAATATTATCTCACAGGTAGATTTTCCCATATGACACCGAAGACTGCATGCATATGTAAATGCACCCGTGGAAGAAAAAATGAACTCTCGACTCTTGATGGTGGTTATTTTTAAGAAGAGTGCTAGGGAGACAGAAAAGGGAGCGTTCTTGGTTTTTGCTGTACGTAATTGATTTCTTTCTATGACAATATGCTTATGTTTCCTTTGTATAATATTTGCTCAACGAACATTAAAAACATGTTAAAATCATTCTCTTCATCAAAGTATTCAAATGGTGGATAGTATTCAATAATAATTTTTAAAATATTGTACCTGTTTATTTCGTGATTCTAATTCTTATTTAGTACACTTGTGTTTAGCCTCCCTTCAGGTGGCTCATTGGTAAAGAATCTGCCTACCAGTGCAGGAGGTGTAGGTGATGCAGGTTGGATCCCTGGGTTTGATGTCTGGGTGAGGAAGATCCCCTGGAGTAGGAAATGCCAACCCATTCCAGTATTCCTGCCTAGAAAGTTCCACAGACAGAAGAGTCTGGCGGCTACAGTCCAGGGGATCCCAAAGAGCTGGACATGACTCAACACACACATCACTTTTAACTAAGCTTGCCAGAGTTATATATGTTCATTTATTTTATATATATAAAAAAAAGAGACAAGTGAGGAGTAAAACCCGTTTTCTATTTTCTGATTCACTGATTTTTTGCTTGTAACTCGATTGTTCCCTTTCTTCTTCTTTCCTTAGATGTATTTTGTGATCTGTTCTAGAATCTTGAGCAAGAATAGAGATCATATTTTATTTATTTTCATTTTTTTGTTGTTCAGTGATGCAAGTTTTTAGCTTTTTTTCTAAGTAGAACTTTGTCTACCTCCCAAAGCTTTTCTATGTGCTGTTTGCATCGAGCTAATGTTTCTTTGCTGCATGCTGGGCCTTGTGTTATAAACCTCATACGCAAAACAAGAACAGTCTGTCTCATTTTACATTGCAGGTACCCCAAGTATCTCTTTGGGAAATGAGCACCCCCTCATTCTTGGTCCTTGTGGCCTGGAAAGCCTGGATCCAGCATGATTTAGAGGGGTGAGCACAAAAGCCAGAACTTGGCCATAGTAATTGGCTCATGAACAGGCAAAGGACCCAAACCCAGTTAATTAAAGCCTTTCATGAGACCTTTACTAAGCGTCAGAAAATATATACTGTTTATCATGGAGTCTTTAGCTATATAACAAAATGAAGACAGGTACCTTAGCCTCCTTGTGGATAGAATTTGCCTGAGAGTGAAAACAAACGCAAAGGTGTGAAACGGTGTCGTCTAAGAGTAGGAGAGTGAGTTTATCGGGAAATGCAGCAAGCACAGCAGCCCGCTTGGCACTTGTCACAAACGACAGATCAGCACAGTTGTGCTTTCTTGAGTTGTGTTCAGTCAGTTGCCTGGGTGCAGCTGAAACGCATCAAGATTAGGGGCCTCGAAGTGGAGGTTGCCAAATACGCCAAAGTCAAAGAAGAAAAGGGAGTTAAGGGAGGGATTGTAGGAAAACCATTCCTTGGAAAACTGTAGACTCTAAGCTGAGTGGGAGAAAAGGGTAGGTATGACTGGGCATCAAACAGTGAGAAATGGTCAAAACCAGTGAATTTGAGATGAGTGACTAGAAAAATAACATGTGCTGATACAGGGCTTTTGGAGATGGTGTGCAATTGTTGGTCACGAGAAGACCTAAGGGAGTACTTTCAAAACTGGTTTTGACCTTGGCCTGGAGTAAACAATACATTTTTAAAAGTCACAACCCCATACACATATGCACATATGCATCTTTACATCCATTTTTCTCTCCATATATTTTATCCATTCATTTATTTATTTAAAGAATTGGCTTTTATGAGTATAGAGGCTGCTTTTTTTGGTACTGTTTGTGCCAGTCGAGTCTGACTCTCTGTGACCCCATGGTCTGTAGCCCACCAGGCTCCTCTGTCCATGGGATTCTCCAGGCAGGAATACTGGAGTGGCTTGCCATTTCCTTCTCCAGGAGATCTTCCTGACCCAGGGATTGAAACCGGGTCTCCTGCATTGCAGGCAGACTCTTTACCAATTGGCAAGTCTAAAATACTAGCTATATGAGACTTCCCTGGTGGTCCAGTGGCTAAGACTCCACCCTCCCAATGCGGGGGACCCCAGGACAGATCCCTGGTCAGGGAGCCAGATCCTACATTCTGCAACTAAGAGCTCACATGCCACAACAAAGATCCCACGTGCCACAGCTGAGACCCAGGGCAGCCTAGTAAATAGACATTTTAAAAACAAACAACCCCCCAGCAAATACTAGCAAGATGCTTTATCTGTATCCACTCTAAACCTTACAGGTCTCCTATAGCATCTTCGATGCTGAACCACGCTTTGAATGCTGAGCAGGTATCAGTAAGGATGCCCTGCCGATCAGCCTGGCTGTGCGCTCCTCTACCCCACTGCTCTTGTGTGACCTGAGGGCCAACAGTGTGTCCCAGAGGCTTGTTACCAAACGTTCTCTATCACTTGAGCCAACACACGTGACCTCACAGGGCAGCAAGTATTTGCCACCAGTCTCACTGGTTCTTTTGCAGAACTAACCTTGCCAGGTATACCTCTAGCCTCCTTGGATCGAGTGCCCATTATAACTGAAGTGCAATGTCGTTAGTCACACAATTCTGAACTGCTAAACTTTCACTTCACTAAATTGACATCACCAAACTGACATAATGATGGATTGCTGACAGAAAGAAAATAGGTATACATTATACCCCCTGTACATTTGAATCATGGTGGAGTCACATCTAAAAATCACTAAATGTAGACATTCTTCATTCAGTAAAAGTTATTTTAAAATCCTTGGAATTTATACACAGATGAATTTCTGATCATATACCCATTATAGAAATAAACTTGGTTACATGAGATCAAATCTAACACTCCCATTTTACAGATGAGGAACTGAGGGATTATATGAAAGGATAACTGCTGTGTATATTATGCTGAGTTCTGGAGCTGAACTACCTGGGTTTAACCCTGAGTCCACCTGCTGTCAGATGCCTGATCTTGGGCAAGTTATCTAATCTCTTCTGGCTTCAGCTTCCTTATCTATGTCAGGAGGATAACAGTAATATGATTATCTATGATGACTGAGTTGACATGAGCAGTAAATGAGTTAATACATATAAAAGGTTTTATAGAGTGAGTGACTCAAAGAAAATGCTCTTGGGTTCACAGTCGTATCCAGCTCTTTGCGACCCCATGGACTGTGCCTGCCAGGCTCCTCAGTCCATGGGATTCTCCAGGCAAGAATACTGGAGTGGGGTGCCATTCCTTCTCCAGGGCATCTTCCTGACCCAGGGATCAAAACTGTGCACTTGTGTCTCCTGCCTTGGCAAGCGGATTCTTTACCGCTGCATCACCTAAAGGGAGGCTAAACACAAGTGTACTAAAGAATTAGATCATGAAAGAAACAGGCGCACTATTTTAAAAATTACAACTAAATACTATACGCTTACTATCTGTGTGTGTGTTAGTCACTCAGTTGTGTCCGACTCTTTGTTACCCCATGGACTGTAACCCGCCAGGCTCCTCTGTCCATGGGATTTCCCAGGCAAGGATGCGGGAGTGGGTTGCCCTTCCCTTCTCCAGGGGATCTTTCCGACCCAAGGACTGAACCTGGGTCTCCTGCNTCTGTGTGTGTGTTAGTCACTCAGTTGTGTCCGACTCTTTGTTACCCCATGGACTGTAACCCGCCAGGCTCCTCTGTCCATGGGATTTCCCAGGCAAGGATGCGGGAGTGGGTTGCCCTTCCCTTCTCCAGGGGATCTTTCCGACCCAAGGACTGAACCTGGGTCTCCTGCATTGTGGGCAGATTCTTTACTGTCCGAGCCACCAGGGAAGCCCATACTGTCCTATATAGTTCATCACCAAATGTCCCTGTGCCCGTCATTCTACAAGACAGAGACCTGAGGACCAGGTACCAGAAGACAAAAGCTCCAGGTAATGGCAGTGCAGTGAAAACAGGTGTGCCAGGTACCAGACGCCACAGGTAGCCAAACACAAGTGAACGAAAGAAGAATTCGATCATGAAAGAAACAGGTGTGCCATTTTAAAAACTACACCTAAATACTATACCCCCAAACACCTGCCCAACAAAAGATGACAGCGTTCGCAGAGAAGGGGCAGAGGGCATGCAGCTCAAGTTACATGCGAGACCCCTGCTCACCCCACGACTGTCACAAACATGCTCTTTTGCACAATGTGATCCAGAGATTTCTGCTGATCAGAGTCACCTGGGACTCTTGGCAGGTGTGCTAACACCCCTGCCTGCTCTCATCTACTGAATAAGTGTCTGTAGTGGAGGGCCCTCTAGAGAGGTCTTTGTGTAACAAGCATTCCAGGTTCTTCTCACCCCTAGGGAAGTCTAGACAACTCTGACTTCAGAGACTTCTTGAAAGATTCAAGTGTGGAAGGTGGCGGTCTGGTCACTTAGCATGAAGAGGCTATTGACATGGCAGAGCTGTTAAAGTGAGTGATGCTAGCTGGTGGCCTGGAGAGGACATCTGGGGGAGAGTTGTAAACAATTTTGAGTTGGCATGCTTTGCAGACGTCAGCCTGTGTCCGTGGCGTGCATTAAATAGGTCACAAATTCTGGGCAAGAAGGACAGTCCACCATCAGCAAATGCATCATAAGTCTTTCTCCTTAAGAATTTTCCTGATGACAGTGTAGGAAACAAATCTAGATATTCCACAGAATCGATGTTGTCATTAACAGATTTACAATGTAATCAATAATATAGGCACTTTAGTTAAATGAACCACATAGGAATAACAGTATTAAATGCCTGACAGCTTTGAAAGTCATTTATCTGTCCTTCTCTCTATAAATCTATACATATCTTTTTATTGATAGAAAAAAGGAAATGCATATAAAAATAGAGACATAGTCCTTTGAACAACTACTAGCTTCCCCTTTAACTTATCTCAATTTTCAAATGGCATTCTACCTATAAGATGAAGGGTGCCATAAGTTTGCCAAGCAATCTGTGTGCTTGTGTGTGTGTACGCACACTCAGTCATGTCTGACTCTTTTGTGACCCTATGGACTGTAGCCCACCAGGCTTCTCTGTCCATGGTATTTTCCAGGCAATAATACTGGAGTGGGTTGCCATGCCCTCCTCCAGGGGATTTTCCTCTGTTGGCAGGCATTGGCTGGTGGACTCTTTACCACTGCACCACCTGTAATCTTTAGTGGCTAGAATAAAGTTTCCATGCCCCAGAAAATAAAGTTTTTGCACAAGACAGAGAGAAAAAGACTCATGAGAGCTTATTGGGAGAGAAACCTCTATGCCTTTCTGCCTTTGCATTCTATGAATATTGAACACTTTGCAAGTTGGAGGTGTCCTACAGCTTTAATATTAATTCACATTTCCTGTCCTATACTTCTTTGGCTGGAGTTTGCATGAACTGCACGCAGTGCTTTGCCCACCAAGAGAGAAAGTCGTTCAAGTAAACTCTTTCTTTCTGGAATCCACCCTGGTCCCCTCCTTTTCCCTCTCCCCCTTCACCTTCACCCTTCTCTCAGCCCAACCCTGCCCTTCCCTTTTCAAGAAGTTGCATTAGTTCTTTACAAGCGAGCAAGAACAGAACCAAACGCCTCGCATCTGCTCTCCAGTTCACGGATTAGCATGAGAATAAGTAGCCAGTGTTTCAGTGATGCACAGTCCACTGGGTGAGAATGGGGGCTCAAGCCCGCTATCAGAGGACTCGCTGGCTCCTGCCAGATGTCCAAGGCCCAGGACACAAAGGCGGTGAACCCAGGGCGTTAACAAATCACCTTTCTCTGGGGCTAATCACTCAAGAAAAGGTTTTGTTGTGGGTTTGGAGAGGGTCACGTTGGTCTTTCTCCAGTGATCTGCAGCCTCACCCGGCCCCTCCAGCCTTCACCCTCTGGCCTCTCTAAAGAGACCTCTCATTTCTTTCCCCCTCGAACGCAGGGCTCTGAGGGCAAAAGCCGCATGCCAGGGTCTCCCAAAGATGCAAGGGCTGCAGGAGGCTCATTAATCAGTGGTGGCCGCGTCACTGGCCTGGCACTCACTCGCTCTCTCTGAACAATAAAGACTTTAGCGAGAATAAAATGGCTCAGTGGGCACGTACAAGGTCAGACCTAGTGGCAAGATGGTTCCAGTGTAATCACAGTCGGAGGAATCCTGTACTTTCTGGAGGGGAGATCTGTAAACTGGAGAGCGGTGGTTTTCAAAGTATGGTCCCTGGACCAGGAGGAGCAGCATCACATGGGACCTTGCCAGGAATGCAGATTCTCCACTCCACCCTGACATCCGCAGCAGAAACTGGGGTGGGCGTGGTCAGGCACTAACTCCTGTCTGACTCTTTGCAACACCATGGAGTGCAGCATGCCAGGCTTCCCTGTCCTTCAACATCTCTCCAAGCTTGCTTAAACTCATGTCCATGGAGTCAGTGATGNTGCAGATTCTCCACTCCACCCTGACATCCGCAGCAGAAACTGGGGTGGGCGTGGTCAGGCACTAACTCCTGTCTGACTCTTTGCAACACCATGGAGTGCAGCATGCCAGGCTTCCCTGTCCTTCAACATCTCTCCAAGCTTGCTTAAACTCATGTCCATGGAGTCAGTGATGCCATCCAACCATCTCATCCTCTGCTGTCCCCTTCTTCTCCTGCCCTCAATCTTTCCCAGCATCAGGGTCTTTTCCAGTGAATCAACTCTTCGCATCAGGGGGCCAAAGCCTCGGTTTTAGCCTCAGCCCTTCCAAAGAATATTCAGGGTTGATTTCCCTTGGGATTGACTGGTTTGATCTCCTTGCAGTCCAGTGGACTCTCAAGAGTCTTCTCCAGCACCACAGTCTGAAAGCATCAGTCTGTGTTTTTAGCACATCTTCCAGGGGATTACCATCTCTAGAAATTCTTCTTAGCTCCAAGGAAAAGAAACTCTAGGAAAAGCTTTTTCACACTAATTTTACATCTTTACCCCTCTCTATTCTCATCTTAGAAAGATAGAGTGACTGACCCTCCTGATTTGTCCATGACTGTTGGGTTTCTCATTATGTAGGACTTTCAGTTCTAAGGCTGAGAAAGTCCCCAGGCAAACTGGAATACTCGGTCTCCCCACACGAGGGACAGAGTCTGGCTGACCATTCCTAGACTGACCTGCCTTCCTTTCCACCTGCCTGCTGCTGCACTGCAGTTCCATCACCTTTTGGGTTGGATAAGATACTAGAATGAGAACCATCAAAGGAGAGAGTTTAAATAATGCAAATACAACAGAGGGCCACAACTCGAGAAAAGCCCACACACAACAGTGAAGATCCAGCATAGCCAAAAATAACCATATAAATAAAATTACACACACACACACATGTATGAAGATGACAATGATGCAGAGGCTGTGGATTTTGTACCAGAAAAAAAAAAGTCTTCTTTGAGAAATAAGGTTTTGCTGCCTTTACAGATAAAAGGCTCAGAAGCTTCTTCTTGGACTCAGAATGAGAAGGGATATTTTTGTCACCTTTCCATAGTCTTGGAAAATCATTAAACCAGTTGGTTCTCTATATTCCCCATTCTACATACTATCTATTTCAGTTAGGATGCTGTGCTAGTTTGTCCTGATATCTCCTCTGCTGCTCTTTAGAAGTTATGTATCTGGCACCTGAGGTCAATGGAGAGATTTGAAAGAGAGATGTAGTTTGAGGGGTTCCCTGAATTTGAGGAAGTCTGTGGAAAGGTGGAGCCTGGTTTTGAACATCAGGAATCTGATAACTGATGGGATGTGGGACACAGGTGGAAGGAAGGGTTACAGGTGGTCACTCTGGATTGGGGGGGGCGGGGTGGGTGGCATGCTTATGGGTTAAGTACACAAAGGTCACAGCACAGCTGCTTGACCTAGAAGTCTTCCATCACAGGAAGTGATTGGACCTGGCAGGTATGTAGGGCTTGAGAGGTAATATTTGGTCCCTGAAATAAGGAGAGAAGGTCTGGTAGGGATGGTGAGGATTATGCTCACTTGCAGCAGTGGTAGCCTATTGTCAAACTCCTGATGGAATTTGGTAATGTTTTGTTTAAAACTTATAGGAAAAAAGAGAGAGAGAGAGAAAGGGGAAAATGAGGGTGTAGTTGAAGGAGCACAGTTTTGGAGCTCTGCGAATCTTGTTCAAATCTTGCTCCTTGTCTTGCTGATGTGACCGTGGGCAAGTTACTAGAGCTTCCTTTTGCTAGAAATTGGGACTAACATTGTCTGTCTCCCAAGGGTTCTGTGAGGATTAAACAAGCTAATGTGTGCAACATGCTTTGCAGAGTGCCTGGTACACAGTAGGCACTCCAGAAACGCTGAGAAACAGTGTGAGATAGTAGCAAGGACTCGGATTTTTGCTTCCATAGTTAGATCCCAGCATCTAACTTGGACCTTTAGAGTACGTGACTTTTGTTACTGAAGCTCCATCTGCAAAACTAAGTTCATCTCTGAGAATGACATTTACATACACAAAGCACTCAACATTTCACTTCCCCAAATCGCACTAACCACATCCTTCTTAGAATTCCCACGCCGTGTGCTTAAACGGCACCCCCAACCATGCATGGTAACCAGGTACTCTCCACGTTTCCCATTTCTAAGCTCCCTGGGAACTTCTGTGTATTTCTAGCGGGGCACCTGGCGATGAACTCTGAAATGAACTGAGCCTTAGAGAATGGACATCTAGTAACTAGGAAGAGGGCCAGTTTAACCTGAGCCCTGGATCTGGGAAGGGGAGGTCAGGGCATGCTTAGAGGGTCACTGGCTTCTCTGGCACAGAGCCAGGCCAACGGGTGAGGGGCGGGGCTTGGACTCAGGACTTCTTGCCCTGTCAATGCACCTCCTATAGTCAGGCCCTCTTTTTTTCTTTTTTAATTGAAGTATAGTTGATTTATAATGCTGTGATAATTTCGAGGTGATTCAATTATACGTATATATGTGTGTGTGTGCCTGTATTCATTTCATATTCCTTTTCTTTCTGATTTATCACAGGACATTGAATATAGTTCCTTGTGCTATACAGTATGACCTTATTGTTTACCCATCCTATAGATACTAGTTTGCATCTGCGAATCCCAATCTCCCTGTCCATCCTTCTCCCACCCCCATCCCCTTGGCAGCTCCAAGCCTGACCTCTATGTCTGTGAGTCCATTTCTGTCCATGTGTACATACAGTAAGTTGCCTCAGTCACGTCCAACTCTGAGTGACCCCCTGGGCTACCTAGCTCCTCCATCTGTGAGATTTCCCAAGTGAGAATCTGGAGTGGGTTGCCATTTCCTCAGGTCCATCTACCCACGGATAAGTGATACATGGCCTTTCTCGTTCTCTGTCTGACTTATTTCATTTAGTATTATCATCTTTAGTTGCATCCATGTTGCTGAAAATGGCATTGTTTTGTTCTTTCGTATGGCTGAATAGTATTCAGCTGTATACATGTACTACATCTTTGTCTATTCCTCTGTCAACAGACATTGAGATTGCGTCCATGTCTTGGCTATTGTGAATAGTGTTGCTATGAGCACTGGGGCTCATGGATCTTTTTGAATTATAGTTTTGTCTGGATACATACCCAGAAGTGGGATTGCTGGATCATATGATGTTCTGTTTTTAGTTTTTTGAGGAACTTTCATGCTGTTTACCATAGTGGCAGCCCCTCTTCTTGTTGCCCCATTGCTGTGACCCACCCCGGCTCTGAGGGTTGGGAAACCATGTTGGGTGAAGTCCAGGCAGGGGGCTTCACTAGACCTCTGGCTTTGTTTTTCATTTCTGTTCTCCAGACAGCAGACAGAAGGGGAAGGCCTCCTGGAGTTGGAGTTAGTCTTCAAGTCAGACTTCTGGACTCCAACGCTTCAACTGTATGAAACTGGGTAAGAGCAGCTGCCCCACCTCTGCCCAGGGAGCACTCACCATGCCCAGCCCGTCACCCTGCACCCTGTGAGGCAAGCAGGAGGCAGGACCCTAGGTGTGCGAATCTAAACCCAGGTGTGATTTAGTGATTAGTGAGCCCTCTGAAGTCAGGGGCTGTTTTGTGGCACAAATAGAACTCTCAGCAACCTCTCTGCTTCAGGCTGCCTACTACATGGCATCATCCAAAACCGTCTCTTCACCCTCAGTTCCTGCCTCTGCAAAATGAAGGAGTTCAAGGCAACGAGGCTGTAGAAGGTTGAGCCCAGCTCAGACCGTCTGGCCCCAGGACTGTCCACCTCCATGACTCTGAGTGGTGGAGGGTGGTGTGGTTGAGATCACACACTGCAGGCCAGTAGGGCAGCCACAGGATCCAAGGTGACCTGAGGAGGTTCCTTAATGTCCACAAGGCATCAGCCTCCCCATTAGAGAAATGAGGAAAACGATACACATAGTTACAGCCCCCCAGGGCTGTGATAATATTGGCAAGCAGTTAATATATGTGAGCTGCATGGAGCCGCGCCAGGCACCGAGGGCCACCATGTGTTAGCCGGGGCCCCCTGACTTCAGTGGGGGCTGGCACACGAGCACTGGCCTTAAGCCCATCCCTGGGACTTTGAGCCCTGGATTTGCTTGACCCCCCTGTTCCAATCTGGCTCGCTCACTGTGGTCAGAGTGGAACCCCACCTGGGGATGATAACTAACATCTCCTGCTTCTGCTATGTGCGCACCGTTTAATGCAGTCCATCATTCTGGGCACAACAGCCACAACAGGTGCAGCAGAAAGATGAGGAAACAGAGGCACAGGATGCTGAGTGAGGAGTCCGTGGCGACAAGGAAGTGGCCGAGTCTGACATGAGACCCTAGAGGCAGGGCAAGTGAGGGGTTACCCAGTGGCTTTTCTAGAAGGCATTGATGGGAGGGTAGGCCACTTGACTTGAGCTGGTTTCCTAGCAGACTCCCTGCTCCCCAGGGCTGCTAGCAGCACCTTTGTCCTGGAAGAGGAAGAAGGAAAGAGGTGGGCTGATGGCTGCTCTCTCAGCAGAGGTTGCTTTATGACTATTTCCGCTTGTTCATAAATCATAAACGGAAGTTGATGCCTTTGTATTCCCAGCAGTGATATCTTCAGGCTGGCCTCTGGCTCTGCCTGGGTTCAGGATAATGCTGGCCAGCTGGTGTGAAGCCTCTCTGGCTTGCTGGGTGCATCTCCAGGGCAGAGTGGACCCAGCAGCCTCACTGAGGGAAACAAAATGTTGGGTTTTTGTTGCAGTGTTGCAAGGAGAAAGAGCCAGGCCAGTGGTTGAGGGGCAGGGCTTGGACTCAGGACTTCTTGCCCTGTCAATGCACCTCCTATAGTCAGGCCCACTTTTTTTCTTTTTTAATTGAAGTATAGTTGATTTGTAATGCTGTGATAATTTCGAGGTGATTCAATTATACGTATATATGTGTGTGTGTGCGTGTATTCATTTCATATTCCTTTTCTTTCTGATTTATCACAGGACATTGAATATAGTTCCTTGTGCTATACAGTATGACCTTATTGTTTACCCATCCTATAGATACTAGTTTGCATCTGCGAATCCCAAACCCCCTGTCCATCCTTCTCCCACCCCCATCCCCTTGGCAGCCCCAAGCCTGACCTCTATGTCTGTGAGTCCATTTCTGTCCGTGTGTACATACGCTAAGTTGCCTCAGTCACATCCAACTCTGAGTGACCCCCTGGACTACCTAGCTCCTCCGTCTGTGAGATTTCCCAAGCGAGAATCTGGAGAGGGTTGCCATTTCCTCAGGTCCATCTACCCATGGATAAGTGATACATGGCCTTTCTCGTTCTCTGTCTGGTTTGTTTCATTTAGTATTATTATCTTTAGTTGCATCCATGTTGCTGAAAATGGCATTGTTTTGTTCTTTCGTATGGCTGAATAGTATTCAGCTGTATACATGTACTACATCTTTGTCCATTCCTCTGTCAACAGACATTGAGATTGCATCCATGTCTTGGTTATTGTGAATAGTGTTGCCATGAACATTGGGGCTCAAGGATCTTTTTGAATTATAGTTTTGACTGGATACATACCCAGAAGTGGGATTGCTGGATCATATGATAGTTCTATTTTTAGTTTTTTGAGGAACTTTCATGCTGTTTACCATAGTGGCAGCCCCTCTTCTTGTTGCCCCATTGCTGTGACCCACCCCGGCTCTGAGGGTTGGGAAACCATGTTGGGTGAAGTCCAGGCAGGGGGCTTCACTAGACCTCTGGTTTTGTTTTTCATTTCTGTTCTCCAGACAGCAGACAGAAGGGGAAGGCCTCCTGGAGTTGGAGCTGGTCTTCAGGTCAGTCTTCTGGACTCCACCGCTTCAACTGTATGAAACTGGGTAAGAGCAGCTGCCCCACCTCTGCCCAGGGAGCACTCACCATGCCCAGCCCATCACCCTGCACCCTGTGAGGCAAGCAGAAGGCAGGACCCTAGGTGTGGGAATCTAAACCCAGGTGTGATTTAGTGATTAGTGAGCCCTCTGGAGTCAGGGGCTGTTTTGTGGCACAAATAGAACTCTCAGCAACCTCTCTGCTTCAGGCTGCCTACTACATGGCATCATCCAAAACCGTCTCTTCACCCTCAGTTCCTGCCTCTGCAAAATGAAGGAGTTCAAGGCAACGAGGCTGTAGAAGGTTGAGCCCAGCTCAGGCCGTCTGGCCCCAGGACTGTCCACCTCCATGACTCTGAGTGGTGGAGGGTGGTGTGGTTGAGATCACACACTGCAGGCCAGTAGGGCAGCCACAAGATCCAAGGTGACCTGAGGAGGTTCCTTAATGTCCACAAGGCATCAGCCTCCCCATTAGAGAAATGAGGAAAACGATACACATAGTTACAGCCCCCCAGGGCTGTGATAATATTGGCAAGCAGTTAATATATGTGAGCTGCATGGAGCCGCGCCAGGCACCGAGGGCCACCATGTGTTAGCCGGGGCCCCCTTGTCAGGGCGTGGGTCCACCTCACACTGATTTCAGTGGGGGCTGGCACACAAGCACTGGCCTTAAGCCCATCCCTGGGACTTTGTGCCCTGGATTTGCTTGACCCCCCTGTTCCAATCTGGCTTGCTCACTGTGGTCAGAGTGGAACCCCACCTGGGGATGATAACTAACATCTCCTGCTTCTGCTATGTGCGCACCGTTTAATGCAGTCCATCATTCTGGACACAACAGCCACAACAGGTGCAGCAGAAAGATGAGGAAACAGAGGCACAGGATGCTGAGTGAGGAGTCCGTGGCGACAAGGAAGTGGCCGAGTCTGACATGAGACCCTAGAGGCAGGGCAAGTGAGGGGTTACCCAGTGGCTTTTCTAGAAGGCATTGATGGGAGGGTAGGCCACTTGACTTGAGCTGGTTTCCTAGCAGACTCCCTGCTCCCCAGGGCTGCTAGCAGCACCTTTGTCCTGGAAGAGGAAGAAGGAAAGAGGTGGGCTGATGGCTGCTCTCTCAGCAGAGGTTGCTTTATGACTATTTCCGCTTGTTCATAAATCATGAACAGAAGTTGATGCCTTTGTATTCCCAGCAGTGATATCTTCAGGCTGGCCTCTGGCTCTGCCTGGGTTCAGGATAATGCTGGCCAGCTGGTGTGAAGCCTCTCTGGCTTGCTGGGTGCATCTCCAGGGCAGAGTGGACCCAGCAGCCTCACTGAGGGAAACAAAATGTTGGGTTTTTGTTGCAGTGTTGCAAGGAGATGGCAGCATGTGTCCTGACGTGGATGGGTCCAGTGGAGTGATCTTTAGCACCAGCTCACCTGGGGCTCCCTCCCCACTGCAAACCAGGGCAGAAAGAGGCCCAGGGCCCCATCACCCATCTAAATTCCCCAAGCCCAGGACCAAGAGGAAGTGGAAGAAAAGGAGGCTCCTTGCAGAACAAGCCCAGAAGAGGAGCAGCTCAGCAGACTTCCACTGGCCTCTAAATCTTGAATCGCGTTTCAGATGCTATTTAGCATCAGTGAATTGGGACTTGAAGCAGAATTAATTGCCTCCAAATTGTGTCTTTCCTCCCAGCCATCCATTAGTTGCTCTGGCAGAAGGATAATGACACTTCATGAAATACAGCCGCAGAATCGAGCTGTGTTCATCGCATCCTTGGAATGAGCTCAAAAAAGTAAAAACTTTCCAAGAATATATTTTTCCCCAGGGTGAGAATGAATATAAAACACTTAGGTCACCGCTGCCTTCTCTTAAAAGAAAAACATGTTTGTCTGTTTTCAAATGATGAAACTTCAGGACCTTTCAGATTTTACGGTAGAGGAATGTTTTAGTTTCAAATCGTAGTAAAAGAGTCTGATCTTTATTTCTGTGGCAGTTTGCTTTAACCCAAGGTGCATTTCATTCTTGGTGACTCTCGCTGCACAGAGAGAGGGAACTGGAGACAACTGAGGTCAACACTGTGCTTCAAGAGTCTTTTCAGTCGTTTTTGGAAATTGGTGCTGATGTCAGAGCTGAAAGCTGGGTCCAGTAGAGGCTGAGAGTTACACTCATGAAGCCACTGGCTCTGTTAGGGAAAGAGTGATGCCCACAGAATTTCAAATCCCCTTGAAGTTATTTAGGGTTCAGAAGGAGTACCAGGAAGATGTTAGTGAGGTATTTAATGCCTATATTCCAACTGGCGATAGACTAAAACCTGAAATACTATAGAATCAGTGATGCTCAAGTGCAGAAAAGAAGGGCTGAAAAGATCTAACCACTAGTGCCTGTGTGAGGGTGTGTGTATGTGTGCATGTGTGTGTGTGTGTGTGTGTGTGTGTGTATATATATATATATATATGAGTTCTACTATGACCAGGTCCAGTGGAGCAAATATTGCCATCAACTGGCAATAAAGAAATCTAATTTTAAAGTTTTTTTTTTTTTTTTTTAATTTCAGGGCATGTTGTAGTTGTAAGCAGAAAATAATATTATGTAATTCATGTCATTTTTTTAAGCAAGGGCCACCAGGTCAATTGTCCACAGAGGAGACAAGTAATGTGAGTGAGTGAAGCAGTGGAGGAGAGAAACTGAGTTAATTCAGCTGTCACCAAGTCACAATGCAAGGCCTGTATCGCTGTGTATATTCATTTCTCAGAAAAACCTGGATGCTCTTTTTTTTTTTTCCGATGTGAAACTTCTTTTCTTTAATTGGCTTAACCGTTAAACACATATACCTACCATCCCATCTACAGGCCTCAAAGTGAAGTTGCTCAGTCGTGTATGACTCTTTGTGATCCCATTAACTGTAGCCTTCCAGGCTCCTCCATCCATGGCATTTTCCAGGCAAGAGTACTGGAGTGGGTGGCCATTTCCTTCTCCAGGGGATCGTCTCGACACGAGGATCAAACCCAGATCTCCTGCATTGCAGGCAGACGCTTTACCCTCTGAGCCACCAGGGAAGCTCTCATCCCATTTACAAGTTGACCTCTCATCTGAAGCAATGCTTCTGCTTGAAGAAGTGATAAAGCAAGTGTTTTGTTGATATTCATGGAGTCTTCTTACTTATGCCTGGAGGCAATGGGAGCAGTGGTCACACGCGTGAGCTAACGTTGTTGTTTTCCGTCACTTAGTCGTGTCTGACTCTTTGCGACCCCATGGACTACAGCATGCCAGGGTTCCCTGCCCTTCACCATCTCCTGGAGCTTGTTCAGACTCATGTCCACTGAGTCAGTGATGCCATCCAACCATCGCATCCTCTTGTCGTCCCCTTCTCCTCCTGCCTTTAGTCTTTCCCAGCATCAGGGTCTTTTCTAATGAGTCGGCTCTTTGCATCAGGTGGACAAAGTATTGGAGCTTCAGCTTCAGCATCTTCTCCAAGACTCTCAAGAGCTAACATGGGAGGAAACAAAAGCCCTTTCCAAAATTGGTCCTAAGCCCACAAGCCCTGAAGCCAANCTCCTCCTGCCTTTAGTCTTTCCCAGCATCAGGGTCTTTTCTAATGAGTCGGCTCTTTGCATCAGGTGGACAAAGTATTGGAGCTTCAGCTTCAGCATCTTCTCCAAGACTCTCAAGAGCTAACATGGGAGGAAACAAAAGCCCTTTCCAAAATTGGTCCTAAGCCCACAAGCCCTGAAGCCAAGGCAGTGTTGCCCAAAGTCAGTGATTTTTCTCTTCCTCTGTGTTCTCTGCACCTGCCCCACCCACTCTGACACCAAGTTTACTTTGTTTCAACGATCAGCTCTTGGCATTAACAATTCAACAGAGGAAAATAAGACCCACATAACTTTTCTGCTTACATGTTTGAGTCCAACAGTAAAAGAGTCTCATGGCTGAAACCAAGGTGAGTTCTTTAAAACCCTCCTCTGCATTTTCCAGGAGGCTGTGAGATGTGGGAAGGATCTATAAATAGGAGGGTAGGAGTCTTGAGAGTCCCTTGGACAACAAGGAGATCAAACCAGTCAAGCCTAAAGGAAATCAACCCTGAATATTCATTGGAAGGACTGATACTGAAGCTGAAGCTCCAATCCTTTGGCCACCTGATGCAAAGAGCCAACTCATTGGAAAAGACCCTGATGCTGGGAAAGATTGAGAGCAGGAGAAGGGGATGACAGAGGACGAGATGATTGGATGGAATCACCAACTCAATGGACATGAGTCTGGTGGCTCAGACGGTAAAGCGTCTGTCTACAATGTGGGAGACCTGGGTTCGATCCCTGGGTCGGGAAGATCCCCTGGAGAAGGAAATGGCAATCCACTCCAGGACTATTGCCTGGAAAATCCCATGGACAGAGGGGCCTGGTAGGCTACAGTCCATGGGGTCGCAAAGAGTCGGACATGACTGAGCGACTTCACTCACTGGGAAATAATGAAGGACTGGGAGGCCTGGCGTGGTGCAGTCCATGGGGTTGCAAACAGTCAGACACCACTGAGCAACGAAACAACAAGGAGTCCTGGGGTCCAGTTCTGGCCCTGCCACTAACTAAATGTGTGACCCAGGTGAGTCTCATCTTGACTGCAGCCTCCATGTCTCCCCTGATTTCCAAAGGGCAGGTCCAAACCGTAGCAACTGTTTAGCAAATCAGGGAAGGGAGGGGAAGTGGAGACAAGGGAGTGGTCAAGAAACCATAGTGAAGCCTTGAGGCAGGTCCTGGTTCCACCTCAAGATACGCACAGAGCCCTTTGGCAGATAAACCCTCTCCAGGAGGGAGAAGTGTGCAGCCCACAGACACATGACATCAGACCGGCTGGAACAGAAGGTTGGCGATGCCGACCTCACATGAGCCAGTCAGAAGAATGTCCACCAGCTGATCACAGGCTCCTCTTTGAGCCATTACTATTGATGTAAATCTCCTCAGTACCCTCTCCAGGTTGGGACGCTCAGTTTTGAGGACATTGAGCCACTATGGATAAAGCTATTCTTTTCTGCTAAGTCACTTCAGTCGTGTCCAACTCTGTGTGACCCCATAGATGGCAGCCCACCAGGCTCCTGGTCCCTGGGATTCTCCAGGCAAGAACACTGGAGTGGATTGCCATTTCCTTTTCCAGTGCGTGAAAGTGAAAAGTGAAAGTGAAGTCACTCAGTCGTGTCTGACTCTGAGCAACCTCATGGACTGCAGCCTTCCAGGCTCCTCCAGCCATGGGATTTTCCAGGTAAGAGTACTAGAGTGGGGTGCCATTGCCTTCTACTTCACCCAGAACTCTGTCTCCGAGATTCCTCTGGGTACGCGTGTATAGAGGCTGAATTTTGGCTATAGCTCTGCTTCTCTGTGTGAGTCTTGACGAGCCCTTTAGTTTACATGGGAGTGTGCGCAGAGAACATTGATGAGCAGACTGGAGCTCTGTGACTTACAACCATCATACAGCAGGTATCATCATGAACTGTCAGAAAGAAGAATGGTTCAAATCAGCCTATTACCTTCTACCGTGTTTTACTACCCATTTGGCGTGATTTATGTTATGGAGAGCTCTTAAGATGACACTCAAGAGATCTGGTCTAGATAAGTGATGCAGAAATCACAAAATGAAAGAATTTTCCCCAAAGAACCATGCTTCCAAGATCAGCCACTGGAACCTCGTCATTCGGTTACACAAATGATTCCTTCTTTTTACAAAAAGATTCCATATATTCCATGTGTGAAAGGCTATTTCCTATTTTATGTTTATAAAGATGTAAATAGTAATATACATTAATATTACTATGTGTTACAAATAAATATATTAGCAACATCACATGGTATATTTGTACTTACGGCCCTTATGAACAGGCACAGGTTTCTGAATCACTGTTATCAGTTATTGACTATCCTTAAATTGGAAATTTTTATTTATTAAAATGCCTTCTGTCTTAGCTTGGGCTGCCATAACAAACCACCTTCCCCTGGCTGGCTTAAGTAACAGAATTAATTGTTTAGAGTTCTGCAGGTGAGAAGTCTGGGATCAAGGTGCTGTCACGATTCAGTTCCTGATGAAATTTCTCTTTTTGGCTTGAACATAACCACCTTCACGCTATGTCTTCAAATGGCCCTTCCTTCACCTGTGCAGGTGTGTGGAGAGTGAGAGAGCTCTAGTCTTGGCTTCCTCTTCTTGTAAAGACATTAACCCTATCAGGACAGTGTCCTATACTTATGACCTTCAGTTCAGTTCAGTTCAGTCGCTCAGTCATGTCCGACTCTTTGCGACCCCATGAACTGCAGCACGCCAGCCCTCCCTGTCCATCACCAACTCCCGTAGTTTACTCAAACTCATGTCCATCAAGTGGGTGATACCATCCAGCCATCTCATCCTCTGTCATCTCCTTCTCCTCCTGCCCCCAATCCCTCCAGACATCAGGATCTTTTCCAATGAGTCAACTCTTCGCACGAGGCGGCCAAAGTATTGGAGTTTCAGCCTCAGCCTCAGTCCTTCCAGTGAACACCCAGGACTGGTCTCCTTTAGGATGGACTGGTTGGATCTCCTTGCAGTCCAAGGGACTCTCAAGAGTCTTCTCCAACACCACAGTTCAAAAGCATCAATTCTTCGGCGCTCAGCTTTCTTCACAGTCCAACTCTCACATCCATACATGACCACTGGAAAAACCATAGCCTTGACTAGATGGACCTTCGTTGGCAAAGTAATGTCTCTGCTTTTAAATATGCTGTCTAGGTTGGTCATAACTTTCCTTCCAAGGAGTAAGTATCTTTTAATTTCATGGCTGCAATCACCATCTTCAGTGATTTTGGAGCCCCCCAAAATAAAGTCTGACACTGTTTCCACTGTTTCCNCCTTCACTAGACCGACCTTTGTTGGCAAAGTGATGTCTCTGCTTTTTAATATGCTGTCTAGGTTGGTCATAACTTTCCTTCCAAGGAGTGTCTTTTAATTTCATGGATGCAATCACCATCTGCAGTGATTTTGGAGCCCCCTCAAATAAAGTCTGACACTGTTTCCCCATCTATTTCCCATGAAGTGATGGTCAGTAGTACTGGCCAAACGTTTCTTTGGCATTTAAGGCCGTACTGCCTGCTCTATCCTCAGCTCTATTTCTCCACTTCGGAGGATCTGAACTGCTAAGAAGCGCAGGACCAGATCTGTGCTGGACCAGATCTTCGAGAGCTTGCTAAACCGGTTGGCGAGTGAATACTTGGTCCGGGCGGAGGCGGGGTCAGGTCTGCTACGCGGAGAATGGACCAGAGGGAGATGAGATCGGTGGCGAGGCTGTTACCAGGTGCCCATGTCAGGTTGTGCACCTCGGTGTATAGGCTCATGCCAGGGAAAACGTCGCTGGAACCCACTCACAGTCCCAAGGCTACAGGGCAGGCGTTCCTGCTTTTCCACCCCCAGCCTTCTGGCCTCAGGTCGGCACGATAGCCCTGAAGGGGCTGCTCCAGAGGCGAGCCATGCTGAGGCAGAGGAAGTGCTGGGCCCCAAGGGTCACCCGGGCCTGCGGCTTCCCTCTTTGCCCTCCGCCCTCGCCTCCGCTCAGGAAACCCGACCGCCTAAGGGCGGCCGAGCTTCAACCTACCCGCCTGGGCCACAGGGCGCGGGCGAGGGGGCAGAGCGCGGGTCGGACGAGGCAGGAAGTAAAAGGCCCGCAAGGATCCGTGAGAGCCTCTGCGGGCTCCCGCCAGCCTGCACTGGGGCGCGGTCGAGGTAGTGCGCATGCTCCGCCGCTCGCCCCGCCCCGCCCTCCGCGCGGAGCCCGGCCCAGCCGCCGCCGGACCAATCAGAGCCTGGGAACGAAGCCGGCTCCGTAGGTGAATCTAAAGGGACTGACGCCGGGCGCGGAAGGTGGAGCGAGGCAGAAATTTGAGTCAATCAGAACACGGCCTCCCTCCCCCTCGCGGGTCCAGGAGTCGGCGGCGGTGCACAGGCCCGCTCAAGCGTTTTTTCCAATTCCCGACCCGCCCACTGGTCTCCGCTTACCCGGCTGCCTGTTGATCACGTGGCAGGCGCCAGCCAGAGACAAGAGCTCCAACCCTTGGTAGCGAATTATTCAGCGTAGCAGGAGAGCAATGTGCCATCTGCGGTAGCAGGGGCATAAGGTAGTGACAGCTAAGGAGTGTTGAGCTCCGCTGGGAGGTGGGCGGCCCAGGCAGCCCGCCCAGGGAGGAGGGGTAGCAAACAATGGTGCTGCAGTCAGGGAATGGCAGGGATGAAAGGTACTAGAGCAAATTTTAGGCTTCTATTCTGCATGAAATGACATGATGTTATTTGTCAAAACCCAGGGTGTACAACGCAGGAAATGTAACCCTGGACTAGAGTCGGACACGACTGAGCGACTTCACTTTCACGTTTCACTTTCATGCACTGGAGAAGGAAATGGCAATCTCTATCCATGGGATTTCCCAGCAAGAATACTGGAGTGGCTTGCTATTTCCTCCTCCAGGGGATCTTCCTGACCCAAGGATAGAACCCAAGTCTCTTATGTCTCCTGCATTACAAGCAGATTCTTTACCTGTTGAGTCACTGGGGAAGCCCAAACCTCTCCTGCATTATCTATAATCTGTTCTGGCCTGGATCATTTTCTTTCCTGGATTGTAAATAAAAATGCTTAATGGAAATAACAGCATGAATATAGTAGTTTTTGTGTGCCATACTGTAAAGACTTTACATATGTTTATTGTTTTTATGCTCATTCAGATTAGGAACTATTATTATTCCCATTTTATGGATGAGAAAAGTGAGGCAGAAATGTTAAATGACTACTCAGGGTAGTGGTACTAGGATACAATAGAACCAGACTAAGCAATCTGACTCCAGAATCTAGGTTCTTAACCACTCCTCAATTTGCTTCTTTCATGTGAATCCAACTTATTTACCTCAAGTTGTTCTTCAGCTATTGCCTCATTTTTTTTCTCTCCCCCTTCATGGAAAACCCTACATAACAGAGACCTGAATTATGTTGTTGCAGAAGACTTTGAGTCCCTTAGAACATTTTAGAACCCAATTTCAAATTGCTTAGGCTGACAGCTCCACATACCTGCCTCAAACTTCACACATCCAAATGTGTCCAAACTTTACACATCCAAATAAAACCTTTCGTATCTTAAGCCAAATTCTGTCCCATTTCCTTCATTCGTTTATTCATTGTGTTCACACTGCTGCTTAGTCCAAAGCCCTTGTCTGACACTTTTAAATCTTCTCTTTCTCTCACATCCCATCTCCAATCTATTGATGACTCCTACAAGGTCTAGTTTCAAGTTATATCACAAATCTAAATTTCATCACTAGTTTCTTAACAGCAGCCATAATTGATTTATAACATATATAAATCAGACCACACCTCCCTCCCTCACCACTACCCCAAAATCTTTCTATATTTTTTTTTTCAAGAGGTTTCTATACATTTTTATGAGCAGATGAAATTTAAAATAAAACCTAAACTCTTTAACAGGGTTATGAGTTTTTTTTTCCTTTGTTGCTTCTTTTTTACCATGTTATGTGCTAGCAGCCTTCATTCCACTCCAGCACCTGTTGGAGTCTCTGTGTTCTTGGAACAGACAAGCTTGTTCTTGATATCCAGGGCTTTTGCACTCTCTATTCTCTCAGACTGGGATGCTTTTCTTCCAGATTACTGGTCCCCTCTATCATTCAGATCTCCAAGCTCACATCTCAATAAATCTGTCTAGATGACCTGTATAAAATACCCATTTCCCAGGATATTTAAACTAGCTTGAGTATCAAGGCTGTTTGGTCTTTCTAAAAAAGGAGTGGCAGAAAGCTTATGGTTTCAGGAAGCATGCCTTCGTCACTGTCAATTACATGTGCTTTGAGAACACTTCTATTTTTATTGTCCCACTTGAGACTCTAGAATGTGGAATGGAAAAGCAAAAAAGTAGGCAAGCCATGAGCCAAAGTAAGAGATTTTTTAAAATACAAAACCCAAGGGGAGGGTTTTGTACATCTATGGCTATATACACCTATGGCTAATTCATGTTGATGTATGATAGAAATCAAACCAATATCATAAAACACTTATCAATCAATTAAAAATAAATATAATTAATAAAAAAAGTAATCCCCAAATGTAAAAAAAACCCCAAACCAAAAGGATTTTACTGGTGGCTCAGTGGTTATGAATCAGCCTTCCATTGCATGGGATGCCAGTTTGATCCCTGGCATCAGGGAGTTATGATCCCACATGCCACAGGGCAACTAAGCCCGCATGCCACAACTGCTGAGCCTGCCGGTCACATCTGAGACTTGATGTAGCCAAATATAAATAAATAAACACATAAATATTAAACAAAAAAAAACAAAACCCCTAACATCCAGGTATAAATGAGCAGACGTATCGCAAAGGGACCTGTGTTTTTTTCCAAATCATAGGTTTGAAAGTTTTATCCTGATACTGCCTTGCAGTACTTAGTGTGAAGGCAGTGGAAACACCATTCTTTGTCCCGTGTTTACTGTGTTATGATGTTAAAAAAGTCTCACATGATAGCTTTGGTTGTCTAAGTGGAATGAATACCAAAACAATACCTGATCTTTTTTTTTCTTTTTCCCTATGGCTGTGTGCATCTAAGTAAATGGTGAGAATTGTGTCAATTGCAAGCAAAGTCTTAATAAACTGAAAAAACTGGAAATCACTTAAAACTCCAAACCCCAAGAGTTAGAATAAATGTTCTTGCCTTGAAATAGGAAAACGGAGCCATTAGAACCTTTCTAGCCATGAATATTTCACCAGAGATAGGAAACATCTAGACCTAAATGAGTCTGTGGAGGAAATACTTCCTTGATATAGATTTCTTCCATAATTGACTGCAATAAGAATAAGGTAACAACAGGTAATCAATGAACCAGAAACCACAATATATTTCACCATGCTCACTATGAAAAAACTTGATGAAGTATACAAAAGCAGACCTGAGTCTTTCTTGTAAAGTATGGATTAAATAGAGTATATAAGTGCTAAAAAGAGGGCTAAAAAATGGGGAAATGATTTACTTGTAGATGAAAAGAGGTTAGGAATTTGCATCTTAGGAAAACTCAAAGACTTGAATTCTTGCAACATCAGTCTCATCATTTCCTAGGTTTTGTATCTGTCATCATATTTCAGAGTGAGTCAAGAGCTTCTACATTCCCAACTTCCCCAGTGGTCCAGCAGTAAAGAATCTGCCTGCTAATGCAGGGGACATGGGTTTGATCCCTGGTCGGAGAAGATCCCACATGCCACCACTACTGCACCCACGTGCTGCCACTGCTGAAATCCTTGTACTCGTGAGCCTGTGCTCAGAAACAAGAGAAGCCACTGCAAGAACTACTGATCCTGGTGATGATGTTCCTAAATTTGAAGGTAGTCTACTTGAGGTTCCACTGGATTTGTTTTCAAGTTCATGTACATGACTTTTGGCATGTACAAATTTAGTAACATCATGATGCCTTTTGTCCTAGGTAATCTACTACTGGGGACATACGAGAAAGAAATGAAACTCTATGCCTACAAAAAGACTNATGATGTTCCTAAATTTGAAGGTAGTCTACTTGAGGTTCCACTGGATTTGTTTTCAAGTTCATGTACATGACTTTTGGCATGTACAAATTTAGTAACATCATGATGCCTTTTGTCCTAGGTAATCTACTACTGGGGACATTCGAGAAAGAAATGAAACTCTATGCCTACAAAAAGACTTACACATGTTCACAGCAGCTTTATTCATAAATGATGGTATTAATCACACATTTACACACATATATACATGGTCAAGTTTCTGTCCCTGGTTTGGGAAGATCCTCTAGAGGAGGGCATGGCAACTCACTCTAGTTTCTTGCCTTGGAGAATTCCATGGACAGAGGAGCCTGGCAGGCTATAGTCCATGGGGTCGTAGAGTCAACACGACTGAGTGACTAGGCACAGCATACCTGGTCAAACTTGTACACTTATATTTGTCAAAACTTACTGAAGTGAATGCTTAATGTCTATGAATTTTATCCTATGTAATTCAGATGTAAAAGGAAAAATCTTTTCTAAAAATTTACACGTTCACAAGATAGAGAGGCTAGAGACTTAATAACTACCTAGCCCAGGACAGTTATGTCAAACAACTTAACAGGCAATTTAAAACTTCAGTTACAATCTCTAAATAGATGGGATTCGAGTACCCAGATCAGGCTGTCTTGGATCCCTGTTATTTTTAGAGGGAATTTCTTTATTTTACTAATACTATGTTGTTGTCAAAAAGGTCTCTTTGATTTTGCCTCAACAATGGCCAAGTACAAAGGTTTACTGTGAACTGAAGAACACTGCTAAAAAAATAAATAAATAATAAATAAAGAACATTGCTTCCACTTGTTCAAAATTAAAAGAAAGGATTAGGGGAAGAATAAGCTAGAGGGCCATGGACAAACTTGGGGGAAAAAATACCTGGCATATTCCTGGCCAATTGCCATTACACAGGATCTCCTGTTTCTTTTAATAGAAAAGTTTGGAAAACTATTGCTGAGAGAGACTAGTAGAGCAAGGCTCAGGTCATCTGTTCCCAGGAAACACTTTATTATGATAAAGGAATGTGGCTGAAAATAAGATGTCTTTATCTTACATTATGTCATAAGAACATGTGTGTGCTTATCACTTTCCAATATCTCTCTGGAGAGAGAAAACCTTATTCCCAGTGTGCCAACGAAAAGGAAAAGTTGATATCAGGTAACATTAGTGTCAGGTATCTTGGGAATATTGTCATTTAGTCAATAAGTCGTGTTCAGTTCATTTGTGAACTGAAACTGTATCCTCACGGACTGTATCCTGCCAGGCTCCTCTGTCCATGGGATTTCTCAGGCAAGAATATGGAAGTGGGTAGCCGTTTTCTTCTCCAGGAGATCTTCCTGGCCCAAGGATCAAACCTGTGTCTCCTGCTTGGCGGTCAAATTCTTTACCACTAAGCCATCTGGGAAGCCTTGCAAGTTAAAACTAGAACTTGTCAATTAGGAAAATATGTAGCTTACTATAACGATAACACTGAAAGGCAAATGCAAGTATGATCCTTGAAAGCAATACAAGAAAAGAACTTTTGCTTCGGCCTTTAGTGTTTCAGTGAACACTAAGTAGCAAATTGGTGGAAAGCTACTGCTCATCTGGATACAGAAGGGCTTGGGAAACTGAGCAGGCTGAAAAGAGAAAGAAAAAATTAAGAATAAATATTGAGTAAATGACATTAAAGAGTAGATAATGAATAATCAATAAAATAAATGATTAATAGCAATAAATAATAATTGTTGAAGTAAATCATTGATTGTCCATAGAGAATTGGTGGGAAAAGCTGCTTCTTCCTTCCTTCCTGAACTTCCTGAGCAGGGGGTCCGCCTCTTCCGCCAGCTGATTTTGAGGGATGGTCCTCCTAAACTTCTGGGAAGAAAGAAGGCTGACGGGGCAATGAATCAGATGAATGACACATGGGATCTGGAAGGTGGCCGGTTCACACCTGTAGCCTTGGAGCTCAAGTAATGCCCTCTGAACAACGGAAGCACACAGTGAGCTCGTGGCATCATGAGAACATACAGGAGAAGCTACAGCCTCACCCAGTGGGAGGACATCTTCATGGTGAATGAAGCAAAGGATTATGGGAAGGTTCCAAGATGAGAGGAACTAAGTTCACCCTATAACAGGGCTTTGTTACACTGGGTTCCTCCAGTTACTGTAAGAAGTCATCACTTACACAATGGAGTTGCTGTCTGTGTGGAAATTCCTATTCCTTCCAGCCTGGTGTGAAGTCATCAGGAGACCACTCCTCCTCTCTCCTTGAAAGGCCTGTTTGCAGAAGACAGGCTGTTGGTCAAGGCCTCTGAAGATTTCCCTGGAGGAAGAGTAAAACCATTGTCACAGTGGCTTGAATCATTTCTTAAGGAGAGAATACAAGGGAGCATTTCTGAACCTGGCACACCCTATCTGGATTGAACTGTTGACAAGGTTGTTACTTAAATGGAATATTTCTGAATTTGAAAGATGTACCAATGCTCAAACTGTGTCTGTTTGATGCAAAGTGAGAGCAACAGGCCACACCTCTGTGGAGGGGAATGTTTTCTCTGAGAAGAAATGGATAGTCCTACTGTCAATCACTCTCTGTAGAGATCAATCCTCAAGATTAAGAACCAAGCATGAAAGATGAGAAAGTGTAAACTGCTGTTCCCCGGAAGGACAGGGCTCATTGTGGTCTTGTTTTGAGGTTCTCTTTGCTTCCTGGAGCATTTCTGTAGAGGTGAAAGGAGAGCTTGGAGAGGTGGCTTGCCATGGGGAAGACAGGAGGGGAGAGAGGCAGACGGAGACCCTGGGATGGCTCTTGTCCTGAGCAGCAGTGAAATATTATAGCTTACTCTTGACTTAACTGTTTCCAGTAGTCTTTTTAAAAGACCGCCAAAATCGAGCTCTAATTCTTAGTGATGCTCTGGGAATTTAGTGGAGGAACTTCAGTCACACTTTGAAATGTGGTAACAGGAAATCAGAGTCCTCTCCTGGAGGCTGACATGGCAGTAGCAGAGTTTATTACCCTTGGAGGAAAGGGGCAGCAGGGATGAGAGAATCTGACTGTCTAGCTCCCAAGCACCAGGGAGGAGCTTTCTCCAAAACAGCAAGTGTACACATTAAGGGGTGCATTCCTGTGTGCTCAGTCATGTCCGACTCTTTGCAACCCCATGGACCATAGCCTGCCAGGCTCCTCCATCCACGGGATTCTCCAGGCAAGAATACTGGAGTGGGTTGCCACACCCTCCTCCAGGGGATCTTTCTGACACAGGGATCGAACCCACGTCTCCTATGTGTCCTATACTGGCAGATGGGTTCTTTACCACTGAACCACTTGGGAAGCCCACATTAAGGGGAGATAATCCTGGGGAGCTAATTTCTAAAAATAAAGTCTGGGAAGACTCCTGGCATTTGAATACATGTTTGTACAGTCTTCTTCACTGTCGCTCCGATAAGCAATTTGTTTGGATACTGTTTATCAGGGTGACTATTTCTCCTAAACAATATTCTACAAATGCCTCGGAGCTAATGTTTCAGGGCAGAGCTCATCTGTGTCACTAGCAGGACTATTCAATGTGAAACTTGCACTCAATTTTATTGTCCACTTTTCATAAATATTTCTTCCCTACCAGCAAATTTGTGCCAACTATCACACAGCTATTCTGGTTGTGTTTTACAGGGATATGTGAGGAGGCCCACATTTGGGGTGTCGCACCTATTTAAACCACTGAGAAGAGTGGGTGTGTGAAACCAGCACCTGTGGGCATGGAGTTGTGCAAGGCAGCCTTCTCAGTGGGCCAGGTGTCAGCTCTCAGCTCCTAGGGTCATTATCCTTTCTGTGGCTAGAGAGTTCTCTTAGCTATGAAGAACTCTTCCTAGTGATCTTAAATTTGCTTTCTACTGAAAAACTTGACAGTTCACCTAGATCTCTGACATTTTTATACGTTAGCATAAGTTCACCTTCCATTTTTGATCTATTTAATTACTGCTCTCACTCCTCAAACTAAGAAGATAACAAGGAAAACTATTTCTTTTCCATTTTTTGCACATTATTCTTTTAGTAGTGACTTCCAACTGACTTTGCAATTTGGGGTCGAGTATTGAAATAAAGATATTTCAGAATAACTCTTTATGGTTTACAATGTCTCGTGATGATTTTAAATTAATGCTGTTATAGAAGGCATCTGATTCTAACCATATTCAAACCAAAGCTCATATTTTAAATACATTTTCAATAATCTCATTTTCAATTATAATTTTCATAGGATAAATAAAAGCAGTTTTGATTTATCTTCAAGTCATAGTTATCTTATAATCATAACTGCCCATGAAGATTCACTTCTAAATTATAAAAATGCATTGCTTTTTATTGGGACTAAGCTAATATACACATGATGCACAGATACATGCCTCAGCAAAACAGGAAATTCCAAGGTAGTTACTAATACTCCATATAGAAATTATTCAGTATTCATATTGCACCTAGAATTTTATAATACAAATAGAAAATATCACCCATATGCTTTCTTTCAGCATTTCTAGAATAAATCCCTATAACTGTTATTTTGTAGAAGCCATGGAAGCCATGGAAGCTCAGAGTAGCTGTCCTATAATCAGTAGGTTTAACAATCAGCTTAATTATACAGTATATGATAGTTATCTTATGGTTTTAGTCACATAGAAGAGAGTAGGAATCAGGTCAGACCCTAGTGGACAAAGCTGAAAGTACTGAAAGACTCTGATGCTGGGAAAGATTGAGGGCAGGAGGAGAAGTAGGTAACAGAGGATGAGATGGTTGGATGGCATCACTGACTCAATGGACATGAGTTTGAGCAAACTGCAGGAGATGGTGAAGGACGGGGAAGCCTGGGGCGCTACAGTCCACGGGGTCACAGAGTTGGACACGACTTAGCAACTGAACAACTACAACAACAAGGAACACCCATATAATGGCAGAAAGAGGTTCATTAATGAAGTTAGTGAGCCCATTTAACTCACCCAGCGTGATCATTTTACAGACTGAATGGCTGGTTCTCCATCTCATCCAGGATGAAATTCAACTCCTCAGCCCCGTTTGTTAGGAGACTATCTAACCTAATTTCCAACTCAGGAGTTCTTCCATCCATGGTTCTGANGATGCTAAAGCTGAAACTCCAGTATTTGGCCACTTCATGCGAAGAGTTGACTCATTGGAAAAGGCTCTGATGCTGGGAGGGATTGGGGGCAGGAGGAGAAGGGGACGACCGAGGATGAGATGGCTGGATGGCATCACGGACTCGATGGACGTGAGTCTGAGTGAACTCCGGGAGATGGTGATGAACAGGGAGGCCTGGCGTGCTGCGATTCATGGGGTCGCAAAGAGTCGGACACGACTGATCGACTGAACTGAACTGAACTGAGCATCTTTTCCTGTTACTATTGGCCATATCTTTGTCTTCTTTAGAGAAAAGTATTTAGGTCTTCTGCCCATTTTTTGATTGTACTGTTTCTTTTCTTGATAGTGAGCTGTTTTGAGCTATTTGTATATTTTGGAAGTTAATTCCTTATTTTTAAATGACATTTGTTGCAATGACTTGTTAGCCAGCAAATGGCCTTTCCACATAGTGAGGAACAAATAGTAATGATTACTTAAGCTTTTATAGTGCTTGAGATATGCCATATATAACTCAGTTTGTTTTTATTGTTATATATCCAAACTGGAAGAGGGTGATTATCAACTTTTAATGATTTAGAAAAGAGATGTGAGTTAAATTCAAATACAACTGAATGTCTTTATTTTCCCTTTTTGTATCAGCTTACTGTTACATGTGCATCTTATTAACTGGTCTGGTATATGTTTATAGATCTACTTGAATTTGCTTCTGTTGGAATGCAGTTGCTTAACTATGCTTAATATGGATTTAGTTTCCTCTAGGCAATCATGTGAGAAACAGTATCTTAAGTAATTGCTAAAAAGCAAAGATCTTAGCCCCAGTTCTAGTATTTTCTGCTTCTCTGCTGCCAAAATGTTACTTCTGTCCAAAGATCTTGTAATTATTCAAGATTCTCCCATTTCTAATACTGTTAATTCAGACATCCCATTCATCAGCCACATCTTCCTGTTCTCCAAATTCATTTGATTTCATTAGCACCTTCATTCTACTGAAGTGAAGTGAAGTCGCTCAGTTGTGTCCGCATCTTTGCTACCCCATGGACTGTAGCCTACCAGGCTCCTCCCTCCATGGGATTCTCCAGGCAAGAGTACTGGAGTGGGTTGCCATTTCCTTCTCCAGGGGATCTTCCCGACCCAGGGATCGAACCCCAGTCTCCCACATTTCAGGCAAACGCTTAACCTCTGAGCCACCAGGGAAGCCCATTCCATTGGTTTCCTTTTATTTTTACTCTCAGATTTATTCTGCCTAGATTTTACCTTTCTTCATTATAATCCTCTTATATATATGATCAGGCCCTTTGCCCTTCTCTCTTTGTTTACCTTCCTCCTAACAAAACTCTAGCCCCTACTTTCTCTGTTACTACTTGCAAACAACTGAGCATTGCTCAAGAAAGATCCAGGTTTGAGGGTTCCCTGAAAATCATGATAAACAACCTCAACAGCTGCTGCTGCTGCTAAGTCAGTTCAGTCATGTCCGACTCTGTGCGACCACATAGACGGCAGCCCACTCATTTTTTTCTAGTATGTTCACTCTTCTACAGTCTTTATTTTCTATGTCATACATTTTTATCTGTTTCTACTTCCGGATGTCCTCTCCTTCCTTACTGCAGCTTGCCTCAATAATTAATAGAGAAAATAGGAGCAATTGAATGAAAATTTCCTCTCCATGCAAATGCCAGTTCTACAGGCTCATCTGTATCTATCTTTTCATCCCATCCTCCTGTCAAAGACCGACCCCTCTACATGTGACCTAAATTACGTCTCTTTCTGCTTTCTTAGAGATGTAATTCCATAGATTATTGTCTCTTCTGAGTCTTTAGCTTTTCTGTTTTTTTTAAACTGGATCTTTATTATCAGTAGTAAAAAATATCCCTTTAGTCTCTCTCATCTTAAAAAGCCCTTCTTCTAATTATTACTTGTAACACTTTTCTCTTCTTTCAAAAGATTTGTTTCCATGTCCTTACTTCTCACTCTTTAAAAGAATATTTTTTGGTTTATTTTTTAAATTATTTTGGCTGTGCTGGGTCTTTGTTGCTGCATGCAGGCTTTCTCTAGTTGCAGCGAGTGGGGGCTACTCTTTGTTGTGGCGCACAGCTCAGTAGTTGTGGCACGTGGGCTTAGTTGCCCTGCAGCATATGGGATTCTCCCTGACCTGGGATTGAACCTGTGTCCCCTGGCAGGAGGATTCTTAACCACTGGACCACGTTAATATAGTCAGATGTGTCAGATCCTAAAAGTTAGAGTTTTGTGTGTCCTGTTGAAGAAAATTTTGTCTATACCAAAGTCATGAAGATTGATTTTCTAGTTTTAAAGTTAATATTATTTTCTAGAGTAATTTTTAACTTAACTATGATGTATTATCTAGTTTGCTAATATTTCCTTTTGGCCTTTTACAACTAGATTAATTAGGAGATTAGACTGTATTTTCTTTTCTTTAAATGCCTTCTAATTTTTTAAGATTTTTGCTATCTAAGTTATGGTTGCTTTATAAAGAAAATTGAGATTTGTTTCCTCTTTTTCTGTTCTCTAGAATATGTTGTATAAGATTGGTGTTATTTTTTTTCCATAAATGTTAGATTTAATTGTTGAAACCACCTGGACTAGACTTCCATGGGAAAATTCTTAATTATGAATTCAAATTCTTTAACAAATAAAGGTCTATTCAGAATTTTTATTCTGTTTTTCTTATAAGGATTTTGATAGTTTGTATTTTCTACGAGTTCATTTTCAGTTTTAAAATTCATTAGCACAGGTTCCTCTTGAAATCCTTTTGGTCATTTTTACTCATCCACTTTTGGCTGCACTGGGCCTTTGTTTCGGCGGGCAGGCGCTTTGCTAGTTGCGGTGAGCAGTGGCCACCCCGGAGTGCCTGGTGTGCTTTTCACTGCCATGCCTTCTCTTGTTGCGGAGCACTGACGCCAGGAGCTCGGGCTCAGTAGTTGTGGGGCACAGACTTGGTTGCTCCGCTGCACGTGGGATCTTCCTGGATCAGGGCCTGAACCCATGTCCCCTGCATTGGCAGGCAGATTCTTAACCACTGGACCACCAGGAAGGCCCACCCCCTTTTGGTTATTTTTGAATCTGTATGATTTATAACAGTATATCATTTTCATTCCTTATAGCAGTAATGTATGATTTCTCTTTTCCACACCAGCGTTGATTAATTTTGTTAGTCTTTTTTTTTTAAACTAGGCTTTTCATTAGCTTAGTTGATTTTCATTGTTTTATGTTTATTTTTTCATTCATTAGTTTCTTCTCATTGTTTTCTTCCTTTTTGATTCAATTTTCTGTTTATCTTACTTTCTGAGATAAATGCTTACAACATTGATTTTTAAAGACTTTTTTTCTTTTCTAATGTATCCATTTAGAGATAAAAGTTTCTTCTAAGTGTGGCTTTAACTGTGTCCTACAAATCTTTGATATGTAGTGTTTTCCTTATCATTAGTTCAAAATAGCCTCTCTTTTTCACTCTGATGACATTTTGATCCGTGGATCTTATGGAAGCAAATTATATAATTTTCAAACAAATGGTGACCTTCTAGTTATCTCTTAAATATTGAATTTTAGCTTAAGTTCACAGTGATCTGAGAACATACTCTGTGTCATTTCCAACACAGATTGTTGGAGCCTAGAGATGAGACTATCCATGTAAAAGGAGCACTGTAATGTCAGATATTGAGGGTATCTGTATCAGTGGGGGGATATCCATGTAGAGAGGTGATCCAAATGGAGTAAGGAGAAGATCCATGTGTGAGGGTTGCCTCGAATAGGGGAAAAGATGTTTTCATGAGGTCATGGAAGCAGTAGCTCTGTTGCATTGTGGAATATCAAAGCCAAAACAAGGTGAGGAAGGTGTCCATATTGCAGGCATCTTGGCACAGGTTGTGAGAGCTTGAATCAAGTCAAGATGGTATCCACATGAGAGGGAATCCTGATATTGATTGTCAGAGCGCAAGTTGAGGTAAGGAGAGGGTATCCATAAGCAGGGGAGGTGGGTGGTCGGTGGTGGGTGGTATGGTGGGGGATATAAGAGCCTAAAAAGAGTGAGCAGGGATTGCATGTAGAAAGGTAATAGTGCCATCGTATTATGGGTATTAGAGACTGAACTCAGGTTAGGAGAGTATCTGCAAAGAGTAGAAGTAGCTCTGACCAAGTGAGGGGCATTGGTGTCCAGGCGGGGCGAGGAGAGCCGAGTGGGGGTGGGATGATGGGGAATTGACTGTTCATATTCAGGGTGTATTAAAGATAATAGGAAGTAAATACATTAAGGATAACAGGAACCAAGTTTCTTATTACTGGAATAGAGTTACATGTATAGAAAGGAAGAAACCTAGAATGGGTTTGTGGTATTAAGTTGAAATTAGAGATTATCATTGTGAACACATAGTTTTCTGTATCTGTGGAGATATACACACACATAGAAACAGAGATGAAATGTGTGTGTGTATATGTTTTACCACAAATATACGTATTTTTGTACAAACATTCTCTAGCTATGTCTATTGAGAAGGCCTCGAGATAATTCAATATCAGTGAGCATAGCTAATACCAAAATGAAGCTTCCAAATACTGTTATCCCCTAAAAGGAACTAGAGTTGCTGATTTCAAGTTGGGGAAAGGATATAAAAGATGATCCTAGACCATATTGCACCTGAAAGTAAGAAGGTGCTTAAAGAATGGTGAAAAGATGTAAAAAATAATTTAAAAATGAATAAAACTTTTTAAAAAGATGTAACAAGGCAGAAATAACCAATTTGAAAAAAGATAAAGCAGTTTCTTATAAAGTAATCACATACTGAACCAATACTCATTCTTTATATCTTCAAATATTGTACCTTTATCCTTTTTTCCTCTCCTCTTCTAGAAGTCTAATTAAATGTTAGACCTGTTCTTTATATCTTTCATGTCTCTTAACTCTCATATTTTTAAAATTGAAATACAGTTGACGTACAGTATTATGTTAGTTTTAGGTATGTCACCTAGTGATTTGACATTTGCATGTATTATGGAGGGATTACCACAATAAGTCTAGTAACCATCTGTCCCCATACAAAGTTATTACAGTATATTGACCATATCCTTTATGCTGTAAATTACATCCCCATGATTACACATTTTGTAATTCAGTGTTTGTACTTCCTAACCTATTCATCTAATCCCCTACCCCCGCCTTGCTAATCCACCACCCCTCTGGCAACCACCCATTTCTTTCTCTGTATCGATGAGTCTGTTTTCATTTTTCTTTGTTTATTTTGTTTTTTAGATTTCACATATAAATTAGATCATATGGTATCTGCCTTTCTGTGACTAATTTACTTCACTTAACGTAATACCCTCTAGATCCACCCATGTTGTCACAAATGGCAAGGTTTCATTTTTTATGGCAGAGTAATATTGCATTGTATGTATGTATGTGGGGGTTCCCAGGTGGCTTCGTGGGTAAAGAATCCACCAGCAATGCAGGAGATGCAAGAGACGTGGGTTTGATCCCTAAGTTGGAAAGATTCCCTGGGGAAGGAAATGGCAACCTATTCCAGTATTCTTGCCTGAAGAATCCCATGGACAGAGGAGCCTGGCAGGCTATAGTCCATGGGGTCACAGAGAGTTGGACACGATTGAAGCAACTGAGCACGTACACACATGTATGTATGTATGTACCTATATAAATCACAGCTGCTTTATCCATTCATCTATTGATGGACATTTAGGTTGCTTCCGTGTTTTAGTTATTGTAAATAATACTTCAGTGAACACTAAGGTGCATATATATTTTTTTGAATTAGTTTTTGTTTTCTTAGGTTGACTACCCAGAAGTGAAATAGCTGGATCTTGCTGCAGTTCTATTTTTTAATTTTTTGAGGAAACTCTGTACTGTTTCCATAGTGGCTATACCATTTTACAACCCCAGACAGTACAAGAAGATTCCCTTTCTCCATATTCTTGTGCACACTTGTCATTTATGGCCTTTTTGATAATAGCCATCCTGACAGGTGTGAGGTGGTATCTCTGTGTGGTTTGATTTGCATTTCCTTGTTTATTAGTGATGTTGAGCATCTTTTCATGTGCCTTTTGACATCAATATGTTGCCTTTGGAAAAATGTCTATTCATGTCCATTGTCTAATCAGATTTTTTTTTTTTTGAGTGTTGACTTGTATGAGTTCTTTGTATTTTGAATATTAACCCCTTATTGGATATATTATTTGCAAATATCTTTTCCCATTCAGGAGGCTGCCTTTTCATTTTATTGATGATGTCCTTCATTGTGCAAAAACTTTTTAGTTTGATTGCATCTCATTTGTTTATTTTTGCTTTTGCTTCCCTTGCCTAAAGAGACAGTTTCAAAAAAAATATCATTGAGACAGGTGTCACAGAGTACGCTGCCTGTGTTTTCTTCTGGGAGTTTTTTTTTGTTTCAGGTCTTATATTTTAAATCTTTAATCTATATTTGAGTTTATTTTTGTATATGGTGTGAGAAAGTTATTTGGTTTGATTCTTTTGCATGTAGCTATCTAGCTTTCCCTCATCATTTATTGAAGAGGCTGCCTTACTCCACTGTATATTCTTGCCTTTTTTGTAATACATTATATAAGTGATGTATTTTGTAATACATTAACTATATAATGTAATACATTAACTATATATATATTTCTGAGCTCTCTATTATGTCCCATTGATCTATGTGTCTGTTTTTATGCCAGTATCATAGTGTTCGGATGAGTCTTGCTTTATAGTATAGTTTGAAATCAAGAAGCAGGGTGCCTCCAACTTTTTTTCTGCCATTGCTTTGGCTATTCAGGACCTTTTGCATTTCCATACAAGTGTTAGGATTCTTTGTTCTAGTTCTATGAAAAATGCCCTTGGTATTTGGTAGGGATTGCATTGAATCTGAGGTTGTCTTGAGTAATATAGTGATTTTAACAACTTTAATCCTTCCAATCCATGAGCACAGTCAGTTTTTTCATTTGTTTGTGTTGTCTTCAATTTCTTTCATCAATATCTTATAGTTTTCAGAGTCCAAGTCTCAGATTTATTCTTAGGTATTTTATTCTTTTTGATGCAGTTGTAAATGGAATTGTCTTCTTGATTTTTTTCCTGATAATTTTAGTGTATAGAAATCCAACATATTTCTGTGTATTAATATTACATCCTGCAACTTTATGGAATTCATTCATTGCAGTTGTATTTTGGTGGCATCTTTAGGATTTTCTACATGTAGTATAGAGGCATCTGCAGACAGTCACAATTTTGCTTCTTTTCTTCCAATTGGATTCCTTTTATTTCTCGTCTGATTGCTGTGGCTAGGAATGCTCTCATGTTTTTCATCTCTATCGTCTCTGTGTTACATTATGGAAAATTCTTTTCATGTTTATATTCTAATTTACTAGTATTAATTTCCCCTGGATTTATTCTGTTATTAGTCTGATCCATTGCATTTATATTTTTAATTTCTAGATGTTTGGTTTGATTTTATTTGGATCTGCTTTTTTTTCTTTTGCTTAAATTTTCAGATCTTTTATTTCTTAGTAAACAAACCTGATTTTATAGCCTGAACATAGGTAGTTCACTTATCTGATTTTGTAGTTCTGTTACCTTTTGTTTCCACTGACTATTGCTTCTGGTGTCTTCTTTCCTTGTATACTTTATACTTTTGACTATCAGCTATAATTACCCTTGAAATTTTTTTGTGGAAAATTATTTGAAGCCTAAAATAAGGCTTGGATTTATCCAGAAAACACTTTGAGTCTGCTTCTCTTGGGTGTCCTAAGTGTATTAACCAGACTAAAATAACTTTCAACTAAATTCTTAGCATGGACTTTCTTGGACTTTACAGATTGTATGAATATGGGTTGCAGTCTCTTGTGTGAGCCACACTGAGGTTGTGAACCCCAGAAGAGGTGGCAAGAATACAAAGAAGAATTGTACAAAAAAAGATCTTCAAGACCAAGATAAGCACAATGGTGTGATCACTCACCTAGAGCCAGACATCCTGGAATGTGAAGTCAAGTGGGCCTTAGAAAGCATCACTACAAACAAAGCTAGTGGAGGTGATGGAATTGCAGTTGAGCTATTTCAAATCCTGAAAGCTGATGCTGTGAAAGTGCGGGATTCAATATGTCAGCAAGTTTGGAAAATTCAGCAGTGGCCACAGGACTGGAAAAGGTCAGTTTTCATTCCAATCCCAAAGAAAGGCAATGCCAAAGAACACTCAAACTACTGCACAATTGCACTCATCTCACACACTAGTAAAGTAATGCATAAAATTCTCCAAGGCAGGCTTCAGCAATACATGAACCGTGAACTTCCAGATGTTCAAGCTGGTCTTAGAAAAGGCAGAGGAACCAGAGATCAAATTGCCAACATCCGTTGGATCATGGAAAAAGCAAGAGAGTTCCAGAAAAACATCTATTTCTGCTTTATTGACTATGCCAAAGCCTTTGACTGTGTGGATCACAATCAACTGTGGAAAATTCTGAAAGAGATGGGAATACCAGACCACCTGACCTGCCTCTTGAGAAACCTATATGCAGATCAGGAAACAACAGTTAGAACTGGACATGGAACAACAGACTGGTTCCAAATAGGAAAAGGAGTACATCAAGGCTGTATATTGTTACCCTGATTATTTAACGTATATGCAGAGTTTAACATCATGCGAAATGCCTGGCTAGATGAAACACAAGATGGAATCAAGGTTGCTGGGAGAAATATCAATAACCTCATATATGCAGATGACACCACCCTTATGGCAGAAAACGAAGAAGAACTAAAGAGCCTCTTAATGAAAGAGGAGAGTGAAAAAGTTGACTTAAAACTCAGCATTCAGAAAACTAAGATCATGGCATCTGGTCCCATCACTTCGTGGCAAATAGATGGGGGAACAATGAAAAGAGTGAGAGACTTCAGTTTCTTGGGCTCCAAAAATCCCTGAAGATGGTGACTGCAGCCATGACATTAAAAAAGCTTGCTTCTTGTAATAAAAGCTAGCATATTACAAATCAGAGACATTACTTTATTGACAAAGGTCCTTCTAGTCAAAGCTTTTGTTTTTCCAGTAGTCATGTACAGATGTGAGAATTGGACTGTAAAGATAGCTGAGTGCCAAGGAATTGATGCTTTTGAACTGTGGTGTTGGAGAAGTCTCTTGAGAGTCCCTTGGACTACAAGGAGATCCAACCAGTCCATCCTAAAGGAAATCAGTCCTGAATATTCGTTGGAAGGACTGATTCTGAAGCTGAAGCTCCAATACTTTGGCTGCCTATGCGAAGAACTGACTCATTGGAAAAGACCCCGATGCTGAGAAAGATTGAAGGCAGGAGGAGAAGGGGATGACAGAGGATGAGATGGTTGGAGGGCATCACTGACTCGATGGACATGAGTTTGAGTAAGCTCTGGGAGTTGGTGACGGACAGAGAAACCTGGCGTGCTGCAGTCGGTGGGGTCATAAAGAGTCGGACACAACTGAATGACTGAACTGAACTGTATTACATGTAATACAAAATCAAAAGATACAAATTGGTATACAGTGAAAAGTATGTCTTTCTCTAATCTTTGTCATTCAGCCTCTTCAGTTCTCATAGAAAGCCACTGTTAGTTTTTTATAAGTGGATTAAATATGCTTATTTTATAATTCTGAATCAATTGGTTATTTTACTCCACAATTGCCCAAGTTAGGTTGTTATTTTGAAATTTTATTTTTCAGGATCATAAATTTTTACTCTAATTTTCTAAGCTATAAATTTTTTGTATAAAAGTGATCTTCTATGCATGAAATAACCATGAATGTTTCAATATGAGTTTCAGTTTATGAACCTAACTCTGAGAATTTTTATTTTTCGTCATGAAAACTGCTAATGCATGAAAAGCATAAGGATGGAGATAATGGATTTATTTCTAAGGAAAAATATGTGGTTTCTTCTATCTCCAGTTTTTCACTGGAGATTTTGTAGTATAGTTCTCTTCATGGATATCCATTTAAATTAATAATAAAAAACATTTTATGCTGCCCCTTTTATGATGTTCATTTTCTTCCTTCATGTAACAAATATTAGTTATTTTGCTACTCTGTTGTAGGTATTGTCCTTTGTACTGGGGGTAGCAGTGAACAGTCCTGACCTTCATGGAGAGGCACCACTTTGGGGGTCTAGCCAGTGAACAAAAACATACAAATATATATATATAAGGTAGGATAAACTTATGGGGAAAAATAAAGGAAAGTAAGGGTCATCAGTTCAGTTCAGTCGCTCAGTCGTGTCCGACTCTTTGCAACCCCATGAATCGCAGCACGCCAGGCCT
>SJYX01011605.1:14429-31169 GCA_006410675.1 Oreotragus oreotragus
ATATATATATATATATATATATATATATATATATATATATATATCTTCTTTCTGTACACCTCAAGCTAGCACAACATTGTAAACTAACTATACGTCAATTAAAAAATATATACCACAATATAATATATCACATACTATTCCAAATAAGAAATGTTAAAAATGTTAAAATGTTAAAAAACTGTGTCATGTTTATAAGGTAAAGAATAAATCCTTTGAAATTACAGGGAGTAAAAATGATCCTCTAACTTAACAACAACAACAACAAAAGCTGAATTTACATATTAAAATTGCAAATTCAAAGCTAGAAGAAAATTAGCAATGACTGAAAGGTCTTTGGGAAAGAAAGAGAGAACAAAGAATTTTGAACTGCGTGAAACCAAATTTAAATAAAATAACAAAAGGAAAATACTTTCAAACATGGTAAAACATTTAGAAAATCTTCTCATTTTAAGAAAAACTGCTGGACAACAGGTTGTAGTTAACAAAAATATATGTAGTGACATCAAAAAGATGGTGGTATAAGAATTCCTATAGAAATTTTAACTTCTAGCACTGTCCCCTCCCCAAAACATTAATTTCAATAACTATCTGCACACACACATACAAAATTACTTTCACAAAGAGTTAAGGATTCCAAGTGAGGATTTATAGCACCTGAATGAAGAACAGAAATAGTCACTGAAGAGTATAAGAAAGATACATCTACATTATCCCCATTATTAAACTTAGACTTAAGCCCAGGTAGCGCAGTACTGAGAAACACACCCATGGGAAAAGGAGAGTGAAATGAGCAGCTGACTTTGCTGTAAACCCCAACACTGGCCTGCTCTAGCACAAGGCCCACTCCTACAGCTTCAGGTGGAAAACTCTCATTAAGACTTCTGTAATTCACTTTGTATCAACAATACGTTTTGTATCAATTTTAATGCAGAAGATAATTATCAAATCAAAATAAATATTAAGAAATATTTTAGCAAAGTTTTGCTATTTTGAGTGAAGAATTTTATGAGGGAAAGCACAGATAAAATAGAAATGAAGAAATCCTTATAGAGGTATTAACAATTTCCAAGTCTCTTAGTGTGTCCATCAGTATTTCTTCAGAAAGCTGTACTGACATTGATAGGAAAATAAAGGTTCTGGGAGTTAGTACAATCTCTCTCCAGTGGATTGATGAGTATGTTGAACCTATGGACCTGATAGGTAGATACCATGGTGAACGTAAGGGATGATTAATGATTTAAAAATAATTCCTACACTAAAGCTTAAAACCAAGTTTAGTTGTCATCTACCAGCTTTGGAAATGTGCAAGATCCATAAGATTTCAACTATGAGATGCAACTATAAAAATGACCACGTAGAAACTGACTTGAAAAGGACTTATGATAGGTTTCTGAATTAGTTGAACAGTGAAACCTGTCATGATTCAGTAGTGACACACACACACACATATATTCAGACATAGATGCCAACTAAAATTATATTTGCGATGTGAAGCAAAAGAATATTAATTGGCTAAGGAAATCCATTTTATTATACTGACAATGATATGTCACTCTGTCCTTTTCTTTTTCACTTCACAAAAATGTATAATGAATACATTTACATGAGATTAAGGAAAGAATAATGTGAATTGCAATCATGTAGCTAGTTGAATTGTGCTTATATCGAAAATGAAAAATAATATCCTTAATCCCAGATTGAGTCCACTTAATGAGAAAGCTGGTAAGTAGACATTTTTGTTTAAAGTCTCAAAGATTTCATTAGTGTGACTTATAAAATAATTGAGAATGAGACAACTGTCCAAATGGGAGTTTCTAGAGTTTTAAAAAGAAAAGTATATATTTTAAAATATACTATTTCATGTCATATGTTTATGTCAAATAATCAGACATATAATTATCCTTTCATTTGCATAATTTAAATGTATATTTAATGTTTAAAACCCAATTAGATAGGTTGATAGTAGTCTGTGGCATGTTTGAGCCTGGTGTGGAGTCAACTGATAACGAGACACTAGTGAAGTGGTTTTCTCTTTGATCCTGACATTAGAATTCTTACTTAACCTGCACATATCACTTGGGAGAGCTGACACTCATCTATCTGTCATGATGGCATAGTGCCCAGTCCTTGGTCAACTGAAGTATTTCTCTAACATTTAAATAATGGTTCTTCTTACTTTTCAATTTTTGAGTGATTTTAATGCTCACAAATTGGACAGCTAGCCCCTTCAAAAATGAAAATACTCTGGAAATAAGTACAGTGAAAAGTGTATCAACTAGTGAATATCTTTTATTTTTTGAATATCACAAAATGGGCAGCAGATGTAAGTTTCACAGTGAATATTCTACAGTCATTACTGTTATTGTTGAGATTACTTACAAAAGCAGCAATCATGGAAATGTGAGGATGGATTCTGTTACTCATGCAGTTTCCCCTAGGGAAATGGAATGGAATGGCCAATTCAGGAGATGGTATTGGTAGTTTTTTTTTTTTTTTTTTTTACATATTTCCATAAGTAATTAGAAATATGTAAGACTTCTAAGCAGAACTGTTCTATGACATTGACGGAAACCTCTTGTTCTAAAATTATGAAGAGAAGTCAATTCACACATCTACATTCATTTTTAGGTGGATTATTTCGGTGGAGAAAGGTTCAGAGAGGAGAAACAAAAGCAATGGCTAAATCCTTGAAAATTTAAAAATATGATAAAAGTTTAGTTCTCTGTGTAGGTTGGTATGTCTTTTCTGATATTTGTAACTGTGTTCCTAAACAATCAATATACATTTTTCTATAAACTATATTCTTGAATGCTGCATGATTTATTTCATATATATTCAATGTATTTGGGTGCTATTGTTTGCTACAATGCAATTCGTTATTATTTTATTTAACAGAATGACTTCATTATTCCTTAATGGATGGATTTAACATTATTCTACTTAGTGCTGCCCAGAAGTGTCAAAGTAGCTTATAATCACACACCCACATCCACAGGCATCAGAAAAAACTAAGAGAAAAAAAGACAGACACTCTATGTTGAAATGACTTTGTTTTACTATTCATCAGTAAATAGTGGGAGATCATCATTAATTTCAGTTCATGCTTTTTTTACTTCTACTTTAAATATCTTCTTGACACCTCTTGAGATTATATAAATTACTATATCAGCAGGTATGAGGTACTGAAGCATGTAGTTTCATGTAGGGAGAAATCAAGCAATTGAACCATTAAAATTAATGCAAATAGCCTGTTTGTATTTAAGACAGAGAAAGAGTAATTTTAAGGAAAAATTATACATAGTGTAACAGAACTGTCTATAAACTATTATTAAAATTGTATATTGTTTTAATCTAACTATTAATACATTTTCAATATCAACTTTCCATGTGTATTAATTCACTACAAATTAGTTATAAAGAGGCCAGCCTTAAAGTCTAAATTTACTTTTATTTCCATTTCTTATCAATACAAGGTGTGTGTGTGTGTTTTAACCTGTTTTCCAGCAGGCCCACAAGAAGTTTTGATACCCATTTCTTTACATTGTAATTTTCTGTTTTAAATAATATAACCCACACTAACTAGAAAGAAATTAATTAAAGATTTGCTTAAGCATTATTCACCTCATCTTGAATATCTGCTACATGAAAATTCAACCCATAGTCAGAAAGAGCTTCTCTACATTTATCTTGAATTATTACTAACAAAATTTCAGGTCCTATCCTAGGGAACGAGGAAAAAACTATTTATCGTAGACATATTAAATCATCCTTTGTATCACTGCTAACAATCTTTTCACAGAACGTAGTAATCTTTTATAGAGTTCTCACATTGTCTAACATTCTTTGATTCTTTTTTCAAATGCTGTGTTCCCCAATTTCCTCCATTATTATTAACACATAAGAGGAAAGTGTCCAAATTGTCTATTTCTAATGTAAGCTGTTTATATAGACAGTTTGGTTAGGTAGAATTTATTCTTCATGTGGTGTTAAATCCTGGGTTTTAGTTTAGCCATTTGTCCCTCCAACACTCCAGAGCCTTTTCACATTTAAATATCTTTATATTAAAATAAAATAAGAGTCTCTGTCTTTCTTAAATATAATTTAAGTCTATAAGTTTCTTAGCATATTTTAACTTTAAAGAATTATTATAGTAAAAATACTGTAGGGCACACATAAGAATTCTAGAATTCTCAGAAAAATGAGGTTGACTTTTATAAATATTTGATTTTAGAAACTAAAGTCACTAAACATTTTTCCAATATTTGCTTTTCATGTTTGTAAATTATTTTGGTTGTGACTTGGGTAAATGAATCAGTTGGTGTAATGGAGAGTTTCAGAACCAGTGAGATCAGGATTGTCTTTGACACTAAGACATTGCAAGGAGAATGGCTTATCAATGTGAATGCAGAATAACCAAACTCTTCCTATCATGAGCAACTGATGGTATTGCTTACTGCTTGCTTTCCAGTGCAAAATAATTATCTGGAGCAGATAAGATCACAAGCTGGTTAACATCACAGCCTGGCCCTGTTGCTTATATGATCTTATCAGTCACTGACTGATCACTTTCTCTTGGGAGAAGTATCAGCCTGTGCCCACTTATTTAATTTTTTAAAACTGGTCTTAAGTTGAGAAGCAAATACTATACATTACAATAGGAAAATGAACTTTTACTTCTTTTTTCTTTAATAAATATTTTGCTCACAGAGCTTGTGTTTACCTCATGGGACTGTTGCCAAAGGCAGAGGTTCAATTCCATGTGCTGAAATATATCATCATGCTTTGGCATAATTGCATTTCTAATGGGCTCTCAGAGAAAGGAATGCATAAGTGCCAATTACAGCATGGTAGAAATAAAACATTATTATGAGCTGTCGTACAATCTGCATAATGGCAATATAGTCATATTATATTACATTCAGTTATTTCTATTTCCTTTATTTGAATCTCTCTGTCAACAAACAATTTTTAAAGAAATGCTCCAGTGTGATTTGAATGGGATAAAAGTAACAATTCCTTTGTCAATGATGTATGTAAAATAATTTATGTAAATGTGTATGTATCTGGAGAAGGAAATGGCCACCCACTCCAGTACTCTTGCCTGGAGAATCCCATGGAGGGAGGAGCCTGGTAGGCTACAGTCCATGGGGTCACAAAGAGTCAGACATGACTGAGTGAGAGATCTCATATACAGATACATGTATAGATACCCATTTGCAGATATAGCTAGAGATATGCATGCCATTTATAGTAGGGGCTTTCCTGATAGCTCAGTAGTAAAGAATCCATCTGCCAATGCAGGAATACAGGTTCGATCCCTGGGTCAGGAAGATCGCTAGAGAAGGAAGTGACTAACCACTCCAGTATTCTTGCCTGGGAAATCTGATGGACAGAGAAGTCTAGTGGGCTACAGTCCATGGGGTTGAAAAAGAGCTGGACATGACTTACCACCTCTTTGGTTGTAGTATTCAGTTATCCAAATTATTGTCCTGAAAAGAAGAAAATGAATTGAGTAGCAAGTTTCAGCCTAGTTAATATATGAGAAATATGAGAAAGTGAAAACATTTAAACCATTGAAAGAAAACAATGACAAATAATAACTCAAAAATAAATATAAGGATAAGACACAAGCATCAAAATGAAATACAGTGTTCCTAATGTCTGAGGTCAGGAGGGGCAGCCGTGAGGAGATACCTGTCGTGCAAGGTAAGGAGCAGTGGCTGCACTGTGCTGGAGCAGCTGTGAGGAGATACTCCACCTCCAAGGTAACAGGAACCCAAGTAAGATGGTAGGTGTTGTGAGAGGGCATCAGAGGTCAGACATACTGAAACCATAATCACAGAAAACTAGTCAGTCTAATCACATGGACCATAGCCTTCTCTAACTCAGTGAAACTAAGCTATGCCATGTGAGGCCACCCAAGATGGGCAGGTCATGATGGAGAGGTCTGGCAGAATGTGGTCCACTGGAGAAGGGAATGGCAAACCACTTCAGTATTCTTCCCTTGAGAACCCCATGAACAGTATGAAAAGGCAAAATGATAGGATACTGAAAGAAGAACTCCCCAGGTCGGTAGGTGCCCAATATGCTACTGGAGATCAGTGAAGAAATAACTCCAGGAAGAATGAAGGGATGGAGCAAAAGCAAAACCAATACCCAGTTGTGGATGGGACTGGTGATAGAAGCAAGGTCTGATGCTGTAAAGAGCAATATTGCATAGGAACCTGGAATGTCAGGTCCATGAATCAAGGCAAATTGGAAGCGGTCAAACAAGAGATGGCAAGAGTGAACATTGACATTCGAGGAATCAGTGAACTAAAATTGACTGGAGTGGGTGAACTTAACTCAGATGACCATTATATCTACTACTGTGGGCAGGAATCCCTTAGAAGAAATGGAGTAGCCATCATGGTCAACATAAGAGTCCAAAATGCAGTACTTGGATGCAATTTCAAAAACAACAGAATGATCTCTGTTCACTTCCAAGGCAAACCACTCATTACCAAGGTAATCCAAGCCTATGCCACAATCAGTAATGCTGAAAGAGCTGAAGTTGAATGGCTCTATGAAGACCTACAAGACCTACAAGACCTTTTAGAACTAACACCAAAAAAGATGTCCTTTTCATGATAGGGGACTGGAATGCAAAAATAGGAAGTCAAGAACACCTGGAGTAACAGGCAAATTTGGCCTTGGAATACGGAATGAAGCAGGGCAAAGGCTAATAGAGTTTTCCCAAGAAAATGCACTGGTCATAGCAAACACCCTCTTCCAACAGCACAAGAGAAGACTCTACACATGGACATCACCAGATGGTCAACACCGAAATCAGACTGATTATATTCTTTGCAGCCAAAGATGGAGAAGCTCTATACAGTCAACAAAAACAAGACCAGGAGCTGACTGTGGCTCAGATCATGAACTCCTTATTACCAAATTCAGACTTAAATTGAAGAAAGTAGGGAAAACCGCTAGACCATTCAGGTATGACCTAAATCAAATCCCTTATGATTATACAGTGGAAGTGAGAAATAGATTTAAGGGCCTAGATCTGATAGATAGAGTTCCTGATGAACTATGGAATGAGGTTCGTGACATTGTACAGGAGACAGGGATCAAGACCATCCCCATGGAAAAGAAATGCAAAAAAGCAAAATGGCTGTCTGGAGAAGCCTTACAAATAGCACTGAAAAGAAGAGAGGCGAAAAGCAAAGGAGAAAAGAAAAGATATAAGCATCTGAATGCAGAGTTCCAAAGAATAGCAAGAAGAGATAAGAAAGCCTTCTTCAGCAATCAATGCAAAGAGATAGAGGAAAACAACAGAATGGGAAAGACTAGAGATCTCTTCAAGAGAATTGGAGATACCAAGGGAACATTTCATGCAAAGATGGGCTCGATAAAGGATAGAAATGGTATGGACCTAACAGAAGCAGAAGATATTAAGAAGAGGTGGCAAGAATACACAGAAGAACTGTACAGAAAAGATCTTCACGACCCAGATAATCATGAGGATGTGATCACTAATCTAGAGCCAGACATCTTGGAATGTGAAGTCAAGTGGGCCTTAGAAAGCATCACTAAGAACAAAGCTAGTGGAGGTGATGGAATTCCCGTTGAGCTGTTTCAAATCCTGGAAGATGATGCTGTGAAAGTGCTGCACTCAATATGCCAGCAAATTTGGAAAACTCAGCAGTGGCCACAGGACTGGAAAAGGTCAGTTTTCATTCCAATTCCAAAGAAAGGCAATGCCAAAGAATGCTCAAACTACCGCACAATTGCACTCATCTCACACGCTAGTAAAGTAATGCTCAAAATTCTCCAAGCCAGGCTTCAGCAATATGTGAACCGTGAACTCCCTGATGTTCAAGCTGGTTTTAGAACAGGCAGAGGAACCAGAGATCAAATTGCCAACATCCGCTGGATCATGGAAAAAGCAAGAGAGTTCCAGAAAAACATCTATTTCTGCTTTATTGACTATGCCAAAGCCTTTGACTGTGTGGATCACAATAAACTGTGGAAAATTCTGAAAGAGATGGGAATACCAGACCACCTAACCTGCCTCTTGAGAAATCTGTATGCAGGTCAGGAAGCAACAGTTAGAACTGGACATGGAACAACAGACTGGTTCCAAATAGGAAAAGGAGTACGTCAAGGCTGTATATTGTCTCCCTGCTTATTTAACTTATATGCAGAGTACATCATGAGAAACGCTGGACTGGAAGAAACACAAGCTGGAATCAAGATTGCCGGGAGAAATATCAATAACCTCAGATATGCTGATGACACCACCCTTATGGCAGAAAGTGAGGAGGAGCTAAAAAGCCTCTTGATGAAAGTGAAGGAGGAGAGCGAAAAAGTTGGCTTAAAGCTCAACATTCAGAAAACGAAGATCATGGCATCCGGTCCCATCACTTCATGGGAAATAGATGGGGAAACAGTGGAAACAGTGTCAGACTTTATTTTTTTGGGCTCCAAAATCACTGCAGATGGTGACTGCAGCCATGAAATTAAAAGACGCTTACTCCTTGGAAGAAAAGTTATGACCAACCTGGATAGTATATTCAAAAGCAGAGACATTACTTTGCCGACTAAGGTCCGCCTAGTCAAGGCTATGGTTTTTCCTGTGGTCATGTATGGATGTGAAAGTTGGACTGTGAAGAAAGCTGAGCGCCGAAGAATCGATGCTTTTGAACTGTGGTGTTGGAGAAGACTCTTGAGAGTCCCTTGGACTGCAAGGAGATCCAACCAGTCCATTCTGAAGGAGATCAACCCTGGGATTTCTTTGGAAGGAATGATGCTAAAGCTGAAACTCCAGTACTTTGGCCACCTCATGCGAAGAGTTGACTCATTGGAAAAGACTCTGATGCTGGGAGGGATTGGGGGCAGGAGGAGAAGGGGACGACCGAGGATGAGATGGCTGGATGGCATCACGTGAGTCTGAGTGAACTCCGGGAGACGGTGATGAACAGGGAGGCCTGGTATGGTGCGATTCATGGGGTTGCAGAGTCAGACACGACTGAGCAACTGAACTGAACTGAACTTAAGACAGTTGAAATGGCATATTTATAAGAAAAATATATATTATGTATATATGTACATATTGAGTTTCCCTGGTAGCTCAGTGGTAAAAAGTCTGCCTGCCAAAGCAGGAGACACAGGTTCAATCGCTGGGTCAGAAATATCCCCTGGAGAAGGAAATGGCTATACACTCCAGTGTTCTTCCCTGGGAAATCCCATGGACAGAGGAACCTGGCAGGCTACTGTCCGTGGAATCGCAAAAGAGTTGGACACAACTTAATGACTAAGCAGACAGTCATATATATATATATATAATATATATATATATATATATGTATAAAATATTGCAAAAATGCCAGAAAAAAATACTTAGAAGGTGAGATGGAAGTGTGGAGGAGAGGAAGGAAGAGATTAAAAATGAGACAAACCACTGTAAGTAACATTGATTATATAATGTTGACTTCCCTTGAATCAAGAGATTTTGATATCTTTCAGTGAAATTTTCTACTAAATAAAAGCAAATAAATTAGAAGTCTGTTCAGTGGCTTAAATAGTCAACCATNTTAAAAATGAGACAAACCACTGTAAGTAACATTGATTATATAATGTTGACTTCCCTTGAATCAAGAGATTTTGATATCTTTCAGTGAAATTTTCTACTAAATAAAAGCAAATAAATTAGAAGTCTGTTCAGTGGCTTAAATAGTCAACCATTTTGCCACTGAATTAGCAAACGTTATGAGGCATCAGAAGCTACAAATATTTAACTCCAAATAAATTAAAGACTAGATTACAGACCTGAAACCATTAAACTCGTAGAAGGAACCATAGATGGCAAATTCGTATCATGGGTCTTAGTAATTACTTTTTTGAATTTGACACAAAAGCAAATGAAAAAGTAATGAAAATCAAAAATAAACAAATGGTGGTACTTTAAACTAAAAATCTCCTCCATAGCAAGAGAAACCATTAACAAAATGAAAAGGCAAAAAAAAAAAAAAAAAGAAAAGGCAACATATGGAATGGGAGGACATATTTTCAAATCAAATATCTGATAATGAATTAATACAAAAAATTATAAATAATTCATAAATCTCAATATCAAACAAACAATTTGATTGAAAAACGGGCAGAGGATCTGAACAGACATTTTTCCAGGGTAAACATATCCAGTAGGTATATGCAAAAGTGCTCCACATCATTAATTATCAAGGAAAGGTGGATCAAAACCACAGTGAACTATGACCTCAAGTTATTTAGAATGGCTGTAATCAAAAAGTCAGGAAATAACAAAAATTGATGAGAATGTGGAGAAAAGGAAATTTTTGTTCAGTCTAGGTAGAATATAAGCCAGTGAAGCCAGTATGGAAAATAGTGTGGGGTTTCTCAAAAAATTCAAAATAGAGCTACCATATTATCCAGTGATTCCACTTCTAGATCTTTATCCAACAAAAACAAAAACATAAGCTAGAAAAGATATATGTACCCTTATGTTCATGGCAACATTGTTTACAATAGCCAAGATATGGAAGGAGCCTAAGTATACATAGATAGATCAATAGATTTTTTAAAAATATGGGATACGTACATAAAGACACAAGTAAACAACGGGATATTATTCATCCACACACGAAATGAAATCTTGCTATTTGTGACAACATATATCTTGATCTTGGAACTTTGTTCTTGAGGGAATTAATGTAAAGTAAAATGTCAGATCAGTTCAGTTCAGTTCAGTCTCTCAGTCGTGTCCGACTCTTTGTGACCCCATGAATCATAGCAAATGTCAGATAGGAAAAGACAAATACCGCATGATTTCTTACAGTATGTGGAATCTAACAATCACAACAAAACAACTGAACTCGTAGATACCGAGGGCAGATTTGTGGTTGCCAGATCGACCAGAAACAAGAGATAAAGAAAAGGTGACAAGAATAGACAGAAGAACTGTACAAAAAAAGTCTTAATGACTGGGATAACCATTGATGGAGTAGTCCCTCACCTAGAGCCCAACACCCTGGAGTGTGAAGTCAAATGGGCTTTAGGAAGCATTACTATGAACAAAGCTAGTGGGGGTGATGAATTCCACCTGATAGAAATACTAATAACCTCAGATAGGCAGATTATACCACTCTAATAGTGGAAAGAGAATAGGAACTAAAGAGCCTCTTGGAGGGTAAAACAGGAGAAAGAAAAAGCTGGCTTAAAATTCAACATCCCCAAAACTAAGCTCCTGGCATACTGGTCCCGTCACTTCATGGCAAAGGAATGAGGGAAAAGTGAAAATAGTGACAGATTTTATTTTCTTGGGCTCCAAAATCACTGCAGACAGTGGCTGCAGCCATAAATTAAAAGATGCTTGCTCCTTGGAAGAGAAGCTATGATAAACTTAGACAATGCAATGTATTAAAAAAAAAATTAGAAAGGCAGAGACATCACTTTGCCAACAAATTCTGTGTAGTCAAAGCTATGGTTTTTCCAGTAGTCATAAATGGATGTGAGAGTTGGACCATAAAGAAGGCTGAGCACCAAATAATTGATGATTTCAAAGTGTGATGCTGGGGACAACTCTTGAGAGTCCCTTGAACAGCAAGAACATCAAACCAGTTGATCATAAAAGGAAATCAACCCTGAATGTTCATTGGATAGACTGAGCTGAAGCTCCAAAACTTTGTCCACCTGATGCGAAGAGCCAACTCACTGAAAAAAATCCCTGATGCTGGGAAAGACTGAGGGCAGGAAGAAAAGGGGTGACAGCAGATGAGATGGTGGAATGGCATCATCTACTCAACAGACATGAGTTTGAGCAAACTCAGCGAGATAGTGAAGAACAGGGAAGCCTGGTGTGCTGTAGTCACTGGGATCACAGAGAGTCAGATATGACCTAGGGGCTAAACAACAACAGAGGTAGGCAGTCATGGTGAGTAAAAGTAGTAAAAAGGTAGAAACTTCCAGCTATAAAATAAATAATTCAAATAAGTCATGGGATATACAGCATGGTGACTATATTTAATAGTATTGTGCTGAGTATTTGAAAGTTGCTAAGTGACTACATCTTAAAAGTTCTCATCATAAGAAAACTCCAAACTATATGTGATGATGAATGCTAACTGAATTTTTATGATAATTTTGCAATGTATACAAATATCAATTTTGTCATACACTTGACTGTATGACAATGTAACATATAATGTTACATGTCAATTATATCTCAATTTTTAAAAGCTGGTGGCTCAGAGGTTAAAGCGTCTGCCTCCAATGCGGGAGAGCCGGGTTCGATCCCTGGGTTGGGAAGATCCCCTGGAAAAGGAAATGGCAATCCACTCCAGTATTCTTGCCTGGAGAATCCCATGTACGGAGAAGCTTCGTAAATTACAGTCCACAGGGTCGCAAAGAGTCGGACACGACTGAGCGACTTTACCTTACCTTACCTTACCTTACCTTACAAGTGAAATGTAGTGTTTGTGATCATCAAATACCTTTGTCTAGTTTACAAGATTTTGTGTCCTTTCATTACATTGTTCTTATTTTATCAGATTTAAAAATTGTACATTAAGGAAATGGCAATCCACTCCAGTATTCTTGCCTGGAGAATCCCATGTACGGAGAAGCTTCGTAAATTACAGTCCACAGGGTCGCAAAGAGTCGGACACGACTGAGCGACTTTACCTTACCTTACCTTACCTTACCTTACAAGTGAAATGTAGTGTTTGTGATCATCAAATACCTTTGTCTAGTTTACAAGATTTTGTGTCCTTTCATTACATTGTTCTTATTTTATCAGATTTAAAAATTGTACATATATAAGTGAATGAATTAACCACAAAGAGAAAAAGAAATATCATATTAACACTTATATATGGAATAAAAAAATGATACAGATGAACCTATTTTCAGGACAGGCAGAGAGACATATAGACATAGAGAACAGACATGTAGACACAGCAGGAAGAAGGGAAGGGTGGGACGAGTTGGAAGAGTAGCTTTGACAAATATATATACTACCATGTATAAAATAGCTAATGGGAAGCTGCTTTATAGCAGAGGGATCTCATCTCAGTGCTCTGTGATGACTCAGAGGAGTGGGATGAGGAGGGTGGGAGGAAAGCTCTAGAGGGAGGGGAGATATTTGTACATATAGCTGACTCACTCTGTTGTACAGATGAAATTAATACAACATTGTAAAGCAATTACACACCAATAATAAAAATGTTTTAAAAACACTAGATGTTCACTTATGTAATACATGTATATTCAAAATTTCAAGCAAAATGTTATCAGTAAAGAGATTTTTATAATTCTTTGGAAGATATATGTGTGATATAGCACATATATAAGCTGTATGTGTGAAAGTGAAAATGTTAGTCGCTCAGTCCTGTCTGACTCTTTGAGACCCCATGGCCTATAGCCTGCCAGGCTCCTCTGTGCATGGAATTCTCCAGGCAAGAATACTGAAGTGGGTAGCCATTCCATTCTCCAGGGGATCTTCCAGACCCTGGGATCAAGCCCATGTCTCCTGCGTTGCAGCCAGTTGCTTTACCACTGAGCCACCAGAGAGCCCACGCACATGTTGAAGCAATATGTGCAACAATATATTAATTCAATGTTAATGAGAAAATATATTGTTGGTATAAGTTAAAGAATAACTGAAAAGGAAAAGGTCTTCCTCCTTTTATTTCCCCACAGGTAAATATTTCTTCTAACTTTATTTCATGTAAAATTAAACATCTTTAATTCTTGATAAAAAGACCAGAGAGTATCATCTTTTTTTTGATACTAGTAATAAATTGAAAAATATCATTAACCTTAAAATTCTCTAAGTTTTTGTGAATGCTATTATGGCAGAGTTTTTTTGTGCAATTTTACAAAAGCAGATAATCCATCTTGTTAGCTCTTTAGCCATATTGTGAAAGTATAATTGTATTCTGTGCATTCTTGGTTGACATTAAAATGATCTGTTANTGATAAAAAGACCAGAGAGTATCATCTTTTTTTTGATACTAGTAATAAATTGAAAAATATCATTAACCTTAAAATTCTCTAAGTTTTTGTGAATGCTATTATGGCAGAGTTTTTTTGTGCAATTTTACAAAAGCAGATAATCCATCTTGTTAGCTCTTTAGCCATATTGTGATAGTATAATTGTATTCTGTGCATTCTTGGTTGACATTAAAATGATCTGTTAGTTGTGCCTAGCAAAATGTCATCCTTTCTGCATTATGTATGTAGATTACCTCACTCAACAACTTCAGATCAACAACGTGTTCCTATTCACCCATCTGTAAGAGTGAAAACTAGAGGTAGGTTTGGTAATTTGTTAAGATATATTCTCTACATATCTTAAAAATACAAATGTTGACATTAAAATGATCTGTTAGTTGTGCCTAGCAAAATGTCATCCTTTCTGCATTATGTATGTAGATTACCTCACTCAACAACTTCAGATCAACAACGTGTTCCTATTCACCCATCTGTAAGAGTGAAAACTAGAGGTAGGTTTGGTAATTTGTTAAGATATCTTCTCTACATATCTTAAAAATACAAAAGACTATTTTAAAGGCATGTTAAAGTTTGGATGACCCTACAAATACAAGTAAGTCAGGATTATTCAGTAGTAAAGCATATTAAAGGGAATTATGACTGTCCACATATTAAATATTTAAGATTATTTGATGTGTTTACTTGCCTTTATTATCTGAAGACTTACATTTTTTATAAAATTTTTTCAAATTATTTCTATTTCAAAAATTTGTATGAATGACTTATTTCATTAGAAACTCTTAATTATATTCTCTTTTGAGTTTACTCACAGGCTGCTATAATGTGGCCTTCTTCCAGTTTAAATATATTACCTTGAATTGACTATTCATGCTTTGATTCCCTTAACATGTCATATTCATCCACAACATTTGACGTGCTTCATTCTGACTGGCATTTGTTCCTTTATTCCTTCCATTTACTTATAATATTTTTATTTCCAAATGCAAAAGTTAAATATTCTATTAGATTTTTCAGCTTACTTTATTCAAGGATCCTTCCATCTTCTTTCTTCCAAGAATTTATATCCAAGTTATTGCTATTAAAACTACTGTATATTAATAGGATACCATAAAGAAAAAGAAAAGACACATGACAAATATGACAATCATGTTCATTATTATTAATTTAAAAATTCCTACAAGCAGCAAAGACATAATTTGCAGCACAGGGAAATATAGTCATTGTTTTGTAATAATTTTAAAAGGAGTATAATCTATAAAAAATATTGAATAACTGTTGTATACTTGCAACTAATATAAAACTATAAATCAAACATGTTTCAATAAAGAAACTATATAAAGCTGTTTTGTCAAAAATTTGAAGTAGTAGTTAAAAATACGTTTAAATCTCCTTCCCAAAAAGAACATTTGCCAACATGGGGAAATATACACATATTGTTTCATGGGTAATTAAGATTATAAAACTATGTATAGTACAGCATAATTCTGTTAAAATTATTATAATATATATATATACACACACACTATAGGCATAGAAAGGAAANTATTGCTGAAGCCTGGCTTGGAGAATATTGAGCATTACTTTACCAGCGTGTGAGATGAGTGCAATTGTGCGGTAGTTTGAGCATTCTTTGGCATTGCCTTTCTTATGGATTGGAATGAAAACTGACCTTTTCCAGTCCTGTGGCCACTGCTGAGTTTTCAGATGTGTATAAGAGACAGGATTATCTCTGGGTAGTGGAATTATTAGTAATTTTTTCTTTTCTATTTATTAATCTTCTGTATTTTGCAAATTTTCTAAAATACACTTTAATATTTATAAAAAATAAAGACTTCCTACTAGTAGGAAAATAATAATGCCTAACAGCTAAACATTAAAGAAAATGCTCTAGTAATTCACATAATCAAAATTTTTAAATAAGTACAACTTTTTCATCATAAAATACAAAATAATACTTTAAACTGATAGACACATTGTCAACAAAAGATTCTTGTATTTTTTAAGTTATAAGAAATAGTGTATAAAAATGGACACTGTGATATATTGTTGGTACCAAAATAGAAACTACGAAGCAATTTCCCATTAAATAGTACCTTTAAGCACATTCATATTTCTGTCATGGCAATGCTACATATGTGACTTATTCCTAGAAAAATAATGGAAATAATTAAAAAGTTTAGATATACAAAAGTTTCAGTCAGTTCAGTTCAGTTCAGTCTTTCAGTCCTGTCTGACTATTTGAGAGCCCATGAATCGCAGCACGCCAGGCCTCCTTGTCCATCACCAACTCCCAGAGGTCACTCAGACTCCTGACCATTGAGTCAGTGATGCCAACCAGCCATCTCATCCTCTGTCGTCTCCTTCTCCTCTGGCCCCCAACCCCTTCCAGCATCAGAATCTTTTCCAATGAGTCAACTCTTCATGTGAGGTGGCCAAAGTACTGGAGTTTCAGCTTTAGCATCGTTCCTTCCAAAGAAATCCCAGGGCTGATATCCTTTAGAATGGGGTGGTTGTATCTCCTTGCAGTCCAAGGGACTCTCAAGACTCTTCTCCAGCACCACAGTTCAAAATCATCAATTCTTCGGTGCTCAGCTTTCTTCAAAGTCCAACTCTCACATCCATACATGACTATTGGAAAAAACATAGCCTTGACTAGGCGGACCTTTGTTGGCAAAGTACTGTCTCTGCTTTTGAATATGCTGTCTAGATTGGTCATAACTT